>JAFEMH010004560.1:0-203233 GCA_022495995.1 Adenophora triphylla var. japonica
TCTTCGAAGCCATCTTCTTCGCAAACGACCTCATCGACACGTCACGGCGATTCAGCATATAATAGGCTCTCCCGGACCTGCACCAACAAGCGTAGCCAAGGAAACGCTCAAAGAATACAAGTTACACTCGACAACAAAAAGAGAAAAATACGTAAAAGATGCCAAGATGGAAAAGAGTAAGCACACTCACCGATCTGTCAGATCCACTGCGGTATGCGCAGAGCCTGCGCCAGAACGGGTACGCACACCCTCCTCCCTCGATCCGTCCCCGCGGACGTACGTGAAATCCGGTCCCGGCATCGGAACCTGCTGGGAGCCTGCGGGCCAGCCTCTCTCTCCGCGCGCACTCGGTGTCCTCAGCTTCCTCCTCACGAAGGCCCCATACTCCTCTCCATATAAAATGAACTCCTCGGCCCCGACACCGCCAAGGTACCTCTCGAAATCAAGCACGTCCATGTCCCGGGAATCAAGCATCCCAAAGGGAGGGTCCCCTGAGCCACGGAAGCACACCGGGCCATCGCGCGAAGACCCGCCTCCCTGTATACATGACATCACAAGTCAAGCCCCGCAGCATCTTCCGCCGCGCTGTCACCTCGGGAGCCCCCTCAAACTCATCTCCCTCATACCGAGCCCACGGGAACAAGACGAACCCCTCCGGGCTATCCCTCTCCAAACGCTCAACGACAACTCAACCACAGGAGGTCCGAAGTCATCTTCCCAACAGAAAAGGGCCCCTACAAGGTCACGCATCCCCAGCAATTCAAGCACCGGCCATCAAAGTAAGCCCGAGCTCCTCCCCCAACAAGTCAAAGGGAAGTCATACAAGACTGCATATCCCCAGCACCGGCCATCATCCTTGCCCACTCAACGGCAAAACAAGCACACGAAGGAGCCAACACCTCCGAGTACAAGTCCCAAGGCACGAAGCGCCTCCCAAAACGCCAAATGGTGAAGCAATCATCGGCCATCATCCTTGCCCACTCAACGGCAAAACAAGCACACGAAGGAGCCAACACCTCCGAGTACAAGTCCCAAGGCACGAAGCTGTGAATGTGTGCCCAAATTCTTTTGTTTATTGGAATTCACGCGAGTTTGAAGACATCCGAGTTATTTGAAAAACGGAGTCGCCACGCCATTTTGATTACCTCAAAACTTTGAAAAAAAGGTTTTATGGGTTCGGAGGTTAAGTTACCCCTTGGGAAGAACGTTTGGCGTTCACCCAAAGTGCCTTGCCGGAGCAAGTCTCCCTAGATTTCATTAATCATGTTTGCTTGCGTGCTTTCTTTGTGTGCATGTGTTTGAAAATAAGGGGGGAGAATGTCCCAAGTTGTCTTCCGGACGTACAAACCATTTGTTGGTTGTCACTCGGGATTCCTTGGAATTTATGTATTTGGGATTATGATCCCGTCCTCATCTTATGACTTATGATCATCGCATTTTAAACCTCGGGACCCTCGGGACTTGCGTGATCGAGAGAATGACTCTCTTTTGGGTCAAAGATGAGGTTCTTTAGGAAGGAATGTCCTTAGCCCATCAATCCTACGCTTTAAGACGGTCGAGCTCGTATAGAGGCTTCATACTCATTCTTAAGCGATAATCGGAGATATAGGGTTCAAGGTTATCCTTTTCCTAAAGAAATCATGAACCTTTAATGGAAGGAACGATGCAAAGATGAGAACTTTTACACCGGTCCGTTCCAAGGTTGGGGAAAGGGGAAATGCATGATAAAAAAATGACTCTTTAATGAAAAGATGACATTTTGGTTTTAGCAAATGATGCTTTTTGATTTAAAGAAATGATCTTTATGCAAATGATGCATAAAGATTTGATTTTTATGCAAATGATGCATTGAAAAAAAGGGGGTTTTGATGCAAAGGATGCATCTTTATTGAAAAAGATTTGATCTTTGTATGCAAATGATGCATAAAGATAACATTTTTATTGGAAAATAGGGATTTTAGGTGCAAAGGATGCACCTTTATGAAAAAGACTACATTTTTATGACAAATGAGGTCTTAATGCATGCAAAGGGGAAAGGGGGTGATAAAGATATGATCTTTATGAATAAATGCCAAGTCCCAAGCAAGATATATGAATGCAATGAGCAAGTATATCAATTAAAATGCAAGGTTAGGGCGTGCGAGGTTACCAATCGTTTCCTTCGCTTCTTCGGACGGAGCTAGGAGGAGAGGTTCTTCTTGGGTCTTCAAGGAGGAGGGAGATGGCTTCTTGAGCTTCTTCTTCGCCTTCTTGAGCCTTCAAGGGTTTTTCTTCACGTCTGGACTGCTATGGAGTGTGTGTGTGTGTGATTGTTTGTGTTGTTGTCCTTGTTGAAATGGGTAGAGGAAGGCTCTATTTATAGGCAGCCTGATAAGGCTAATGAAGCCGTGCGGCCGCAGCCCTTTGCAAATGAGGCCGTGCGGTCTTATCCACAATGACTCAAAGATTCTAGAACCATGCAAGGTGGCATTATTCTAGAAAGCTTCTCCCTAATTAAGAAAAACGTGTTTTCTTAATTAGGAAGGCTCCTTACATGCCCTAATTTAAATTTGGACTGCTCCAGACATTTCCTAACACTAGGAAAGTCCGTGGAATTACCGGAAAACTTACCGAAATGTCGGGAAAATTAACCTAAGGCATGAGCCCAGATTTGGGTACTTACAGTAAGCCCTCGGCAACGTCACTTGCAAGGCGAGTGGGGTTGTCGATAGAAAAGGATCCGATCTCGGCGAATGCCGAGACGGATTGGGTGACCAAGGTGGTCGAGTGGCCGAACCTTTTGGAAGGCTACCTACGTATCCCTGAGGAATCAAGCCAGCCGTAGTTCGGAATTAGGATCCGGGGAAGGAAGAAGAGAAACCGGTCTCTTGCCGGGAAAAAGAAGAGAAAATGACCTAGGAGGTCAAGCAATTGATCCTACCGGGGACATGCTAGGAGTGACCTGTGGTCGAATATTTGAATTTTTATGAGGGGGCGCTTTATCACCGAGGAGTGACAAAGAAACAGGTGACCAAAGTGGTCGAATGGTGAACCTTTTATAAAAGGCTACCTACGTATCCCGGAGGAATCAAGCCTTGATCGTAGTTCAAGCATCACTAGATAGTTAGGAACGATGTCTAGGATCCTTGAGATTTTGACAATTCGGAGGCTGTCACCTGAGGAAGCTAGAGCTTATGGCGCTATCTCTTTATGCCGGAGATAGAGGTAACTTAAGTTGGGAAACTTGAGCGTACGTCACTATTCGCGGATAGTGGTAGCACAATTTGAAATGACTTGGGCATTCGTCACTATTCGCGGATAGAGGTAGCACAAGTTGAAATGACTTGGGCATTCGTCACTATTCGCGGATAGTGGTAGCACAAGTTGAAATGACTTGGGCATTCGTCACTATTCGCGGATAGAGGTAGCACAAGTTGGAATGACTTGGGCATACGTCACTATTCGCGGATAGAGGTAGCACAAGTTGGAATGACTTGGGCATACTTCACTATTCGCGGATAGAGGTAGCACAAGTTGGAATGACTTGGGCATACTTCACTATTCGCGGATAGAGGTAGCACAAGTTGGAATGACTTGGGCATACGTCACTATTCGCGGATAGTGGTAGCACAAGTTGGAATGACTTGGGCATACGTCACTATTCGCGGATAGTGGTAGCACAAGTTTAGAGTTCTGACAATTCGGAGGTTGTCACCTAGTGTTATCCCGTTATAACGGAATTAACGGAGGCGACTGGGAATAAAGCTTGATTGCTAAAGAGATAAGGGATATTTTCTGAAAAGATGTTATCTTGGTTAAAAGATAACGGAAATTGCATGCCCAAGTGGAAGGTCCAAAGCAGATTGTAATTTCTGCTCAGAGCGAATGAAGCCGCCCGGCATGAGATGGAGAAAAAGAAGCCGTACGGCTAGAAGCCTGTTTTTTCCAGATTATTTAAAATCAGGTTTTGAACGGGCATTGGGCACTTGTTGCCGCCCAAGAACGCAGAGAGAGAGAGGAGAGAGAGAGAATTTCGAAATTCTTCAACCCTTTTGCTTCCCTTTGATTTGAAATGGATCCGGAGGGCAATCCCATACCAAGGCAAGCAAGGAGAAACATCTCGGCGGCCGCGAGAAGGAGGAGGAAGGAGCTCGTGAGGACGGAGAGGAAGTATGACTTCCTTACGCCTCCATCGGAGCTTTATCCGGGGAGAAGGGAGCACAAATCAACGAACCCGCGATCAGTTGGGGTAAGCATTCTCATTTTGCTCAAATCCGATGATTTTGCTTGATTTTTGAATGATTTAGGGCTTGACCCGAATTATAGGATTTTGAATGATTTTGAGATGCATGAACAACCTATGAGGCTAAGAATATGCATGTGCAATTTTATTTGACAGAAATTATGAGAATGACTCACTTTTTTTTTTTTTTTGCAAAATGAAGTAAGAATTTTTTCAAAATATGAGACGGAGTTCTTGCCTTGTGCTAGAACTAGGTCAAAATTCTGATTTTCAATGAGAAAACATGATTTTGGAAGATGAAAATGATTCATGCATGCCATTTTTTGAAAAATAATGCTTGTGTGCGAAAAATTGTGATTTTGTGCTTTAGGAAAGCAATGACGCGTTTCAAGTGATGGAAGACACGTTTTTTATGCAAAAGTTATGCTAGAAAAACTTTTATGAATGCTTTTCTTTTGAAAATATGTGCACTTTTGAATATATGCATGCTTTTGAAATGATATGAAGGACTGACGCTTCTTTTGATGTGCTTGTCTACAGGAGAACAAGTCTAGAGGACCGTCGGAGATAGCGGTCAAGCTTTGGCAGAGGATGCCGGATTTTGAGAAGGATGGGATGAATCCCAAGCACCGGCGAGGGCTACCGGCCCGGATGCATTTGTAGAGGCTATCGGCCGGGTGTCCACATCACCTCGAAGAGCAAGGGCTTGGTCCAGCCCTTTCGAAGTTCTCGTGGGACAAGACTCATAGCTTTCACCCGAGCCGGGAGAGCCGACAGCTGACTCCCGCCGATTTTACCGCTATTACGGGCTTACGCTTCACCGGGAGGCCCGTGACTTGGAGGGACCACATCACAATGAGGAGTTCCGTGCTTTGGTAGGGTTTGAGCCGATTCCCAAGGGGCCGGGGATGGAGACACGGAATGTCGAGGTGGCGCTCGTACTTGCATGCGTAACTTTGCCGCTAATGATGTGATCGCCAAAGAACCGGCTAGAGCATTCATATGGTTGATGCTATCACCACCATCTTTGCCAATTCCGGGACGATAGCTATGACTTGCCTCCTCGACTCTCCGGAGAATGTTGATGGGATTGGGACGGTCTCTGGGAGAGGCCGGATTGGCGGAGTTGTACTTCTCGTTGGACATGTACAATGAACAAGGCCGCTTCGATGGATCGCTTTTCTTTTGCCCTTGAGGTAGTCTCCTTTTTTTTTTCTTTTCCCGTCTTGAGACTTTTATAAGAGAGAAAATGACCTTTTGATTTTTTTGAACATGCAGCCTGGGTTTTGCGAGGTGATCGGGTTCTTCCCTTGGAACCAAGCAGAGTGATGTCACCATCTTCCCCGCTATGGTTCGCCGGAGGGGAGATGCGAGAGATAAATTCACTGGGAAGACCCGGATTACCTTCGATTACAAAATGGTGAGGCCGGTCATCACCGTGGATGGGCACGATGGAGTGGACTTCTACCCCGGGGCGTGTATCCGCAGATTTTCACGGGAGATGCTATAGAGGTGACGAGGCGAGAGGAGGTGGCTTACCGGGCCGACATGTGATGTCATCTACTGGGACCGCTTCTCGAGGCAAAGATGGCCATGTACCTCCACTAGATGCCATTACTCCTTCAGATCCTCCAAAGACGGATGCCGCAGCCTGTGGACCGGCCGAGGATGAGATTGCTAGGTATCGTGCAGTGCGTGGCCGCCGAGGAGTACTTTGATATGGACACCCCTACGCCGTGTTTGTGGAGCAGCGCTGAGGACGCCACGAGCTAGTGAAGATGGCGGTCACTCGTGATATGGGGAGGATGAGCCTACCGACCCGCCGATCCCTCCCGCGCATCCGTCCTATGTGATCCATGGAGTGCCGAGGAGGATGAGGATACCTGTCCCCGATGCTAGGGAGCCCCAAGACACCTTGCCACCCGATAGCACCTGTAAGTGTACTTTTAGGGTCTTATTCCCTTTTAGCTTTCGCATTTTCTCGCTTTTTGCAATTTTCTCGAGATTTTCTCGAGATTTTTCTTCTTCTTTTTCTCGTGTTCCACTCGTACTTACGATAGGCCGGTCGTGCGTAATAGGGGCTTGAAGGACATGTGCCGGTCTCTTCGAGGAAGCCGGCTCGCGCTTCAAGGCGGCAATGATGCACAGGAGCCTCGGGCGCAAGAGACGGCACGTCGGGGCACAGCCGTCTACCTCATCGGCCTCGGAGTACTCTTCTAGTGCCATGCCTCGGGGCGGGGACCCAACGCCGACATTCTCCCGGGAGCAAACTGGCCGAGTACGGGCACGATAATGTCCATTTGTCTCGACGTGAGCGACCGTGAGGACTTGATGAGGGAGGCTAGCATTTATGAGCCGAGCAAATGATGAGGAGGAAGAAGAATCGGAGGCCTAGGAGGTCTCTAGAATAGACTTGGAACAAAAACAAACAATTTACAATTTGATGCACACTTTGCTTATTTTTTGTTTTATTTGGGCGCCGATGGGGCGAAAACATTGTATTTATGTTTTATTTGCTTTTCTAATTCATGCTTTTTCAATTTGCATATTATCTGAGCCTTGGGCTTAACTTTTTTTTGCTTGGAATTAAATAAACTGGGCCAGAATGATTTATAATGGTGTATGAATGCTTGAATGGCTTCTGGATATGTTTTTGTACAGGTTTTGGTTGAAAATGTGGGGTGAAAACTCCCTTGGGCAGCAACTTTGGTTGCTGCAGAATTTTTTCTGCAGAGAGCTAATGTAGCCGTGCGGCATGGCCTTGAGGGCAAATGTAGCCGTGCGGCTAACGCCTGCCTCGAGCCGGTTATTTTCTCGAATAAAAGCAAGGCTTGGCCATTTCATTTCATTTTCACTCTAGACTTGTCCCAATTATTTCCAGAGCATATTTTGGACCTAAAAGCACCATCTTTGATCACTTTGCGATGGAGAATCCCGTTAGATTGCAAAGGGGAAACGAGACCATTTTCTATCCGGTCTTCAATCTTGGGCGAGATATAACTTCCAAAATCACAAGGGGCTGCTTGATTCTTCCTTCAAGATCAAGTCTTTATGGCATTTGAGGGATCTCCCGCCCGATTGGGATCTCGTTGAGAGCCGCAGCAAAGTTCTCGGGACGTCCGGAGACATGTTTATCGCTTTTCTTACAACGAAATCGTCCCAACGCACGAAGACTTCGTGAGCCTTGATTGGGAGTCCCGAGACCGAGGCTATATCTATTCCGCTGATCGGAGACGTGCCGGTGACGGTAAAGCTTGCATCTTTTTTGCGATTCCTTTGGGAGAGGCCGAGAGGATGATGGTAGCCCCGGATAGGATTGATCTTTCCGATATCCCGGCAAGTTTGGGTCTCCAGATACGGCTGCGACCACGGTGGCTATGGATGCTTTCATTCTCTCGCGTATTCTCTATTTTGTTCACCGCCGAGTCCGTGGGGATGCTGGCCATAGTGGTCTCTTGGACATGGTCGAGATCGCAGTGGTCAAGGTGATATTGTCCCGCCGGTTTTGGGAGAGACATTTCATGGGATTGATAGGGATGGCTCTGGGAGACCGTTTCATGAGGTCCGGAGTCCGGCCATGTTGACTCGTGGCCGCAGGAGAGGCTCTGGCTTTGCCTGGGGCTTTGCCGACTCGGTGCCCTTGGGTGATTTCTCGGAGAGGTGCACCTAGGCAACAGAACAGTGGTAGCCGGGAGCCGATGATGGCTAGGCTATCCACTTCGGACATCCGTTGGTGGATACCACATTGGAGGTTGCACTGTGAGGATATTTCAGAGTCTTATGCCGCGAGGGTTCCGTGATTCTCGCCGGTCGTCTTTCTACATACCCCGCTTGGTATCCAGGCGGTTTGGGGCTTTACAGAGCCATTGAGTGATTGGGAGGACATCCGGACCATGGAGGTGGTGTCATTGGATATGAGAGATCCAAACCGCCTTCTCTTTCTTCTCGAGGGCTTGGACACATACCGCTTTCCCACCTGTGGCTATCTTCGTGGAGCAGGAAGAGCACCATCTTGACCACCTTGTCTACTTGACCGGTACGAGAGGGAGATGGGAACGACTCGTGCTATCTTGGAGGATAGACGTCGAGCTTTATTGGGAGCCGATCGCGACTCGAGTAGGACTCGAGGGAGACCGAGGCTAAGGCGAGTTGCCATAACCAATCGTGTGACTTGGTCGTGATATGGAGGCTCGGTACAAGAGATTGTCCGAGGTTGCTCCTTTGACCGAGGCTCGAGGAGGAGGTGCGGACTCGTGCTCGGATAGAGAGAGCGCTCATTGACACGGGATCGGGTAGAGGCTCCAGTGAGGATACCAGAGGTCGGGATGAGGGATACCGACATTATTGAGAAGAAAAGGAAGAAGACTCGACGAGGCCGAGGAAAAGGGAAGAAGACTGAAGAAGACTCAGCGAATGACGACTGACAAGTCTTTTCTCAAGATCCTCTTATTGCCATTTTGCAAACACATTAGTTTATTTAGGCATTTTATTGTATTTTAGATCTTTTTAGCAGGTTAGCAGAGTTAAGAGGTAGACCGTGCTTGAACTCATCAAGAAGTTTTTAACTTGTAATGAACAAGAAATATTATTTTAGAAATTAATCAAGACACATTTCATGGAAATTCAAATGTCTTTATTGATTGGGACCCGCTTTATGAAAACTGAAATGCCCTTTACTATTTAGGATACACTTCATGGAAGCTTAATCGTCCTTTTTATTGCTTAGGACACATTTCATGGAAACTTAATCGTCCTTTTTATTGCTTAGACCGAACCATATATGGCTGCCTACGTTCCCCTTTTACAAGAAAGGCTAAGGGGCTCAGGTCTTCGTAGTTCATTCTGGTGAACTAATAATTTTTTTTTCATGTGTGACCCGTCTTTTGCCTAGATTGCCCTTTTTGGGGTCTTCGGCTTAGCTGGGCATTACTCTTTTTGCACTTTTTTTTCTTTTTTTTCTTTTTTTTTTTATGTGCAGCCACTGTCTTTTGCCTAGACCGCCTTTTGGGGTCTTCCGGCCCTAGGCCAGGCATTACTCTTTTTGCACTTTTTTCTTTTTTTTTTTTTCTTTTTTTTTTATATATATTTTTTTTTATGTGCGACCCTGTCTTTTGCCTAGATCGCCCTTTTTGGGGTCTTCACCTTCTTGAGCCCGAATGGCATTACCAGATAACAAGAGGTTCCCACGGTGTGGTGAAGGCCGTCTTTTTCTTGGTCTTCCTCGGCCATCTTGATCCGGTTGTAGCCTCGCAAAACCATCAACGAAGGATTTGACTTCGTAGTTGGCGGTGGAGTCCACCAGATGTCTATGTTTGGCGTAGGTAGTCGTCTTTGGGGCGCCTTGTTCAGTATCTCGGAAATCCACACAAAGAACAAGCACCTTCCCATCGCCTTGGTTACGGTCACGATGTTGGACAACCATGTCGGGTATTCAATAACTCGATGAATCCTACCCGCAGTAGCTTCTCGATTTCTTCTTTGACCCGTAGAGACCATTCCGGCTTGATCTTTCTAAGTTTCGCTTTACCGGCTTGGCATCCGGTGCTAGAGGGATTCTCGTGTTCTACTATCGAACCTGTCTAGCCCCGCATATCTTTGTATGACCATGCAAACACGTCGACGTATTCTCACGAGCGGCTCGATTAGTCTGTCCCTTTCAACCCCCGGAAGAAGCTTCCAATCCGTGTCTCTTTAGGTTCCTCAATAGTACCCAAGTTCACACTTATCAAATCTCCTCGCGCGGCTTGGGCCCGGTTTTCCTCTTTTTCCGAAACCCGCTTAAAGATTTCTTTAATGTATTGTTCGTTTAGTGTGTTTGCATCTTGTTCAAATGATTCATTATTAACTGTTGTTAAGTTTTGAGTTAATTTATCATTTGTTAAGTTGGCAATAAGAGGATAATCGAAAGATTTGTCATTTCATTCAAGATAAGGGGAAAGATGACATCGATTACATTTTCATAATCCTCGGGCGTGAGGCCTTCGGATGACTCTCGAGGACTCGGAATTCGAAGATTCCCGACTCAACCGAAAAGACAACATAGACTCGACCCTACACTACTTATTGACTCGAGGGGAACTTGACAAGGGTTGGACCGGGATCTCACTCCTTCTTGCTTTGTTGCCTGGGGGAGTAGCCTCGTCGGCGTTGTTCGTAAAGTTGGAGACTACGAACCGATCAAAAGCTTGCCGGAAATCATTAACAGTGCCGGCACTCGTGGAAAGATGGTGAGAGGAACTAAAGTAACTTGTTGCACTCTTTCGCCTAGCTCTTCCGTAGTGACCGGACTCATTGACCGAAGGGTCCGGCTCATCTTATCAATGCACCGCCGATAACTCATTTTCTCTTTATCGATCTTGGACACCACGACCTTGTCGGTGTAGCCAATAGAAGGGTTGGCCTCGGATAATGCGATGAAGTCTTCTTCGGAGGGGGTCTTAATTCTTCCTCGACTCGGCTACGTATTCAATAGGCTTTACGTGTTCGCTTCTAGATCTCGCTAGCTTCTCATTGAACTTTACGATGGCCACAAATTCAGCACTTTCGCTTCAAGAGGATCACCGTACACGGGGTATCAGCCGGACCGTGCTTGGGGTGACGGGTTCCTTGACGGGTTCCTTGGCATAACCGACATAGTAGTCGAACTTGCCCGAAGGCTCTCCTAAAGTTCCTACGCTCTTGTCCCCGACTTCATATCTTTCCTTAAGCTTCGTCGTGTGGACTTTCTCTTCTTCTTCTTCCTTGAAGGAGCGTCCTCATTGATCCATTCTTGATACTCATACTCGAGGCGCTCTTCGCAATCACATACATCATACCGTATGTGAGGCTTGGGTTGAACCGGGATAGCCCCTCCCATTGCTTGGTCATTACCGTGGTGGATTACCATGTTGGCCATTTTGACACCGAAAAGCCGACAAACCGAGGATTCTCGCGAACCGTCGAGGATTCTCGCGCTAACAAGTCGCCGACCCTGTTCTCACCCACTTCTTTCTCGCTGCGGGAAAGGGATAGGAAAGGTTTAGACTCGGGGTAGGTGTTTAGGTCAAGGCTCAAGCAATATGCAAATTAGAATCTTCAAGTTTACTTAAAACAGTGTCTTTTATTAATATCTATTTGGTTGGAAAAAGGGTTACGCCCTTCTTTTTCACAACTACTCTAGATCTGGATCGGTGGGTTCCGTCACTACGTCTATAAGCCCTCGTATTCCACCTCGTATTTCGACCTCCCAGGGTGGGACACCGGCGAGGTCCTATAGGGCACGCGGATCCCACCGACCGAGAGTAAAGAACGCTCCTATCGGGTCTAGCGGGTCATAGGACCTTTCAACGCACGAGCGATGCGGATTATAGTCAAGGCAATACAGGAAAGTCTCGTCTCCGCCTTGACGGATCTTTGATGAGTTTCGCTTGAGCGAATGACAGTTTATGACTTTCGGTAATGTCCGAGAATATAATAGGCATGGGTCGGGCGGCAAAAGCCGGCTGACACAGTGTCACATTGAACTTCGTTGCATACGCAGTGCGCGAGTCGGAAGCGAAGTCAATGCTGGTCACCACCCTGCCAATTTTTCCTTGTCGGAATTTTGGCGAGCTTTGCTTGAGCGAAAGATCTTTTATTTTGGCAAAGACTTGGTCTTGACTCTTACGCATTTGGTGCAGGTCAAGGTCAATAGTCAATGTCGGAGTTGAGATCTCGCCAATTTTTCCTTGTCGGAATTTTGGCAGAGTTCTTCTTCCGTTATGAACTAAGTCTTGACCTTTACGCGGGTCTGCAACCGGGCTATATGACACGGACTAGACCAAAAACCAACCAAAAGTCACGGTTTTTTGAAACGTGTGACACCTGACCGTGCATTGGTCGACACCGGCCGCCATGGGGAGGTTGGGATGATTCCGTGCGCGCCCGGGAGCATCGTAAGGCTGTCCGTGATCGCAGTGGAACCACCCTCGGGTTTGAAGGACGTGCGTGCAAAAGTGTACAGATATATCGGGTGCGCGTAGTGTGCGGTCTCCTAAAAATGTTCCCTTTTGAGTTAAAACAGAGATTTTCATAAATGTGTTTTAAAGGAATGATTTTCGGGACGGGGAAAATGCAGCACATAAGCACGTAAATTTTCTCGGGAGCCCTGGCCACCATGGAGCTAAATAGCCCCAAGCCGCTAGGACTCGCCAGATTAACCATGATTTCCCTGGTGGAATTGCCACTGAGGTCGTATGGTCAGAATCCAATGAGGATTGAGCCGTACGACTGCATGGATCAATTTTCCAGGTTCCACTCCTTTTGCTATTTTTCGGGTTGTTTCCCGTTTCAAAGTATGCACAGATTCCAAGATGCAAATGATGCAATGCATGGTAAAAGAAAGCAAGCACGATAAATGAAATCGGCGATGGGAGTCTAACCCGCTCAAAGGGAAAAGCTTTTTTTTGTATTTTTTTTTCAAAGTTTTTTTTTTCAAAAAAAAAGGGATACTGGTACGTGGGATTGTTAAACCACCTTGTTATCCCAAGCCCCGGGTTAGGGAGCGATACAGGAAGGGTAAGTGGGGTCCACCTATATACCAAGTATTGACTTTTGTTTTGAAAATAAAGCTTTTCTCCTTTGGGATGATCCCCAGCGGAGTCGCCAAACTGTGAATGTGTGCCCAAATTCTTTTGTTTATTGGAATTCACGTGAGTTTGAAGACATCCGAGTTATTTGAAAAACGGAGTCGCCACGCCATTTTGATTACCTCAAAACTTTGAAAAAAAGGTTTTATGGGTTCGGAGGTTAAGTTACCCCTTGGGAAGAACGTTTGGCGTTCACCCAAAGTGCCTTGCCGGAGCAAGTCTCCCTAGATTTCATTAATCATGTTTGCTTGCGTGCTTTCTTTGTGTGCATGTGTTTGAAAATAAGGGGGGAGAATGTCCCAAGTTGTCTTCCGGACGTACAAACCATTTGTTGGTTGTCACTCGGGATTCCTTGGAATTTATGTATTTGGGATTATGATCCCGTCCTCATCTTATGACTTATGATCATCGCATTTTAAACCTCGGGACCCTCGGGACTTGCGTGATCGAGAGAATGACTCTCTTTTGGGTCAAAGATGAGGTTCTTTAGGAAGGAATGTCCTTAGCCCATCAATCCTACGCTTTAAGACGGTCGAGCTCGTATAGAGGCTTCATACTCATTCTTAAGCGATAATCGGAGATATAGGGTTCAAGGTTATCCTTTTCCTAAAGAAATCATGAACCTTTAATGGAAGGAACGATGCAAAGATGAGAACTTTTACACCGGTCCGTTCCAAGGTTGGGGAAAGGGGAAATGCATGATAAAAAAAATGACTCTTTAATGAAAAGATGACATTTTGGTTTTAGCAAATGATGCTTTTTGATTTAAAGAAATGATCTTTATGCAAATGATGCATAAAGATTTGATTTTTATGCAAATGATGCATTGAAAAAGGGGGTTTTGATGCAAAGGATGCATCTTTATTGAAAAAGATTTGATCTTTGTATGCAAATGATGCATAAAGATAACATTTTTATTGGAAAATAGGGATTTTAGGTGCAAAGGATGCACCTTTATGAAAAAGACTACATTTTTATGACAAATGAGGTCTTAATGCATGCAAAGGGGAAAGGGGGTGATAAAGATATGATCTTTATGAATAAATGCCAAGTCCCAAGCAAGATATATGAATGCAATGAGCAAGTATATCAATTAAAATGCAAGGTTAGGGCGTGCGAAGTTACCAATCGTTTCCTTCGCTTCTTCGGACGGAGCTAGGAGGAGAGGTTCTTTTTGGGTCTTCAAGGAGGAGGGAGATGGCTTCTTGAGCTTCTTCTTCGCCTTCTTGAGCCTTCAAGGGTTTTTCTTCACGTCCGGATCGCTATGGAGTGTGTGTGTGTGATTGTTTGTCTTTGTTGTCCTTGTTGAAATGGGTAGAGGAAGGCTCTATTTATAGGCGGCCTGGATAAGGCTAATGAAGCCGTGCGGGCAGCCCTTTGCAAATGAGGCCGTGCGGTCTTATCCACAATGACTCAGCATTCTAGAACCATGCAAGGTGGCATTATTCTAGAAGCTTCTCCCTAATTAAGAAAAACGTGTTTTCTTAATTAGGAAGGCTCCTTACAGCCCTAATTTAAATTTGGACTGTTCCAGGACATTTCCGGAACACTAGGAAAGTCCGGGGAATTACCGGAAAACTTACCGAAATGTCGGGAAAATTAACCGGAAGGCATGAGCCAGATTTGGGTACTTACAGAAGCGCCTCCCAAAACGCCAAATGGTGAAGCAATCATCGGCCATCATCCTTGCCCACTTCAACGGCAGCTCAAGCACCGGCAGTCATCGTAAGTCCAACCTTCTACATCAACATGCAAAAACACAAAGGCATCTACGCCTCTCGAAGCACAAGGCGGCCATGCCTCCACAATCGGCTAGAAGACGATTCAAAGTCCTCGCGCATTACATCAAACTGCGGCTAGAAGACGATTCAAAGTCCTCCAAAGATAACACCAATGTGCCGCCAGAAGACGATCTCAAAGTCCTCCCGGCGTGGCACCAACCGCCGCGAAGACGATTCAAAGTCCTCCAGCGTGGCACCAACCGCCGCCGGATGACGATTCAAAGTCCTCCCGGCGTGGCACCAACCGCCGCGGGATGACGATTCAAAGTCCTCCCACGTGGCACTAACCGCCGCCGGATGACGATTCAAAGTCCTCCGGCGTGGCACCAACCGCCGCCGGATGACGATTCAAAGTCCTCCAATACGTTGCACCAACCGCAATCGAAGACGATTCAGGTCCTCACTCTATCTTCGGCCCTAAGGCCTTAAACCACCCGATTCGGAAAATCGTAAAATTTCCATCCCGAGACACCACCACGTCCTCACAATTGACCTCGGCGGTCACACAACACTTCAGTGGCACCACCACGCCAAAGACTCACAAATTCACGACACTGCGAACTACGACTGTGCTTGATTCCCGCCAGGGATACGTAGGAATCCTATCACAGGTCCACCATCGACCTATGCGGTCACCCAGACACCACCACGTCCCTACCACCGACTCCTCGGCGGTCACACGACACTTCGAGGGCACCACCACGCCCGCATTCACAAAACACTCACCCCACACCCGAACTACGACTGTGCTTGATTCCCGCCAGGATACGTAGGAATCCTATCACGGGGTCCGGCCCTATTGACCTAAACGGTCACACAAAAGGACACCACCACGTCCTCACATTGACCCTCACGGTCACTTCCTCTCCCAAAGACGCGATCCGCATTAGGACCACTTATCTTATCGGCGACCCCACTTCTTTCATAAGTGACGTCGTCGAGGGGCTTCTGTAAGTACCCCAATCTGGATCACCCCTTTCAAGCACCCGGGAAACACCGCAGACTCATCAACGCAGTCTCGGAGACCTCTGGCACTCAAAACCCTCTCAAAACCCTCTCAAACCCCCAACCAAACCAAGGGAGGAGCCTTTCACGGGATAAAAGGGACAAAGGACCTTTTGGGAATTTTCGAAATCGAAAAGCAATTAAGGTCCGTACGGACCTTTTTGTTTCAATGATTACTAAATCCCCTTAAAGTCCACAATATTCCCTCAAATCCCGGGAAAATGATTACTTCCTCAGAGTTGGTCCGTACGGACCTCTTTGCATGCAAGATGGTCCGTACGGGACCTTATTGCTCGGGGAACACCATCATTCCGAATATTCACCATCATTGCGCATTCCCTCAAATCGAGGAAATCCAAAATTCTCGATAACGAGGAGGTCCGTACGGACCTCTTTGCTCCGAAATTTTTACTATAAATAGAGGGCTCCCCCTCCTCATTTCAACACACCTCCCTCTTCTCTCTTCCTCCCTTAGCCTTCGGCTCCCCTCTAAGTCCTCTTGAGGCACTCCCGCCCTTTCGGATCCTTCCGAGGCCTTCCGAGCTCCCTTGTGGTGCTCCGAAGCCTCTCCGAGCGCTCCCGCGACGCTCCCGCGCCGCCCGAGGCACTCTCGAGGTACTCGAGGCCCCTCGTGGTACTCCGAGGCCTTGCACAGTCTTTCCACGGTGTCCCGCTCTTTCCGAGTCAAACCGACGATCCCAAACCACGCCGAAACTCTGTCCGAGTGACTCCCGCCACCACAACGCACGCCGAACCTCCGCCCGAGTAACTCCCGCCACCACAACGCACGCCGAACCTCTCGCCCGAGTGATCCCGACGATCCCCACGCACGCCGAACCTCTGCCCGAACGCAGCCTGCAACCTCAACTCACGCCGAAACTCTGTCCGCGGACAACCGGCATCTCCCGAAGTAAGCCCGATCCATACCGGAACGCTACTCCGACCTCAAACACCATTCCCCAGCGGAAGACGACACGAACCAACATTGGTAAGGCTTCCTTCCTACACTATTTCAATACATTTCCATACATAGCATACAATGTAGACATCCGATACAGCATGCATTTTTAAAAGCACACACACACACACACACAACATTTAAAGGATATTAGGGGTATCCGAAAGACTCGTTTTACGAGGCTACTCGAGTGAGCTCTAATATTCTAATATTCTCTTCCCGGGAGTCATCTGACCTCCGAACTCAAAATCTCATCACACAAATACAGTTTAAAATTAGCTTTAAACTGATGCCCTTTTCAATGTTTTGGGCTTAATAAAAACGGCGTGGCGACTCTACAAAAACAAAAACGGCGAGACTAAACCGCTCCAACGCGAAAGACTGCCAGATGCCGGGGCTGCGAAGCCTTTCTCGGATCCGGGCTATTTCAACGGCCGGACTCCCAGACCTCATGAAACGGTCTCCTCTATCCATCCTATCGATGCCATGCAGGGTCTCACCCAAAACCAATGGGACAATGTCCTTCCCAGCCCTGCAATCCCTAACCATGTCCATGAGACCACCGTAACAGACTCCCACGGACTCAGCAGTGAACAGGGACGAGAATATGCAGAGGATAAATGCATCCATAGCCACCGTGGTTGTGGCCATATCCGGGGACCCAAACCTGCCCGGGATATCAGAAAGTTCAATCCTGTCCGGAGCTATCATCATCCCCTCAGCCTCTCCCAGAGATATCTGCAGAAAAGATGCAAGCTTTGCTGCCACCGGCACATCTTCGATCAGAGGAATCGATATAGCCTCAATTTCTGGACCCCCAATCAAGGCTCGAAAGTCTTCATAGGTTGGGACAATCTCATTGTAAGAAAAGCAGTAAACGTGTCTCCGGACGTCCCAAAACATTGCTGCTGCTCTCAAAAGGTCCCAATCGGACGGGAGATCCCTCAAATGCCATAAAGATCTGATCTTGAAGGTAGAATCGAATAGCCCCTTGTGAGATTGAAAGTTTTATCTCACCCAAGATTGAAGATCGGACAGAAAACGGTCTCTTTTCCCCTTTTGCAATCTAACGGGTTTCTCCATTGCAAGATGATCAAAGTTGACGTCTTTAGGTCAAATATGTGCTCTGGGAACAGTTGGGACAAGTCTAGAGTGAAAATGAAATGAAATGGCCAAGCCTTGATTTTATTCTAAAAAAGACCAGTCCAGACAGAACTGTAAGCCGCACGGCCTCATTTGCTCCCTGGACCAGACCGCACGGCTTCATTTGCCTGATGTGGAAAACAATCTGCAGCAACCAAAGTTGCTGCCCAAGAGGAGTTCTCACCCCACTTTCTCAATGAAACCTATCCCAAAACATGTCCAAAGGCCATCCAAGCAGTTATATACAATCATAAATCATTTTGGCCCAGTTTCAGCCTCAATTCCAAGCAAAAACGCAGCCCCAAGGCTCAAGTAATATGCAAATTCATAAAGCATAAATTTAAAAAGCAAATAAAACATTAATACATTGTTTTCGCCCCATCGGCGCCCAAATAAAGCAAAAAATAAACAAAATGTGCATAAAACTGTTCATTGTTTGTTTTCTTCCTAGATCAACCCTAAAGGACCTCCTAGGCCTCCGATTCCTCCTCATCACTACTCAGCTCATTGAAGCTCGCCTCTCTTATCAAATCCTCGCTATCACTCACATCAGAAAGATGAACATTCACATGTTCATATTCAGCTAGCTGCTCCAGGATGCCGGCATTTGGTCCCTGACCTCGAGGCAAGGCACTGGAAGAGTACTCTGAGGCTGATGAGGTGGATGTTGTGCCCCCGACGTGCCTCCTTTTGCGCACGGGCTCCTGCACATTCGCTGCAGCCTTTGAAGCGCAAGCGCCTTCTTCAAAAGGGACCGCATACATCCTTCCAGCCCCGTTTCCGCCCGACCAAGCCGTCATAAGTCCGAGCCGGAACCCGAGAAAAGAAAAGAAAATCTCGAATTGCAAAAAAAGAAAAAGAAGTCTAAAAAAGGAAAAAGACCCTAAAAGTGTACTCACAAGGTCTTTGTCCGTGGCAGAGTATACCGGCTCCCTCGTGTCGGGGATAGGTATCCCGAACCTCCTCGGTACCCCGTTGACCACATAAGAGAGATGAGCGGGAGGCATCGGCGGGTCGCAGGCTCGGCCTCCCCATATCCCCGAGTGACATCCGGCTTCACTAGCTTCGTGGCGTCCTCAATCGCCGCTCTACAAAAGTAGCATATGGGGTAGCCGAGATCAAAATACTCCTCGCCCCTACACCGCTCGATACCTCGTTATCTCATCCGCCGGTCGTCCCCCGGGTCAGAGCATCCGTCTTTGGAGGATCGAGGGGGAGTAATGGCATCCAATGGAGGGATATGGCCATGCTGCCTGGAAAAACGGTCCCCCAAGTATATGACATCACATGTCAGCCCGGTCAACCATCGGCTCTGCCTCGTCGCCTCCACGGCCTCCCCTAGCAAAATCTCTGGATACCTCCCCCAAGGGTAGAAGTCCACTCCATCATGCCCATCCCTGTTGATGACTGGTCTAACCATCTTGTAATCAAAGGTAATCCGGGTCTTCTCGGTGAACTTGTCTCTCGCATCTCCCCTCCAGTGGATCATAGCGGGAAAGATGGTAGCGTCACTCTGCTGGTTCCACGAAAAGAACCTGATCACCTCGCAAAACCAGACCTGCATGTTCAAAACATCAAAAGGGTCATTTTATCTCATAAAAGTCTCAAAGACAGAAAGGAAAAGAGAAAGGAAAGAAGGTGAGAATACCTCAAGAGCAAAGGAGAAGCAATCCATCAAAGCAACCTTATTCCGGCTGTACATGTCTAGGGAGAAGTAAAGCTCCGCCAATCCGGCCTCGCCCCAAGAGACCGTCCCAATCCCATCTACATCCTCCAAGGAGTCAAGAAGGCAAGTCATAGCCAGCGTCCCAGAATTGGCAAAAATGGTGACTGACAACATCAACCACACAAAAGCCCTCGCAAGCTGGTGTGCAGTCACCTCATTAGCAGCAAATCCCTGCATGCAGTTCTGGACTGCCACCTCGACATTCCTAGTCTCCATCCCGAGCCCCTTAGGAATAAGCTCAAACCCAACCAAAGCTCTAAACTCCTCCGCCGTGATATGGTTCCTTCAGTCACGTGTCTCCTGGGAATCAGAAGCGTAAGCCGAGTGATAGCGGTGAAATCTGCGGGCGTCACCGTAAGCTCTCCCGCCTAAGGTGAAAGGCTGTGGGTGGTGTCCCACTGCACTCCGAAAGGGCACGGGTCAAGCCCTTGCTCTTCGAGGTAATGTGAATACCTCGCCGATAGCCTCAAAAAACAAATCAAGGCCGGTAGCCCTCACTAGCTGCTTGGGGTTCACCCCATCCTTCTCAAAATCGGGCATCCTCTCCCATAGGCTCACAACAATCTCGGAAGGCCCCCTAGACTTGTTCTCCTGTAGACAAGAACACAAAAGAAATGTGTCAGTCCTTCATCTCATTTCAAAAGCATGCATATATTCAAAAAGTGCACATATTTTCAAGAGAAAAGCATTCATAAAAAAAAAATTAGCATCCTATGCATAGAAAACGTGTCTTTCATCACTTGAAACACGTCATGTCAAGCACATTTCTCTCCTAAGCACAAAATTCTGACTTTCGAAATTATTTGCACATAAGCATTAATTTTTCAAAAATATGGCATGCATGAATCCTTTTCATCGTCCAAAATCCCGTTTTCTCATCCATGATCAAAAAATTGACCTAGTTCTAGCACATGCAAGTACTTCGTCACATTTTAGACAATTATTTTTACTCTATTTTCAAAAAATGGGTCATTCTCATTATTTCTTAAGAAAATTGCACATGCATGTTCGTTCATCTTCTTAGCCTCATAGGTTAATCATTAATATTCCAAAATCATCATAAAAAATCCTAGGAAAATTCGAGAAATTCCTAAAACTCGAGTCAATCCCTAGAATCAATCAAAATTCAATAAAAATCGACGGAATTGAGCAAATTAAGAATGCTTACCCCAACCGATTGAGGATTCGTCGATTTGTGCTCCCTCTTTCCCGAATAAAGCTCCGATGGAGGCGTAAGGAAGTCATACTTCCTCTCCGTGCGAACAAGCTCTTTCCTCCTCCTTCGAGCGGCCTCGGAGATGTTCCTCCTTGCTTGCCTTGGCATCGGATTCCCCTCCGGATCCATCTCAATCAGTAGAAGCAAAGGGATGGAAAGATTTTTAAAAATTCTTCCTCTCTTCTCTCTCTCTCTTTCTCGGCAGTTTAAGGGCGGCAACAATGCCCAATGCCCGTTCAAATCTGATTTTAAATAATCTAGAAAAATCAGACTTCTAGCCGTACGACCTCTTTTGCCCCCGTCTTATGCCGGGCGGCTTCTTTTGCCCTGAGCAGAAATTACAGTTTTGCCCCTGGACTTTCCACTTGGGCATATAATTCCTGTTATCCTTTAACTAGGATAACGTCATTTTCCAAAAGATATCTGTTATCTCCTAAGCAAATAGACTTTCCTCCCCAGTCGCCTCCGTTACTTCCGTTATAACGGAATGACGTCAGGTGACAACCTCCATTAATTGTCAAAACCTCAAGGATCCTAGACATCGTTCCTAACTATCTAGTGATGCTTGAACTACGACCAAGGCTTGATTCCTCCGGGATACGTAGGTAGCCTTTCATAAAAGGTCCAGCCATCCGACCACATTGGTCACCCCCTTCATTCATCACTCCTCAGTGGTGCGTGAGCCTTTCATAAAGGTCCAGCCATCCGACCACAGTGGTTACCCTCTTCCATCATCGCTCCTCAGTGGTGAGGCAGCCTTTCATAAAAGGTCCAGCCATCCAACCACATTTGGTCGCTCCTTTGTCATTCATCACTCCTCAGTGGTAAAGTAGCCCCTCGTAATGGTCCATATATCCGACCACATCGGTCACTTCTAGCATATCCCCAGTAGGATCAATTGCCTGACCTTCTAGGTCACTTTCTCTTCTATTTCCCCAGCAAGAGACCAATTTTCTCTTCACCATTCCCCTGCGGATCTTGTTCTGAACTACGGCCTGGCTTGCCTCCTCCGGGATACGTAGGTAGCCTACTTTAGGTTCAGCCAATTCGTCACATATGACACCCCTTTCCCCAGTGGATATCTATTCCGAACTACGATTATGGCTTGATTCCCACTCGGGATACGTAGGTAGCCTTCCACAGGTTCAGCCACTCGACCACCTTGGTCACCTAATCCGTCTCGGCATTCGCCAGATCGAATCCTTTTCTATCGACAACCCCACTCGCCCTGCAAGTGACGTTGCCGAGGGGCTTCTGTAAGTACCCAAATCTGGCTCATGCCTTCCGGTTAAGTTTTTCGGCAATTTCCCAGACTTTCCTAAAGTCCGGGAGCAATTTCGGAACTGTTCCGAACTTTCCAAGGAATAAAGGGACTGCTTTAAATTAAAAAAGCACGTTTTCATTAATATGGAAAACCTTCTAGAAGTGCCACCTTGCATGATTCTAGAAACATGCTGAGTCACAAGGGATAATGCCGCACGGCAGCATTAGGAGGGAACTCCTGGCCGCACGGCTTCATTGGCGATTTCCAGACTGCCTATAAATAGAGCCCTCCTCTACCCATTGAAGAAAGAACAATTTCCAGCATAAAAACTCTCCTAAAATATCCTACGAAGATCAGGAAGCTGAAGGTGCCAAGAAGCCACCCCCTCCTCCTTGAAGCCTCCAAAAGTTGGTTCATCCACTAGGAAAAATCCAAAGAAGAAGAGGTCACCACCATTGGTAACCTCTCACCCCCTTATCTTGCATTATACTTGCTTTATGTGATATTCTTGCTCCTTGCATTCATATATTGCTATATATTGTTTGGGACTTGGTAGATTATTGTTAAAGATCATATCTTTATTCATGTAAATCATTTCCCCCCTCCCCTTTGCATCCTTTGCATGAAATAGCATCTTTTGCTCATAAAAATGTAATATTTGCATTAAAGGTGCATCCTTTGCACCTAAAAACCGATTTTTGACATAATGATGCATCCTTTGCACATAAAAATCATGTCTTTACATTAAAGGTGCATCCTTTGCACCTAAAACCCATTCCCATGAATAAAGATGCATCCTTTGCACTAAAAATCATCTCTTTACAATCAAAGTAGCATCCTTTGCTTTCAAGATGTAGTCTTTATGCATCCTTTGCATATAAAATACTATTTTTCCACATAAAAATGCATCCTTTGCATTAAAAATCCTTTCTTTACATAAGAAGCGTCCTTTGCAAATCAAAGAGCATCCTTTGCACCCAAAAATGTTATCTTTTCATTAAAAATTTCATTTTTATTACAAAACATGCATTCCCCTAGTCTCCAATTGGTACTTGATGCATCCTTCAGAACGGACCAGTGTAAAGATCCTATCTTTATATCGTTTCTTCCATTAAAGGTGCCACAATCTCTTTAGAAAGGGGATAGACCTTGAACCCTATATCTCCGATTATCACTTGAGACGAGCATGATAGCTCCAATATAAGCTCAATAGTCTCAAGGTGTAGGATCGATGGGCTAAGGTCATTCTTTTCTAAAGAACCCCATTTTGGACTATAAAAGAGAGTCCTTCTCTCGATCACGCAAAGACCCAAGGTCAAATAGCGATGATCACAAGTTCAAGATGAGGACGGGATCAAAATCCCGAACACATAAAAATCCAAGGAATCCCGAGCGACAACCAACTAAATGGTTTGTACGTCCGGAAGACAACTTGGAATACCCCCCCTCTTTTCAACACATGCACACAAGAAAGCACACAAGCAAGCACGAAAAATGGAATCTAGGGAGACTTGCTATGGCAAGGCACCTTGGGTGAACGACGATCCGTTCTTCCCAAGGGATAACTTAACCTCCGAACCCTAAAAAACCTTTTTTTCAAAGTTTTGAGGAAATCAAAATGGCGTGGCGACTCCGTTTTTCAAATTAAACCGGATGTTTTCAAACTCGCGTGAATCCAAACTAAAAAAAAAACAAAAAATAGAATTTGGGCACACATTCACAGCCGCGTGGAAGGAAGTTGCAGTCAACTGGCCCGAAAGCTTTCGAGGTCAGCCGAAAATTGTCGAAATGAGAAATCGCCTAACTCAACCATCTCACTTGGTAAGAGCTCGCCTTGAACCGAAAGATCGCTGGACAAAACAAGATGGGAAGTCATATAATGTCACATTTACCAGCCATAATTTACAGAAATGGGTGGAATTGGAAGGTCTTGAAATGAAATGGGAAAGAGAAAATGCAAAAAGTTGAAGTGAAATGAGAAGTCAGTAATAAAAAGTGTTGGATGGATCAAGGAAATGGACCTATTTTTTGTACCAGGGAAATTGACTCGATATGATGATCTCCATTTTGTTATGTGTATTATTTTACTCCTAAACTCGATCATGAATAATCGAGCTAAGGAGTCTGGGGCTTCTGATGTGCCCATAACAAAATGTTATGCCCCATAAATGTTTACCCGGCCCAAGCCCAAATATGATCTATCTAGAGCCGCTTATGGGTCCCTATTTCATGAGGATCTCGTCAAGAGCTTGGTTCTCGCCAATGTTATGGTTCTCGAATGTCGCTAATGTTATGGTTGTCGTATGTCGCATGTCGTATGTTGCATGTCGCATGTCGTATGTCGTATGTCGTATGTCGCATGTCGCATGTCACATCTCGTTTCTCTCAGCATGCTTATGTCTCCAAGTAAGGACCATGCCACATGTCTAGTGTCTTATCTTGATCTTATCCAGATGAAATCTCTTGTTTGATATCCCTCCAATGACGGCGTGACACGTGTAAAGTGAAGATGATAATGATGATGACTCTCTTGGATATATATACTCCCTCCCTCATTTACAATGTAAGCTTAAAGTTTTCAAGTTATAAGCTCTCTCTCTCTCTCTCTAGAAAGTAATGTATTATGTTTATATATGAAATGTCATAGATCGGATTGATGATTCTCACGCCGGAGGGTTTTGGGGGGAAAGGTCCCCCATCCCTAACGGTGATTTGTCTTGTAGGTCCCGCGTTATATCGGATCCGAGGGACGTTCATCCGGATCGTACATCTTTGCCACTCCCGATCAGTCATGTGCAACCATTTTGACGTGGTAGTATCAAACCTTTTTTTGTAAAGCATGAAAGACAAATTTTAAATTTAACAAGGGAAAAATCTATACTATAGTATATTAAAGTTGGCGAAAATCATCTAGGGTGTGACACGTCATCACATTTTTGGTAAATCTAGCCTCTGAGTTGTCCACGTCATTCCCGTTAAAAATTCCGGCCGACTTTTGATTTTCGGCTATTCAGTTAATAATAACGTTTAATCACATTAGGTATGAGAAGAGGTATCTTAAATGATTGAATAAAATTCCTCAATAAATAATGTTGAGTATACAGGTTCATTCAATAATATAGATAAATAAATGCTTAGTGTATCTATTACAGATACTATACCAGTTACACTATGTTAAGTAATATGGACAATTACATTGTGTTAAGTAATATGGACAAGTAGAACTTGAGAAGACAATACAAATATAATCATGAACATTAATTCTGGAATAAGAAAGGGTGTATACATACTTTACGAAAGAGAAGAACTTATTAAGTACACATTGATTATACATATTGATATTACAAATATCAAATAGATGTTTCTAATATATTCGATGATATATAATGTCCCTTAAACAACTACATAATACCATCATCATATCATACTCAGTCTGAAAACTACACTAATAATAGGTAGCAAAAATTCATATGTCTTGATATTTATTTCATAGAATATGAATAATCATGAACTGAAAACATGTAAACTGAAAAGATATACATTAATCCGTGTACATGCTCATTTCATATTCCAACTGAAAAGATACTCATTTATCTGTCTTCATGCTCATTTCATATTCCAAGTAAATTGTAGCTCTTGTATTAATAATCATAGTTACGATATTGCATTTCTTTGCAGCTGGATTATTTTGAACTGCATATCTTTGGTAATATTGCTTGCTCATGTTCATCTGTAACAAATTTAAATTAGTCCTACTGTTTTCACGAGGGAACGTACCTTCGCTTTTTTCCCGTATAATTCTTGACAATATAATTATTGATTTCTTTGTAGAAATATATTATCTTCATGGCTCCACAACCGATATTCATTCACCAGTTTTAGAGAGGGAGGTGTGAGAGAAAGTTCATTGTGCGCGTGTCCCATAATTGGAGGTCCTACAATACAAAAAAATCACGAGAATTGATGAGTATGGATTTTGTTGCAATTGATGAGAAGGTTATACATTCTCCTTTTATTTAGTTATGTTGTATATATTTATCTTTGGTTTTCTAATGGTTTATGCAAGTAATGTTTCCATTTTCATTTGTCACAGGGGGATGCCATTCACTGCTCTATAAGAAGTAGATTTATACAAGATTTTCATGATTTGCTTACCCAGGGATCTTTCTACAGTATTAAGAATTTCACAATTGAATCAACTAGGCCACAATATCGTGTTATACATCGGCAATCATATGTTCTTCTAGATGCTTCAACATTTATACATGAGATCATTAGAGATCTCCCTGATATTCCTAGGCATAAATTTGACATTGTCCCCTATGACATGCTCATGACTAGAAGCGACAATAAGAAGAATCTTTGTGATAAATTTATTTTTCTATTAATATTTTTCCACTGTTTAAATCTTATTAAGTATTTTGCGGTACATTTATTTTTCTATTACTATTTTTCCACTGTTTAATCCTTATAAAATATTTAATTTTTTTCCTTTCACAGACATTATAGGGTATGTGGTTGGTGTATCCGAGGTTGGTGAACGTATGAGTAATTATGAAGCTGTGTCAATGCAGTATATTGATCTTCAGGATATTAGGTTTTTAATTACTTTTCTTAATAAAACAAATTTTATTTTTGAAATTCTGGTGATATCTTTTTTATCCTGTTTCTTAATTTTTTTTAATTATTTTTTTTGTTTTTTTGTTTTTTTGCAGTGGAAATACCTTGAGATTGACAATTTGGGGGGATGAAATTATTAGGTTGGCTCGCTCTATTGGGAAAAGTGAACAACGTGTCTGGGTCATAACTTCAACTATTTCGAAGATTGATCGAAGTGGTTTGTTTATATTCTTTCTATATACTCCCTCCGTCCCATTAATAACTTCACCTTTTGCCATTTTGGGTGTCCCATTTAAAGCTTCACCTTTCTTTTTTTGGTAAAGAATCTTTACCATTCCACCACTCATTCTCTCTCCTATTTTACTATTACACTCACAACATTTTTCAAATTTACTATTTCCTCCACTCATTCTCTCTCCTATTTTACTATTACACTCACAACATTTTCTCCACCCTTAATTTGCGTGCTAGGTCAAAAAAGGTGAACTAATTACTGGGACAGAGGGAGTATATGTTAATCAATCTGCTCTGTACATGTGTCCCCATTAATTTTTTTCTTATTTATTTATTACTGTCTAGGGAATTTATGTGTGTCCTCAGCGATTGCCACATGTTTTTGTAATGAAATTACAGTGTCTGAGATTAAGGAATTCATTAACATGTAAGTTTTCTCCTGCCTTTAATCTTTTAATATTAACATGTGTTTATCCTCTGATATTGTTTCTGCTTTGTTCTATTTTTTAGGATGGATCCGAGGGAGGATGATGATGGAATGGGAAAAATTCCTATGCACTCAGGCTACATTTCAAAGTAAGAATACGATTCGAAAAAGATGCTGATCCAGGAACTCAATGAGCTCCTTCTTAATTGTGAGATAATGGTATGTGATGTAATTGAAATACATAAATAATTTATATATATATATATATATATATATATATATATATATATATATATATATATATATATATATATATATATATATATATATATATACGTGTTTTTAAATTAACATACCTTTACTATGGCGAGATGATGGAATGGGAAAAATTCCTATGCACTCGAGGCTACATTTCAAAGTAAGAATACGATTCGAAAAAGATGCGATCCGGGGAACTCAATGAGCTCCTTCTTAATTGTGAGACAATGGTATGTGATGTAATTGAAATACATAAATAATTTATATATATATATACGTGTTTTTAAATTAACATACCTTTACTATGGCAGAAATATCCTCTGTATGTTTATGCAAGCTTGAGCAGCATCGATGAGGTCAATGGATGGAAATACAACTCCTGCGCGAGTTGTCCGAGAAAGGTTAAGTTCAATGGGGCCAAGTTCAATTGCAAGGCATGTGAAAAAGATGAATTGTATCCATTGATCAGGTAAATATTTTGGTGAAATGCGGTGAGCAATAAATAAAGTTTTTTATATCAATGTAAATATGTCAATGTTGTTTTGAGTTTGCGAGTATCGTCTCGAAATTTGTTTTGAATGATGGCCGTGATTCTTTGAAATGTGTTCTTTTTTATCGTGAGGTTGAGAAACTTATCAATATCAAGGCAACTGACTTAGCTAATTTAGTTGATGAGGTTATTAGCATTAACATTTATCAGCATTAATATAATATTCATTAATATAATTTATTTGGTTAATAAAACTTATTTTGACCTCTTTTAGGAAGGGTATGGAGATCCACTTCCTAGGCAAATTCGTCAGGTGATAGGAAAATGTTATGTTTTTCAGCTGAAATTTAACGAGATGAGCAGGGGGACTATGAATGAAAATTTTACTGTGAAAAAATTATTTTTTTGAAAGTGAAATTCGACTTCCTTCTGATGATAAGGTAAAAATTTCACATTGGATGAGGGTTAAATTTTAGTAGATTTGTGCAGATTAAATTAATGTATTACCTTATTTATATTCATGCAGGGTAATGAAATTGTCCCCAAGACATCTTCATCCTCATCTTCGGTGTCTTCCAAAAAAATTGATGTGAAAACACCTTCTCTTAGTGAAAAAAGATCTGCTCTGCAGATAAGGTTCATTTGTATTATTGCATACATAAATAATTATATGTTATAATCCTACGATAATACCATGAATTAAACTGTGCTTTTTATATTTCATTGAAGAAAGATTGGATAAAAGTAAGATACAGTCAAGCAGTCAAATCGAGAAAGGAAAGGAAGTTCAGGAAGCTAAGAAAGTTAAAAGAGGATTGGAGTTCAAGTGATTGTTAGTTAATGGTTTTGTGTGTTTGAAAAAACAATTTTGTCTTTGCAAGTAATATGGCCTTTTTTTATGGCGTTTCAAATAGGTGTGTCACAGTTTTGGGTCTATTTCTTTGCACATAACAATTGGTCCGGGTTACTAAATTTTATTTTATATTTTCTATAATAAAATTTCAATTATTTTATTAATTAAATATTATAAAATATTCTCATGTGAAGCTTTCAAAATTGTATCGACTGTTTTGTAATTGTTGAATAACAATGATAAGTGTATGATTCTACAAAAAGATGATTAGTTTTTGTCAAAAGGATCTAAAATTTATTTCTACTCTATAACTTATAATAAAAAAAATGTCACCAAAATGAAGAAAAAAAAAGAAATAGTGAATATAAGCCGAGGAATTTTTATAAATAATATCGATAAGGACACTGACTTAAAATTTAAAATTGTTGTTCATCTGTATAAGACCTACCTGACCTGAAATTAATACAATTTCTTTAGAAAAAAGTTGCAAGTTCATTTGAACAGAAAGAAATTCCACACATGACAGTCACATGAAGAAAACTAACATTACAAAGTAGATTTCAAAGTTGAGATTAATTTAAAAAAATATAAGTATTTTAATAACAAATTTTAGTAGTGAACAAAATATTTTGTATCACATAATAAAATATTTTTTATTTTGTAATTAATATATAGATTCTGATTTGGTCAAATAATTATTATATTAATCTGATTTAGTAGTGAATAAAATATTTTGAATCAGAGAATAAAATATTTTTTATTTTGTAATTAATATATAGATTCTGATTTGGTCAAAAAATTATTATATTAATCTGATTATTAGATCGAATTACTTATAAGTGTTTTATATGAATAAATCCTTCTATTTTTATTGCCAGTTCAAGAGAGGATGAATGGTAATCATCATGGTGTGATCAAATTTATGGCATGAGAATACAAACTGAATAGTTTATGCATTATGTATAATTAAAACATAATTTATGTTAGTGTACATTTCACAGTCCATCTATATTCTTACATTTGTAATTTAATTCTACAATGGCATTAATCTCTCATAAAGTTTATATTCATTTCACTTTATTTTCTTCACAATAGAATTTTAGTCACATTCATTTAAACAGCTACCCATATTCTAATATATATATTGAAGGGTGGATATTTGGTATAAGTCTTAGTAAATAGTAAGATTCACACCATGGGAAGAAAAAGATTACATCCAGATACTTATAACATATCTATTTTGTCAGGTTATATTTTTTTGGTTGCTAAATTATATTCTTATTAAATTAGATTGGTTGATAATAATTTTATATATAACTTCCTTTTATGCTTTTTATTGTCCTTGGCACAGTTTCAAAGGAAATTGCACGTGAGAATCGAGTAATTAGGAAAGCCATAATGCGCGAAAAAAATAAAGGTGACACTATATCATATACTGAGGCTGCTTTACCTGTTGGAGGTATTAAGTCTTACCCTTTTAACTGATTTCATTTTCACTCGAATATTGACAATGTTGAAATATTCAGACTAAATTGTATTCTGTCTGTAACTATTTCGATTTCATACCTGAAGTTACAGTAATGAAATTAATTGTTAATCTGAATTCATTATAGAATTTATATTATGCAAATATTAAGATAGAATCATTTGAAACAGATAACTTATCTAAGTGACAGAAAAAAGTAGTCGATCAATCACCGTCTTCAATATGTCAGGTAATGCACCATTTTTATTATGCCATATGTAACATGAAATGATAGGAAAAAATTATATCTGAATTTTCATCACAATGAATTCTCTCAAATATTGTTTCTTGCGTGCATAGATGAAATCAAACGATTGTATGCAAAACATAGAAGGGAAGAAAGGATAAATCAGAGAAATCTTCAACGACCTAATTTACCTCGAGTTTCCAACAATGCTAATCAAAAATCGAAAATGGCTAAAACAATAAGGCTACGTGCTGGAGGTAATTGCCCCTAATTACACTAAATAGAAGGAGATCTTTAAAGTAACATTTCTTATTGTTAGTTTGTGTTGATGCATATAAATATTCTACGGAGGTTTCTTACTACGGTTTGCCTAAGTATACATGCAAGTACTGTCATGCTATATTTTGGGGAGAAGAGCGTATAAAAAAAATTCAAATAAAACCTACCCAGTTCATAGTCTTTGTTGCAAAGGTAGGAAAATTGAACTGAGTCCTATAAAACATCCACCTGAGCCACTTAAATCATTATTAAATGAAAATTTGGGAGTTACTTCTGTCAAATTCTTGGAGAATATCCGAGCATATAACTCTATGTTCTCAATAACATCAATGAGTGCAAAGGTAGATAACTCATTAAACAATAATGGCTCTGTCTATACTTACAAAATAAGTGGTCAAAACTATCATCGCATTGGATCGCTTTTGCCAGAGGAAGGTCGAGCGGCCAGTTTCCTACAGCTATATGTGTATGATACAAAGAATGAAGTAAAAAATCGTCTGAAAGCTGTTAACAAAGGTGATTTTAATGAGGATTTATCTGAAGATGTTATTAGCCAATTAATTGAAATGCTGGATTCTCATAATGAATTAATCAAACTCTTTAGATCTGCTAGAGATTGGTACAAGGAATACATGCCTCAGAATTTGGCAATAAAACTTTTGAAGAAAGAGGAAATAGACAATGACAATATTCAGTACCAACTACATCAGAAATTGCTATGTTAATAGTAGGCGATATGGCTAACACGAATGGTGAAAGGGATCTTATTATTCAAGGTAAAGACGGTGTTTTAAAAAGAATAAGCGATCTTCATCCATTATTCATGTCATTACAATATCCTATTCTCTTCCCATACGGAGAAGACGGTTTCCATCTAGAAATTCCTTATGTTAGGAATTCAGGCTGTAGAAATACGAAGAGAAAGTATGTGACAGCTAGAGAATACTATTCATATTTGTTGCAGCAAAGGAATAATCAAGGTCAAACACTACAAAGTTCGGGTAGATTGTATCAACAATTTATTGTAGATGCATATACTCAGTTTGAACAGCACAGACTTCGTTGGTTAAGACAAAATCAAGGCAATCTACGTACAGATTTGTATATGAATGTCTATGATGCAATTCAGAATGGAGACTCAGATTCAAAAAATGTTGGAATGCGTACAATTTTGCCTTCTTCATTTACTGGGAGTCCAAGGTATACGGTACAAAATTACCAAGATGCCATGGCATTATGTCGTGTTTATGGAAACCCCGATTATTTCATTACCTTTATAGCTAATCCAAAATGGAAAGAAATAACTGAGCTTCTAGCTGAATTGGATGGTCAGAAAGCAGAAAATAGAACTGATATTGAGTGTAGAGTTTTCCGACTCAAATTAGATGAACTCATACATGATATAGTTGACAATGAAATATTTGGCAAAATAGAGGCATGTATTTATTATTGTTTTTTATTTCAATTCTTCATTCGCTTTTTACTCATCATGCACTAATTGTTCCTTCTATGAGTGAACAGTGTTGTACACCATCGAATTTCAGATAAGAAAGAATATTTGAGCTATGATACAATTGATAAATCAACTGAAAACACGTTCAATCATGACATGTTGTATCCAGTTGAATTTTTAAATAGCTTAAACTTCCCTGGGATACCAAACCATTCTCTAGAGCTAAAAATTGGAATCCCAATTATGCTTCTTTGAAATGTCAATCCAAGTCAGGGAATGTGTAACGGTACTAGGCTTATAATTTCACAACTTGGAAAAAGGGTGATCGAGGGGACTATTATTTCGGGATCAAATGTTGGTCATCGAGTAATGATTCCATGGATTACGTTAACATCATCGGAAGGCAAGTTCCCATTCCTTTTAAAAAGGAGACAGTTCCCAGTTCGAGTGTGTTACGCAATGACGATAAACAAAAGTCAGGGACAAACATTGGAAAATGTTGGTTTGTATTTACCTCATCCGGTATTTAGTCATGGTCAATTGTATGTTGCAATTTCTAGAGTCAAATCAGCAAGTGGCCTTAAGATTCTAGCACTACTAGAAACAGGACATTTACCGACGAAATTTTACCGACGGACTATGTCCGTCGGTAATACAGACGGAAAAAATTCATTTACCGACGGAATTTAAATTTCATTTGCCGGGAATTTTTTTTTAAAATTTCGTTTAGTTCGTCGGTAACGCTTTTATTTCCGCCGGTAATAACGACGGATGTCATCCGTCGGTAAAAAGTAGGTATAAATAAAATCCCTTCCCCTTCCTCAGCCATTTACGCTTTCAATTAAATCAAAATACGTACCCAAATCGCCAGCAAATCGCCGAAACCCTTGAAGCTTGAAGCAACGCCGTCGCCTCGCCTCGCCGTTCGCCGTTCGCCGCAGGTAACATCTCTCTCTCACTCGCTTTCTCTCTCTCTCTCTCTCTCTCTCTCTCTCTCTCTCTCTCACTCACTTACTCTCTCTCTATCTCTCTCTCTCTCTCTCATTAGTTACAGTACAGTCGTAGTCCTCGTTCAGCCGTTCCTCGCCCAGTCTCGCTTGCCGTTCATCGCCGTCACCATTCCGCTCTCAGGTTATGATTTGCTCAATTTAGCAAAATATTTTTATATTTTGATAAAAACTTTCTATTTTTTATTGATTGTTACAATATTGACAAGAGTGGATACTTGCCAAAGTTTGTACGATTTTTTGATAAAAAATTTCTATTTTTTATTGTTGTTATATGAGTCCTCAAATGATCAAAATGAGATCTTAAGACCTTCTAAATTTGATATCGAAACTGGATTATTATTTTTTACCAAAGTTGGTTCGATTGAAGTTGTTTTTAAAACATTGTAGGATTGGCAGTTGTTTTTCTCAATGTTGTTTCCGAGACAACCAGTTTTCCTTTCTCTCTATTTCCTTTCTGTTTTAAGTCTTCTAGACATTTTAGAGTAATAGGAACTACCACGCATAACTTTCCATTTGATTTTTGAGATATTTGAGACTCAATTCCCCTATGTTATAGTCTCTGTAGGTGTTTGTGTTTGTGTCTTATTTTTAGAAGTTGGAATCTTTGTATCCTTGATACATAGTGGGTAGTAATGGTCCATGCCTTTATTATTCGGACTAGATGAAGAGGATTTAAGATCTTTGAGATGGGCACCCAAATATTTGGCTTTAGCTTGATATAATAAATGATCTGTCGTATGGTCCAAGGGGGAGGGAGGGGGGTGAATGTCTAAAATTAGGAAGACTTGGATGGAAGTATTGTTAAGGAATTAGACTCCTAATCATTGTCTAAAATTAGGAAGAAAACTCTTAGTGGCACTGCTTATAGGGTATTGTGGTTGGTGGTTAACATCTTAAAATATAAATAAGATGAGAGCCTTTTTCACCTGACTATCAAAATCCGTCTATCTTTGATCAAGAAAGATAGAGCAAACAAGTTCTCTACTGTTTGAGCAAAGGATTTTCTGTTTAAAAGGAGTTTTTACAGTTTCACTGTCCTCTTTCTCTCTAAGGATCTCAAACATCACTTGAGATCCTTAGAGAGGAGGACAGTGAAACTGGAAAAAATTCTTATTAAACAGAAAATCCTTTGCTCAAACGGTAATGAACTTGTTTGCTCTGTCTTTCTTGGTCTAAGATGAGATAGGGTTTTGATAGTTGTGGATGAGAACGACTCTTATCTTGTTTAAAAATGTTAATTTAATTCATCATTGTAAAATTATATATTTTACAATAAAGAATTAATATTTAAAATTATTCACAATATTTATAATTTAAAAAATCTGATAGATGTGTGTGTTAATTCATTATTGTAAAATTATGCATTTTACGGTAATGAATAAAAATTAATGTTACGACGTGACGTTGTGACGATTGAAACACAAAAGCTTAGAAACCCGTTTAAGAATCTTTAACTTATCATGTTGAGATCAACATGTAGTCATCGATTCTTAAATTGTCCGTGTGGACAGTCTTGAAATGCACGATTATATGTTTTGTAAATATCATCATTGTCTATTAAAATTGCTTTAATAGTCGATAGTTAAGATATTTCGGTTGCATTAATCCTATTGTTCTCTGAGTGTATACTAGACATATATGGTTGATTACACTGTCGATTCTAATCGATAGTGTTTGATTGATCTAGTCTACGTCGTGCACTTGGAGACCATGGGGTTATGCTGCCGAAATTTCTTGATTTTCGATTATAAAGCAAGTAGACAAGATGATATTTGCAATTCATACGTGTATTTCGGGATGGGATAGAAGCCAACCCAATTCTAAACCTAATGTACATGAATTGTCCTTTCATCATAGGGAATGATATACTTTACAACAAAGAATTAAATATTAATATTTAAAATTATTCAAAATATTATGATAGATGTGTGTGTTAATTCATTATTGTAAAATTATGCATTTTACGGTAATGAATAAAAATTAATGTTACGACGTGACGTTGTGACGGTTGAAACACAAAAGCTTAGAAACCCGTTTAATAATCTTTAACTTATCATGTTTAGGTCAACATGTAGTCATCGATTCTTAAATTGTCCATGTGGACAGTCTTGAAATGCACGATTATATGTTTTGTCCGATTATTTCCTTGAATGATAATGTCGAGGATGAAGCATTAATGGCCGAAAACACCTGTCCACTAGGGAAGGAAGTCACTTTCAATGAAATCGATGATGACAATGTGGAGGATGAGGAAGGAGAAGGGTATATATCTGGGTCCGATGATGAAGATGGGAAAGAAGACGACGACGAGGAAACTAGTGAAGAAGAAATTGAATTTTGTAGTGATAGTGATCAAGATTGTAGTGAATGAATCAGTTTAGTTTTAATTCATATAATGTTTTGTATATAATGTTTACATTTTATATCACTTATCACTGTAATATTATATCTATCTCATGATTTTCAATTTTACTTGGTTACTCTTTACATGCTATGTAATATTACATCTATCTCATGATTTGGACAATAAATGTTTCCTACTATTTAAATGCAAACTGCAAACATCTTACTCCATAATTTACTTGGACATGTAGTCATTAATTTGAATGCTTCCTACTATTTAAATTTTGTTCTACTTGATAATATTTTCTGTCTACATATATAATATACTAGTTTAGATATGTCGGGTCGAGGTGGCAATCGTTCAAAGAGAGGGAAGGTTGCGGGTTTTGTCCATCGTCTTGTTTCACCAAGGACGGGAGGGAGGGGCTCTACTTCTGATTCTGGACGTAGTGATGATGATTTGAGCAGCCCAGGTATTGATAGCTCTAGTGTTCCTGTTAGTGAACCATCTGGGCGGGTTAATTTGGACGCAATTATTAATGAGGAAGGAAAAATGGAAATATCTATCTTTCCCAGTGGCCAGTAAGTATTATTTAATTGTAAATGTCATATATATAATGTTTACATTTTATTATTGTCTTTTTATTTGTATATATATTGATATATTGTTTTTTAATTAATATCTTGATAGGTTTATACATGCATGGTGGTGGTAGCGGTAGCGGCAGCGGCAGCGCTCGTGGTTGTTAAACATGAACTTTAATTGACATGTAATCAAACAAACAAACATATGTAGTTTCTCTTTCCCTTTCCCCTTTTCCCCGGCCTTTCCCCATTTCCCTTTCCCTTTCCCTTTCCCCGGCCGTTTCCCCTTCCCTTTTCCCCATTTCCCCTTTCCCCTTTCCCTTTCCCCCTTTCCCCGACTGTTTCCCCTTTCCCTTTCCCGTTCCCCTGTCGCTTGATTTGGACAAACATATGTATTTTATTTGATGTACAAGCGAAACATGTTGTTTGTGTTTGTTTGTAGTTTGTAGTTTGTAATTGTATTTGGTTAAAATAGGTTGTTTGAACAGGTTTACAGCCTTTTACAGGTGGTTTAATAATAAAACAGAAATTTTTTTTTAAAATCTGGACAGATTACCGACGGAAATTTCCGTCGGTAAATAAATCAAAAAAAAAAAATCTAATTACCGACGAAAATATCCGTCGAAAAATAATAAAAATTAAAAAAAAATAAATCTATTTACCGACGGACATATCCGTCGGTTTAGGGTTTAGATTTCCGACGGACATATCCGCCGGTAAAATTTATGGTTTCCGACGGCTCTAACCGTCGGTAATGGATTTTATTTATTTATTTCTTTATTATTCACCGACGGATATTTTTAAATCGTAACCACCGGCGAAGGCTCCGGTTAACCGGCCGGCATATCTAATTTCCGACGGACGGTTTCCGACGGAATTTTGGATTTTTCGGCGGACAATCCGCCGTTATTACCGACGGAATTTGTCCGTCGGTATTACCAACCAATTATTTTCGACGGAACCCGACGGACGAATTCCGTCGGTAATATCCATTTACCGACGGATATGGTGAATTACCGATGGAAATTTCCGTCGGTAAAGGGCCTATTTCTAGTAGTGTAGTCATGGAGACAGACGATGAATTCAAAGGCTGGACTAAGAATGTTGTGTACAGAGAAATATTTAATAAATTCCATTAGTCCAATTTGTTGTGCCTATTATATTTTACTTAGTATATATATTTCTTTATATTAATAATCGAATAAACAAATGTGAAATCAAATAAATAGAAAGAACATATGATTCAGATATAAATGAGTAACTACGAAATAGAAAACAAAAACAACACTAACTCATATATTGATACTATTTTACCTGTTGGAGGTATTAAGCCTGTCTTTTATTTCTGTGATTTCATTAAATCTATCTTTGTTTTTGCAGAAAAACAAAGATAAAGTATGTGACTGATAGAAAATACTATTCATATATGTTTCTTTAAAAAATCAATTTGTATGATATTTGACATATTAAATATCACGTTTAAATACAATTTTCAGTGACAATATAATGTACCCTGTTTAATTATTAGTTGACCAGTAAAGATTCGCAAACATAAGATATATGTATATAAAAAACAAGAGATCAAACTATTATGAATTACGTTAGAAAAAAAACATAGTGCATACTCACTTGAAGATAATAATATCCATTAGAAATATCATTAACATAACCAAGACAAAAAAACTTAAAAAAAAAAGACTGAAAATATATCCCTAAAAAACAACTAAGATAGACTTCTTAAATTAACTAATGAATTAACCTAAGAAACATCACTTCTACTACCATACCCTAACTTTCATAAACCAAAAGAAAAACACCAAAAGCATTCTTCCCCACTGTCTAAAAACCATTACACATACTATAGTTTGGAATAACTTGACCTACAGCCACCATGGGTTCTGAAACCACCACAGGATCTACAACCACAACTTGATCTTCAACCTCAACTGGATCATCAACCACCCGATTAACTTCTAGAAAGCTGACATTACGATCCATCACTCCATTGACCGAAACTTTGGCACTTTTGAAAAAAAATCATAAAATCATCTGATTTCCTCCACCCCTTAGTTACATCATGCGAAAATCATCATAATAAGTCATCAACAAACCATGGATGCCAGAACTTCCAAAACCTTCACTGATAATGGTAACATCAGGCCTCAACAACTGAACATGCGTATTAAACTTAATTTTCATATCCTCATCACTAGCAAATTCATAAGTAAAGATCATGAACGATAATGGCCCATTTCCACACTCAACATCAAAAGGTTGGTTACCAAAATTATCAGGCACATAAAAAATTTCCAGCCTCTCAAACATTTGATAAGGAGATCGACGCAAGACAAATCTAACTTGATCAGACCTCCTATCAACTACCACTTACTTAGCAATCTCTCCACAAATTTCAGGTGTGCGAAACATGATAGTATTACCACTTAAAATAGCAAAATTCAACTGAGGTGCAGGAATGAGAGCCATATGCAGAAAATGAGAAGGAAATTCAATGAGATTAAATGGAGAGTTTTTCTTACAGAACGTTGAGAAAAAATAGAGTAGAAAAAACCAAAGTATTTATAGATGGCAGAAAAAGAAAAAAATTAATAAAAATACACCCAAGAGACGCCATTTCTTCAATGGACATCATTGTTAACTGATCACTTTTAAACCCCTACATATCCCAATAATTAACACATATATATCTATTTCTAAGGTAGAGCCTAAGTGATGAAATCATATCATATCACATCTAATCAATACTCAATAATCAATAATATAACGTGGAAAAAGTAATAATACTGTGTTCAATTACATGAACTCAATTTGAATCGCCGTCTTCTGCAGTCCAAAATAAATGCCCTTTTCAAATTTACCAAAAACGGAATAAAAAAAATTAATACTGACCTCCATATTTAATCGATGAAGAACAGCTATCACTTCAATCGGCAGAAAAATTTATTTCAGGCAATGAGGATGTCGACGAAAAAGTAAGGGGAAGGTGGCGATGTAACCCAGAAAATGAATGCGTATACTCAAAACAGATAAGAATGAATCTACCTAATTTCAATTCCACCCCCATCCCTGAATTAATCAATAATATTAAATATCCATCTTCAAAGATAAATTACATAATGGACCCTCACTTATTAAAAATGAAAATGAATCTAACATAAATTAAATTTACATAATGGTCCCTGAAAATCTGTACCCCGTGCGGAGCACGGGCTTATACCTAGCATACTCTTATTTTGGTATGGAGTAAATGAAAATCGAAAAAGTCTCACATACATTTTGTGAATTCAAATAATATAAAGTAAAATGACAACAAAAATACAATAATAATAGAATGAGTGTTATTTTTAGAAAAAGTTGATTGAGAAGCTTTATTTTTCTATGAAATAATATATGCTCTTGATCATCAGTTTAGGCCGCGTTTGATTTTTTAAAGTGTTAAATGATGAAATATGATTTCACGTCTAAATTGGGTTGAACTGATAAAAGGTAGCGTCTAAATACCGATTTCTGAGTTATTCAGATTGTTTGAATATTCATTTGAAATCACATTTAAAATTAGGGTTACAACAATAAATAGATGAGATGAATGGTTGTTAATATAGTATTTGGGTTGGATATTATTGGAATTACAAATTTACGAAAGAGATATATATTAAAAAAAATCAATTAAGAAGCAAATAAATGATAGTTTTATATCTGAAAAATAAGTTGAAAATAAGAAGCATATATATCTAAATGGAGAAAAAAAAAACAAGAACTCAACAAATAGAAAGAGAGAGATTAAGAACGCAATGGATGCTAGAGTTCAATATGGAAGGCCATAATAGAGATTAACCTTGTAGTCAAATTATCCACTTCGATAGGATAAATAATACCACCATTTAGTCAGAATTATTAGTGAAGGGATAAGGTCCTAATCCCATTGTTTCAGATAATTAATACTAGTGTCATATTATCAACCAAACACATGATAATTATTTTTAGTTATCCCGATCATTGTTATCCGACGCTTATACTTTCTACCAAACAGCCCCTTAGTGGATTATTTTCAACCTTAAATCATCAATATTATTTGTTTTATTATTAAATAAAAAAAATACTCCCTCCGTTTTAGTTTAAGATTTTCAATTAGTTTGACTATACACGAAAATTATAAAAAATTAAATGTTGTGTATAATAAGTAAAGTAGGAGAGAGAAAGTTTGACTCGGCACGAAAATTAAGAAAAAATAAATGTTGTGAGAATTATAAATAAAGTTGGAGAGATAAAGTGGGTAAGGAGTTTTTGTTGTGAGAATGACTTAAGTGAGTCTCATTTTTCATTTTAGATAATAAAGTAACTAAAAATCTTAAACTGGAACAAACAAAAAAGGAAAGTAAAAATCTTAAATCGATACGAAGTGAGTATATAAGCAGAAAATTTACTGTCCTACTTTTAGACATAGAGGTGAGCTGGTTGATTTGGCTCACCTTCGAATCGACGACTTCACCTTGTTGGAAAAAAAGTGTGTTTTGAAGAAAAATAATGAGTTATTTTCTTAATTTGTTATTTGTTAAAATGACAAATTGATTGTTGGATTGTGTTCTACTCCATGAGTACATTGAAATCATATATTCATTTGTCAAAAATGGTTGAGAAATGAATGAGATATGAAGGCTCAAAGTTAATGGGTTGGAATGGGTAAAATGTGGTTATCCCACATTGGAAAAAGATGAAAAAGTGGCTAAGTTTAAATACTCCTACACTTTGGTAGGGAGTAAGATTGTGGTACATACAGGCTCTCTCTCGCGCACGGGTGCGCAGGGGGGGTGCAAATCATGGACCGAAATAGGCTTCGGGCTACCGAACTCATGTGCATGCGCGTCCTGCGGACACGAATGTAGCTCCGAAATAGCCTGTCCGCGCGAGCCCACTTTTTGTATTTTTTTTCCAAAACTTAACCCAATGAAACTGGGAGTGAGGCGGGCGCCGCCTGCCTGAGGCGGGCGCCTCGACTCCAGTAGGTGCGGCTCATTTGTGACCATTACGAGGCGGGCGCTCCAGTGGCTCTACGAGGAAATGGTTTTGCACTGTTTTGTAACAGCTCAAAAGGCTGTTAATGAAGGGGTAAATTCCAACAGCCATATAACTGTAAAAGGGAGGTAATGAGCAAAATAATTATGCTATTATGTTGAAATAATTGTATTAATTAAGAAAATTAAAACTTGATTTAATTTTCTGTTATCTCCTTTGATTATATAATGGCAAGAACACAACAAGAGAAAGACACAGATTTTCCAGAAATTCCCTTCTCTCAATTTCGTTGCATATTGTTCATCTTTCCCTTGGCCTCCTTGCATTGCATTTGTGGTGATAAAGCTCAAGCATCGACTTCAGTTCGCCGGAGGTATTATTGTGCAACCACCGTCCGGTTACTCCGTTTCATCCTGGGAGACAAGCGTTCCGTAACAACTCAAGCACAATGTGGTGAGGGGGTGTAATTTGTCTTAAGGAGAGTGTGATTTCACACGACTCGGACATCTACGACATTCATTTCCTTTTCTTTTCTTTTGTGTAATTTTTGTTTTATTTAGTTTTCTGTAATTTCCTTTTATTGTGTAATAGTTTTTCCAACAAACTTAAGACAAATTATTGTCTCTTCGTTGGAAGGAAAACTATTTAAAACAGTGAACTAAACTTGTTTGTTTTGTTTCAGATGGCTACTCAATCAAACGTGGAAACCACCGCTGGGAACAACTCCGAGAATCCTCGTGTGGAGGAAGCGCTTCGTGTGGAAACCAACTCTCAAAGGGTGGTTGTCCAAACTGTTTCGAACCATCATGGTGAGAAACCGGAAAAGTTTGTTGGCCAAGACTTTAAAAGATGGCAACAAAAGATGCTTTTCTATTTGACTACCTTGAACTTGGCGAGATTTCTTAAGGAAGATCCGCCACAGTTGGGTGAGAATGAGACGGATGGGCAAGCCATCTCGGCTCTTGATGCTTGGAAGCATTCCGAGTTTCTTTGCAGAAATTACATCCTTAATGGATTGTCGGATACGCTATACAATGTGTATAGTGTTAAGAAAACTGCAAAGGAACTATGGGAGTCCTTGGAATATAAGTATAAGATAGATGATGCTGGCACAAAGAAATTCATTGTGGGCCGTTTTCTTGATTATAAAATGGTGGACTCAAAAACTATTAAAAGTCAAGTGGAAGAGTTACAAATAATCATTCATGAAATTCATGCCGAAGGGATGGTAATTAGTGAAAGCTTTCAAGTGGCGGCAATCATTGAAAAGTTGCCTCCCGCTTGGAAAGATTTCAAGAATTATCTTAAACATAAACGAAAAGAAATGAATGTTGAAGCGCTTGCTATTCGTCTTCGGATTGAGGAAGAGAATAGAATTGCGGAGAAGAAGTTGAATAATCTTCTTATGGCGAAAGCCAATGTGGTGGAGCATGTTGATAGCTCCAAGGCCAATGGAAAAGCCAAAGGCAAGTTTGGTCCCAAAAAGGGTGGTTCTAGTTTGAAGCCAAAGGGAGGAATCTCCAAGAAGAAGTTCGGTGGAACTTGTTACAATTGTGGCATTGTGGGCCACAAGTCTTCCGAGTGTAGGAAGTCAAAGAAACAAGCAAACATGGTGGATGTCATCTCGAATGAAGTTTCCGATATGCACTTAGCGGCGGTAATTTCTGAGGTGAATTTGGTGGGTTCAAACCCAAATCAGTGGTGGATTGACACCGGTGCTACTAGACATGTTTGCTCAAACAAGGAAATGTTTAGTAGTTTTGAAGCCCTTGAAAATGGTGAGAAATTGTTCATGGGAAATTCTGCCACCTCCGATGTGAAAGGTCAAGGAAAGGTGGTGCTGAAGTTGACTTCCGGGAAAGAGTTGACTCTCAACAATGTGCTCTATGTGCCCGAAATCCGGAAAAATCTGGTGTCCGGATCGCTTTTGATTAAGCATGGGTTTCGTGTTGTGTTTGAATCCGATATGGTTACTTTGTCTAAAAGTGGAATGTTTGTAGGCAAAGGATATGTTTGTGATGGTATGTTTAAGCTTAGTGTTATGGTTGTTAAAAGCAATGTAATGGCTAACAAGCCTAAGGTGAATGTGATGAATAAGAATAATTCTTCCGTTTACTTGCTTGAGTCTTCCAATTTGTGGCATGGTAGACTAGGACATGTTAGCTATGATGCTATACATAGATTAATTAACATGAATTGCATACCAAAATGTAAAATAGACTACAAACATAAATGTGAAACTTGTGTAGAGGCAAAGTTTACAAAACCTCCGTTCCATTCGGTTGTAAGAAATAATGAACCACTTGAGTTGGTTCATACGGATTTATGTGACTTCAAGTCAACACAAACACGAGGGGGCAATAAGTACTTTATGACTTTTGTTGATGATAGCACAAAATATTGTTATGTGTATCTTCTCAAAAGTAAAGATGAGGCTATAGAGAAGTTTGTTCTTTATAAAAATGAAGTTGAAAATCAACTCAACAGGAAAATAAAGGTCATAAGAAGTGATCGTGGTGGTGAGTATGAATTCCCTTTTGAAGGTATTTGTGCTCAACATGGGATTAAACATGTTACAACACCACCATACACCCCACAATCCAATGGAGTTGCCGAGAGGAAAAATCGGACTCTAAAGGACATGATGAATGCCATGTTAATAAGTTCAGGGTTACCGGATAACATGTGGGGAGAAGCCGTCTTGTCGGCAAATTATGTGTTGAATAAAATGCCCCGAAAGAAAATAAATAAGAGCCCCTATGAATTGTGGCATGGAAGAGTGACATCATACCAATACATGCGAGTGTGGGGGTGTCTTGCAAAGGTTTCAATACCACCTCCTAAAAAGGTGAAAATTGGACCAAAAACTATTGATTGCATATTTATTGGGTATGCTCACAATAGTAGTGCTTATAGGTTTCTTGTGCATGAATCGAAGATTCAAGATATACACAAGAATACTATAATGGAGTCAAGAAATGCTTCTTTCTTTGAGAATGTGTTTCCGTGCAAAAGAGATGATGCAAGTTCATCTAAACGGAGACATGATTCAATAGAAGAAGAAGAAGTCGAAGGAACAAATCATCATGATGAAAATGATGAAGCGGAGGTAGAACCTCGACGGAGCAAACGAGGTAGGGTAGAAAAATCTTTTGGCCCAGATTTTCTAACCTATATGCTTGAAAGTGAACCACAAAGTTATAAAGAGGCCGTGAGCTCTTCCGAAGGACCTTTGTGGAAAGAGGCCATTAAAAGTGAGATTGATTCCATTTTACAAAATCACACTTGGGAATTAGTGGATCTTCCTCCGGGAAGTAAACCACTAGGATATAGGTGGATTTTTAGAAGAAAAATGAAGACGGATGGAACAATTGACAAGTATAAGGCAAGACTTGTAATTAAAGGTTACAAGCAAAAGGAAGGCCTTGATTACTTTGATACATATTCTCCGGTTACGAGAATAACATTCATAAGAATTGTACTTGCGATAGCCGCATTGCGGAATCTTGAAGTACATCAAATGGATGTTAAAACAGCCTTTCTAAATGGGGATTTAGAAGAGGAAATTTACATGGAGCAACCGGAAGGATTTTCTGCGCCGGGGCAAAAAAATAAAGTGTGCAAGTTAGTAAAGTCATTGTATGGCTTGAAACAAGCACCAAAACAATGGCATCAAAAGTTTGATCAAGCAATGATGGAAAGTGGATTTAAAATAAATGAATGTGACAAATGTATCTATGTTAGAGACACGGGAAATGGCTATGTCATTTTATGTCTTTATGTAGATGACATGCTTATCATAGGAAGCTGTGATAAAATGATAAAATCCACTAAAGATATGTTGAACTCAAAGTTTGACATGAAAGATATGGGGTTAGCCGACGTAATCCTTGGCGTGAAAATTTCAAGAATGTCAAATGGACTTGCTTTAAGCCAGTCACATTATGTGGATAAAATTCTTGAGAAATTCAGCAAGGATGACTTAGCTATTGCTAGAACCTCAATAGACATGAGTCAACATCTATCAAAGAATAGAGGTGACACAGTCTCTCAAGTTGAATACTCGAGAATCATTGGAAGTCTAATGTACTTGATGAGTTGTACTAGACCAGATATTGCTTACACGGTTAGCAAACTGAGTCGGTATACAAGTAATCCCGGAGCGGAACATTGGAATGGTATAGTGAGAGTACTAAGGTACTTAAGATATACTCGCGATTATGCTTTACACTATACTAGACATCCAGCGGTAATTGAAGGGTATAGCGATGCTAATTGGATATCCGATATAAAAGACTCAAGGTCTACGAGCGGATTTGTATTCACATTAGCAGGAGCAGCTATATCATGGAAATCTTCTAAACAAACGGTTATAGCTAGATCCACGATGGAATCTGAGTTTATAGCGTTAGATAAATGTGGTGAAGAAGCCGAATGGCTACGCCAATTTATAGAAGATATTCCAAGATGGACGAAGCCCGTTCCATCAATATGTATACATTGTGATAGCCAATCAGCGATTGGAAGGGCACACAATCATATGTATAATGGTAAGTCTAGACACATTCGTCGAAGACATAATACCATTAGACAACTACTCTCAACTGGTACAATATCCATTGACTATGTTAAGTCAAAGGAGAATTTAGCGGATCCGTTAACCAAAGGGTTAAATAGAGAGTTAGTTGAAAGCTCGACGAGGGGAATGGGACTTAAGCCTCTTAAAAAGTTAAACACAATGGAAAACCCAATCTAGATGACTGGAGATCCCAAGAACTAGATTCAATGGGACAACCTAACTGTTAAAAGACTTGTAGCGTCACTGTGGGGGAATCAACCCCAAGTCCATTCCTGTTAGTGACATCCCGAAAGGACAAGGATAAGCCTATGGCTTTTAATGATTCTTACGCGTCGAAAATTCGAGCGGGGTAATACGGGTTACCTTTAAGAAATCACCTATGTGAGAGAGAAGTGGGGCCGCTTCGAGGAGAATTGTGTGAGGCTCAATTCTTAGACCCTCTCGCAGAACCAGGCGTATGTTCAGGGCCATGATTGAACATAGCTATGAGAATTGAAGTATGTTAGGACGATACTTGTGTCAAGCATATGATCGGCTACACAAAAAGCATAACGATTCAAGGACATCGCGTCTATCGATTTGCGAGTAGAGTAAATATGCTTGTACGAGCGAAGATTCAATGGGCATTCCCACATCTTCGTATGCAAGTTTTCGTCCGGGCTTTATCACCAATTCCGCATTATTCCTTCAGGTGGGGGATAGTTGGAAAAAAGTGTGTTTTGAAGGAAATAATGAGTTATTTTCTTAATTTGTTATTTGTTAAAATGACAAATTGATTGTTGGATTGTGTTCTACTCCATGAGTACATTGAAATCATATATTCATTTGTCAAAAATGGTTGAGAAATGAATGAGATATGAAGGCTCAAAGTTAATGGGTTGGAATGGGTAAAATGTGGTTATCCCACATTGGAAAAAGATGAAAAAGTGGCTAAGTTTAAATACTCCTACACTTTGGTAGGGAGTAAGATTGTGGTACATAGAGGCTCTCTCTCGCGCACGGGTGCAGGGGGTGCAAATCATGGACCGAAATAGGCTTCTCGGCTACCCGAACTTCGTATGCGCACCCGGCGTCCCCGCGGGACACGAATGTAGCTCCGAAATAGCCTGTCCGCGCGAGCCCACTTTTTGTATTTTTTTTCCAAAACTTAACCCAATGAAACTGGGAGTGAGGCGGGCGCCGCCTGCCTGAGGACCATTACGAGGCGGGCGCCTCACGTTCCCCGAGGCGGGCGCCTGGGCTCCAGTGGCTCTACGAGGAAATGGTTTTGCACTGTTTTGTAACAGCTCAAAAGGCTGTTAATGAAGGGGTAAATTCCAACAGCCATATAACTGTAAAAGGGAGGTAATGAGCAAAATAATTATGCAATTATGTTGAAATAATTGTATTAATTAAGAAAATTAAAACTTGATTTAATTTTCTGTTATCTCCTTTGATTATATAATGGCAAGAACACAACAAGAGAAAGACACAGATTTTCCAGAAATTCTCTTCTCTCAATTTCGTTGCATATTGTTCATTTTTCCCTTGGCCTCCTTGCATTGCATTTGTGGTGATAAAGCTCAAGCATCGACTTCAGTTCGCCGGAGGTATTATTGTGCAACCACCGTCCGGTTACTCCGTTTCATCCTGGTGAGGGGGCGTAATTTGTCTTAAGGAGAGTGTGATTTCACACGACTCGGACATCTACGACATTCATTTCCTTTTCTTTTCTTTTGTGTAATTTTTGTTTTATTTAGTTTTCTGTAATTTCCTTTTATTGTGTAATAGTTTTTCCAACACACCTCCACCCCTAGATCAAAATGCTTGGCTCATAGCGCGGAGTTATAGATTTTTATTTTTAGAAAAAGGGGTAGACATAAATTGCATAACTCAACTACTTAAACATGGTCACATTCTAAAGATGCAAAAAAAAAAAAAAAAAAAAATTGGTAATTTTTTCCTTTACGAAAAGGAGTTACATATTTATTTATTTTACACAAAAATCCTTACATTCATATATAGTTACCCCTATTTGCCTTAAGGTAGCTTCATCGGTGGTTCATCTCTAGCTACTCACGAGTCGAGTATAGAGCATGGGGAAGAGGGTTTATTTTCGATTGCCGAAGATGATGGTGATGTAATATACAAGCTTGCGTTATAAGGAACAACAAATCGGTGATTTGGCCATCAATTTAGTCGTTTTGAATAGGAGTAAATAAGTGAAAGGTTGTTTAATGTGAAACTTTCTTCGGTTGAAAGAGATTATTTTTCGATATTTAGTAGCACAAGATTTTGGGGGAAACTAGTTTCTCCTTAAGTTATAGAAAGTCCTGTTTTATAAACTGTTCCTAAATATTCGCTAACTACTTGCAAGTAGAAAAAAAGTGGACTTTTTATAATTTATGAAGAAACTAGTTTCTCCCAAAACTTGCTCATTTAGTAGATCTCTATACTTGAGGTAGGAGAGACAAAGTAAAAGTAAGTGGTGGCGACTGGCTAGGGCGATTATGAATGAATTAGAGAGTACAATCAACTTTTTCTAGAACCAAGTTAATGTCGAAAAAATGATCAATATCAAATTTGAAAAAAAAATTGACATCAAATTTGGCTCGTTTATGTGTACGCGTCAAGTCAGCCAGCTTATTGGCTCACCAACATGCTACCTACTTGCTTTACTTGCTTTCAGCAAGGATTTGGTTATAACTCTCCCAAAAAAATCTTGAAAAAAAAAATTAAATTTGTTTTTTATTAAAAACAAATTTAAATCTTTTTTGGACATTTATATTGAGAAAGAGAAAGTACTGAAATCAATTTTATTCATTCATAAATCCATAAAAGAGTGAAATCAATTTTATTCATTCATAAATCCATAAAAGAATGGACACTAATAACTTGTTAAACTTCAGAGGTTACCGATAGAATATATGATTAGATTATTATTGAGTATATCTTTATAACAAATATGTTGATATGTATATCATGTAAGTATGGTAGGAAGATAATAGGGAGGAGATAATATTGGCCGTTCCTAAAATTATGGCCAATAGGTTTTTGTATATATGTACAGTATTTAACATAATGATGGGCACGGAATCAATTTCCTTTATGGTATCACGTAGCTTGGTGTAAGCCGCCTCTTTCTCTTCACCCTTTTCTCTCGTTTCTTCTCATTCTCTCTGTCCATGGCTGCTCAACCAACGTTACACCAGTCGTTCACCATCGACAATATCAAGAACTTTGTTCCCGTCATTCTTGAACCTGAGAATAGTAGATATGTGACTTGGGCGGAGCTTTTCCAAATTCACTGTCATGTATTTCAGGTCATTGATCATATCATTCCTCCTTCGGCTGATGACAAGAATAAGGCCCCGGAGAGGACAACAGCGGAGGAAGCCTTATGGTTAAGGCTGGACAAACTCGTCCTCCAATGGCTGTATGGGACGATCTCCCCAGATCTGTTGCAGACAATACTCGAGTCGGGTTCAACCGCTCAAAAGACATGGGAACGTTTGGAAGGGATCTTCTTGGATGATAAGCATTCCCGGGCAGTGCAACTTGAGAATCAGTTTTCTCAAGTGTTGCTAGATATTTTTTCGTCTATTTCTGATTATTGCAAGGAAATCAAAAACCTTGCAGATCAAATGGCAAATGTGGGTGCTCCAGTTTCGAACCACAGGATGGTTCTTCAGACAATTGCCGGGTTGAATGATAGTTATGATGGTGTGGCTACCATTATTCAACAAAGTAATCCCCTTCCTTCTTTCCTTGAAGTAAGACCGAAGCTGGTAATGGAAGAATCTCGAAAGGCCAAGCAAGCTAGCATGGCAGCCGTGGCATCCAATTCTGCTCTTGTGGCTACAAATGGGAGTTTTGACGAGGTACGAAATTCGGGTATAGGCAGTGGTAATGGCAGCCGCTCGGGACATGGTGGTGGACGCGGTAATGGAAGCAATGGGAGAAGACATGGCGGTAACAATCAAGGACAGAGGAACAACAGCAACAACAATAATCGTGATAATCGTGGTAGCGAAAATCAAGATGGTGGCGGAAATAGGCAAGGACGAGGTCGTGGGAATAACCAGCCGCTAACTTCTAATTCTCGGCAAGGACAGCAGTTTGGGCAATATTGGCCTGCTCCTTCCAGTTTTCCATATGGTTGGGCCCCTCCCCAATGGGCCGCCCCACCTTGCCCTTATCCCACAAATTCCTGGGCCCGTCCTCCATCAAGTCCAACTGGGATTTTGGGTCAGAGACCAGTCCAAGCATATAACACATTTGGGCCAGCAGGAAATTATAATATTCAGGGTACATCTCCTTCGTATATGCTTACTGATGTTGAATCCGCGATGCATACCATGTCTTTAAATGTTCCCGACAACAATCTCTACATGGATACGGTGCCACTTCACATATGACGGGATCCGCAGGTAATCTCTCGTCTTATTTTAATTTGAGCAATTATAATAAGTCAATTACTGTAGGTGATGGTACTACTATTCCAATACTTGGTTATGGACAACGTAATTTACCTCCTCCCCATTCCCCTCTTAAATTATCTAATGTCCTTCACGCCCCTAAATTAATCAAAAACCTTGTTTATGTTCGTCGTTTCACTACTGATAATAATGTTAGTATTGAATTTGATCCACTTGGTTTTTCTTAGAAGGATATTCGGACGGGAGTATGTCTAATGAGATGTAATAGCACAGGAGATTTGTATCCCATCACCACCAAATCAGACCTACACACCACCACTCCATCAGTTTTTTCTACTTCTGGACCTCGTTTATGGCATAATCGTTTAGGACATCCGGGAGCACCTGTTTTTCGCTCCTTTTGCATTAATAATTCTATTCCTTGTAAGACATCAAAATTTGATGATTTTTGTGACTCTTGTGTTCTTGGGAAACTAGTGAAATTAGAATTTTTTCTGTCTACTTCTAATACTCTTCTCCCTTTGATATTGTGCATAGTGACTTGTGGACCTCTCCAATTCCCAGCACTTTAGGTCATAAATATTACATCTTGTTTCTTGATGATTTTACAAAGTTTTTGTGGACTTTTCCCATTGGACGAAAATCAGAGGTTCCTCAATTATTTCTCACTTTTAGTAAATTTATTTCCACTCAATTTGAGAGGAGTATTAAGTGTTTCCAATGTGACAGTGGTAGGGAATTTGACAATGAGCAATTCAAGTCCTTTTTTCATGCTAATGGACTTTCTTTTCGATTTTCTTGCCCACACACATCTCCCCAAAATGGTAAAGCCGAACGACAAATTCGAACAATAAATAATTTGGTTCGCACCCTTCTTGCTCATGCCTCATTACCATTTTCTTTTTGGCATCATGCATTAGCCATGGCGACCTATCTCCTTAACATCATCCCAAATAAAGGTCTCCAAAATAATTCTCCCACTCAATTTTTGTATCGTTGTAATCCGTCCTATACACATTTACGGGTTTTTGGGTGCTTATGTTATCCTCTTTTACCATCCACCAAAATACATAAGCTTCAACCTCGATCCACTCCATGTGTATTTTTGGGTTACCCGCAAAATCATCGGGGATACAAGTGTTATGACCTCTCCTTTCATAAAATAATAATTGCTCATCATGTTGTATTCAATGAGACAACATTCCCTTTTGCCACACAAAAATCTCCTGAGATTTGTCCAAAGTTCCCACCCAGTTTATTCATGGACCAGCATTTTAATCCTTTGTTGTACCCATTTGTTACTGGATCGGCCTAAGTACCTTCCTCTCTTAACCATCCCAACTCTACTCTTCCTGGTACCCCACTGGTCCAGGCAACACACACACCAATTTCTGCCCAAGTCTCTAGACAATTTGACTTGGCCACTCACAGTGGCCCGACGCCTCCTTCCGCCCCAATTTTGTCGGGCTCTCCACCTGATTCGTCCAACCTAACTGAATTTGGACCAGCCCCTAGTTTGGTTTCTCCTCTTGATCAGGCCCCGTCTCTCCCTACTCGTACCATGACCACAAGAAGTATGAGTGGTATAGTGAAACCCAAGCATCACTTTAATTTATGTTCCTCTTCCTCTCCGTCTCCTCTTCCATCTAATCCTAAATTGGCGTTGTCGGACCCTAATTGGAAAGCAGCCATGGATGACGAATATGATGCTCTAATTAAAAATAAGACGTGGGAACTTGTCCCCCATCCATCAAATGTGAATATTATTCGTTGCATGTGGATTTTTTTCTCATAAAAAGAAATCTGATGGCTCTTTTGAGAGGCATAAGGCCCATCTTGTAGGTGATGGAAGTTCACAGCAGGTTGGCGTAGATTGCATGGAGACTTTTAGCCCGGTTGTTAAACCGGCCACTATCCGTACTGTTCTGAGCATTGCCCTGGCAAATTCTTGGTGTATTCATCAGTTGGACGTGAAAAATGCTTTCCTCCATGGAGAGTTAAAGGAGACAGCTTTCATGCACCAACCTATGGGTTATCGTGATCATAATTACCCGGACCATGTTTGCTTGCTCAAGAAATCTTTGTAGGGCTTAAACCAGGCCCCTCGGGCTTGGTACAAGAGATTCACAGATTTTGTGTTCACTTTGGGGTTCCATCACAGTCGCTCTGATCACTCATTGTTCGTATATAAATGTGGTCAGGATACTGTGTATCTTCTCTTGTATGTTGATGACATTATTCTTGTTACTTCATCGGATCAACTTTGGAAGCATATTATGTCCACTCTTGCTTCAGAATTTGCCATGAAGGATCTTGGGACATTGCATTATTTTCTGGGCATTGCAGTGACACGTAGTACGGATGGTTTATTTTTATGTCAACGTAAGTATGCCGAGGAAATTTTGGAACGGGCCGGGATGACATCTTGTAAGCCGTCCCATACTCCTGTTGATACTAAGGCAAAATTGGGCAGTTCAGGTGAAGTATATGATAATCCGACACATTATCGCAGTTTAGCAGGGGCACTGCAATATTTGACTTTTACTCGTCCGGATATCAGTTATGCAGTCCAACAAATATGCCTCCATATGCATGATCCATGAGTTGAGCACATGGCTGCTCTCAAGAGAATATTACGGTATCTTTGGGGAACTATTGATATGGGACTTCATCTTTCAAAGTCTTCTGTTTCTTCCTTGACAGCTTACACGGATGCTGATTGGGGTGGGTGTCCGATTACCCGTCGATCTACATCCGGATATTGTATTTTTCTTGGTGATAATTTAATATCTTGGTCGTCTAAGCAGCAACCTACTTTGTCCCGCTCTAGTGCAGAGGCGGAATACCGTGGTGTTTCCAACGTTGTGGCCAAATCTTGTTGGGTTAGAAACTTGCTTCTTGAGCTTCATCTTCCTATCTCGAAAGCTACCTTGGTGTATTGTGATAATATAAGTGCTATCTACTTATCCGGCAATCCAGTACAACACCAACGAACAAAACATATTGAGTTGGATATTTTATTTGTTCGTGAAAAGGTAGAAAAAGGTCAAGTTCGTGTGTTACATGTTCCGTCCCGCTACCAAATAGCTGACATATTCACAAAGGGACTTCCGTGCGTACTTTTTGATGATTTTCGGGACAGTCTAAGCATACGACCTCCTCCTGCTTTGACTGCAGGGGTATGATAGAATATATGATTAGATATATATTATTGAGTATATCTTTGTTACAAATGTGTTGATATGTATATCATGTAAGTATGGTAGGAAGATAATAGGGAGGAGATAATATAGGCCATTGCTAAAATTATGGCCAATAGGTTTTTGTATATATGTACAGTATTTTACATAATGAAGGGCATGAAATCAATTTCCTTTAGTTACCCATTTATCATTTGTTGTGTCTATAAAGCCAAATTATTTTCCTGTAAGAAACTTTTTGAATGTTTTGTGTGTTGTGTAGTGTCCAAATTATAATTGGAGAATCATTTAATCATTACAAGTCATTGTTCGTAAATAAGTTTGATGTAGATTTGGTTTAAGGTTGGACATTCAGTATTCGTTTTCAAGAATTATGTTCTATGCCTCAGCTCCTTTGTTGGCGCACATACCTGCAAACAATATTATGACAGAGTATGTTTTCAAAGAGTATTCACAATTTTAGCATTTTTCATATATGTGAATATATTGTTAGAGATAATTGTTATAACATGGATTAATTAATATGTATTATTTAATTTATGTTTTATAATCATTTAATAATGTTAAAGTATAGACAAAATATGTAGAATCCCATTAGGTGTAAGTACCATTAAATGATGGGCATAATGGTAACTTCACACCACCAACTTTTTGAAAGGGTGTAGTCCCTAAATGAAGTGCCCCTTCTCTATCTATATAAAGGCTATCCATCAGCCACTAGAGACACTTTTACATTCACCAAAATTCAGTCACAAATCTTCTATTCATTCATTAAAGAAGAATCAAGTGTGGGCACTATCATTTAGAAGAATATCTCCCTACTCTCTCCTTTATTCAAGAACAAGATCAAGAACATCAAAATGGACTCAACAGGTATTACGCTTCCGTCTTCATTTCTTCTCTTACTTAATCTATTCTTGAGTGTTTTGAGGTTATTGGAATAGAAATGTTCCAACAATTGGTATCAAAGCCGCTCAAGTTTTGGATTAAGTTTGAATTCATATAGCGTATGTTTTGCTTTACTTTGATTAATTAATCCTGTTAAAATCATTTCATTATGATGTTATGTGAGTACTCTAATTTATTTCTAGAGTATTGTATTAAATTCTAAATTTTGGTTTTACTCAAAAGGCTTTCAATTCTTAATGTAAGATTATCCCATTTTGAACATAGCCACCATCATTGGATGCGTTGCTCGGCCGAGCACCTCCCTTGACTCGGCCGAGCACCCCATTTGTATCAGCACAACGTTTGAAATTTTTTGAAAAGGCGGCATCCAACGGTCATGATGCTTGGCCGAGCACTCTAAGGACTCGGCCGAGCGTAATGAAACTAAAATGGGTATTCTCTTGAGACTCTTGCTCGACCGAGCACTTTCCCTGACTCGGCCGAGCAAGACTTGATGCTCGGCCGAGCACCCCTAAGACTCAGCCGAGCATAAGGGAGCCAAAAGGGATGTTCTCTGGAATCTCTTGCTCGGCCGAGCACTTTCCTTGACTCAGCCGAGCAAGACTTATTTAGGCCAGATTTTCAAATTTTCAATCTTTTGCTATTTTGATCAATTTTCATTCATTATTTGAGTAAAGTACACATTAATCTGTGCCCTAAAGTATGATTAATTGTATGCTTAAACAAATTTATTCATTATTTAAATAATATTGTTGCCAAAGTAATTTACGTTATTTAAATGCAAATTTGTTAAAGTGATGGATGTTCTTATTGATATGTGGTAACATGAATTTTCCAAAGGAGATCTTGTTATTGACTAAATATTTGCATTCATGGGGTAGTAATTGAATAAAACGTTTGGTCATTTTGAATACTTTGAACCATCCCAAAGGAAGGCGGGTATTTAAAATGAGTTGTTTATATTCTTTATTGCCGGGTAACAAATACGTTAAATATTAGGACATTTTTTATACTTGAACCGGCCCAAAGAAAGGCAAGTATTTGAAATGTGTTGTTTAAAGTCATTTATTACCATAAGATAATTTAAATTATAAATCAATTCGCAATCCAAAGATTAGTTTTGATGTCATGTTAATTATCTTTTTGATGGAATTCATTTGATATAATTAATCATTATGTAGTACTTATACATGTTTTGTATTCATTCTCTGTTCTTTACCAACAGATTTGATTAATGTTTCTTCTATAACTACTACCGTGAACAATGTTCCGATGCTTATCGGGAGTAATTTTAAAACTTGGAAAAATAAGATGACAATGATCTTAGGATGTATGGACCTTAATCTCGCATTAAGAGAACCAAGTCCCGCCCCTCTTACTGACAAAAGCACTGCGGAAGACCGCTTAAGTCTAGAGAGGTGGAACCGTTCTAATCGTGTGAGCCTAAGTATCATGAGAAATGCAGTCCCGGAGACATTTCTGAATAGTGTATCCGAGGATGTTGGTGCTAAAGGTTTTCTGGATACCCTAGAGGAACGCTTTGCAAAAAGCGAAAAATTGGAAACAAGTGCTACCTTATGGAAGCTTGTTTCCATGAGGTATAAGGGTAATGGAAACTTAAGGGAGTACATAATGGAAATGTTTCACCTATCAACAAAATTAAAGGCACTCAAGTTGGACTTATCGGAAGATTTTCTTGTGCATTTGGCTTTAATTTCTCTCCCTCCGCAATTTGGTCATTTTGAAACGACCTATAATTGTCAAAAGGACAAGTGGAATATTAATTTCACATGTGACGGAGGAGGAAGATAGATTGAAACATGTAAAACTCGAAAGTGCTCATTTAGCATCTACCTCTTCTCGTGGAACAAAGAGAAAAGGGAAAGAGATTGCGGTTGCAACTAAGAAGCCTAAGGGATCATTCAATGATCATAAAGTAAAGAAGTGCTTCTTTTGCAAGGACCTTACTCGCATGAAGTACGACTGCCCTAAGTATCGCCAATGGCGAATTAAGAAAGGTATGTCATTTGGCCTTGTTTGTACTGAGGCAAATTTAGTTTCAATTCCTTCGTATACATGTATACATGGTGGTTGGATTCTGGTGCAACAACTCACATAAGTTCATGTATGCAGGATTGCCTGAACTACCAAATACCCAATAAAGATGAAAGATATATCTACATGGGAGCTGGAAAGCCGATGGAAGTTTTAGGCATAGGGACATTTAGATTATCTTTAAGTACTGGATATTTTTTAGTTTTGAATAATACATTTATTATACCGTCTTTTAGATGAAATTTGGTCTCAATCACTACCTTAGATAGGGAAGGATATTCCTGTTTCTTTGGTAATAATAAATGTGATTTATATTTCAATTCAAAGCTTTTTGGTTCTAGTACTTTATCTTATGTTGATAATCTTTATTTGCTTGACACAGTCAAGTCAATAAATGAGTCCCATAATAATGAAACTAACTCTAGAGGCACAAAACGAAAGTTTTCAAGTAAAAATTCTTATACCTTATGGCATAGGCGTTTGGGTCATATCTCTAAAAGGAGAATTGACAAGCTTGTGTCCGAGGGAATATTACACAAACTTGATACTCTGGAAAATAACTTTTGTATTGAATGCCCCAAAGGAAAATTTACAAACACTAAAGGCACACCTTGAGAGCCTCAAACGTCTTAGAACTTATTCATAAGGATATATGTGGACCATTCACCACCCCTTCATGGAACGGTCAAACATATTTCATCACGTTCATAAACGATTTCTCTCGTTATGGATACATTTATTTACTTCATGAAAAGTCTCAATCTTTGAACGTTTTCAAGTCTTTTAAGGCCGAAGTTGAAAATCAACTTGGAAAGACTATTAAGAACGTTAGATCCGATCGTGGTGGTGAATACTACGAACGAAATGACAGTTTGGGAGAACAACGTCCAGGTCCTTTTGCTCGCTTTTTAGAAGAGTGTGGGATTGTCCCTTACTACACCATGCCGGGGAAACCCAATATGAATGGTGTAGCCGAGAGACGGAATAGAACCCTTAAAGATATGGTAAGAAGTATGATTTCTTGTACTTCTTTACCTCACTCATAATGGGGCGACGCATTAAAAACCGTAGCTTATATTCTCAGTAGAGCACTTTCAAAGGCTACCGACAAAACCCCTTATGAGTTATGGACGAATAAGAAACCGTCCTTAAATCATCTTCATGTATTGGAGTGTCCAGCAGAAGCTAGGCCTTATAGGCCTAATGAGGGCAAACTGGACCCTAAAACTGTTAGTAGCTATTTTCTAGGGTATGCTGAGAGATCTAGGGGATATAAATTCTATGACCCAAAAACTAGAACATTTTTCAAGATGGGAAATGCTAGATTCTTTTAGGATGTTGATTTTAGAGGGAAAAATTTGAATAGTAATTTTGAATTTGAAAAGTTAGAGGAGGAATCCATTTATATACCTCTTCCTATAGTTCCTATCGAAAATTAAGCACGCCTGAAATTCGACAAGAACATGTAATTCAAAATAACATTAATTCTCCTATTAATGAACAACATGAAAATGTTGATGAGGAAATTCAACAACCTCAAAATGAACCGGTGCCCTAAAGAAGATCTAATAGAGCAAGGAGGAGTGCTATTCCGAATTATTATGATGTGTATCTTGCCGAGAATGAGGAACCGTTAGGTTTAGTGGGAGATAAACCAATCACCTTCCATGAAGCCATTAGTGGTTCAAATTCTCATAAGTGGATTAATGCCATAAATGAAGAGTTAAAATCCATGAAAGACAATGATGTTTGGGATCTTGTCCCATTACCTAAGAATGTGAAACCCATTGGGTGTAAATGGGTCTTTAAGACCAAAAGGGATTCACAAGGTAGTATGGAAAGACATAAGGCTCGTCTTGTCGCTAAAGGATTCACTCAAAAAGAAGGCATTGATTACAAAGAAACATTTTCACCGGTATCCTCTAAAAAATGCTTTTAGAATCATTATGGCATTAGTAGCACATTTTGATCTTGAGCTTCATCAAATGGATGTAAAGACTGCTTTTCTCAATGGCGACATTTAGGAAACAATCTATATGAAGAAACCAGAAATGGTGACTGATTCAGATCAAACTAGTTAACTAGTTTGTAAACTTAAGAAATCCATTTATGGGCTTAAGCAAGCATCTCGTCAATGGTACTTAAAATTTAACCAAGTTATTCTTTCATTTGGCTTTGAAACGAATCTTGGTGAAGATTGTGTGTACCATAAGTTCAGTGGGAGTAGGTTTATATTTTTAATCTTGTATGTGGATGATATTTTACTTGCTAGTAATGATAAGGATCTTCTTAAGGAAACTAAGAAATTTATCTCAAACAAATTTGAGATAAAAGATCTTGGTGAAGCTTCTTTTGTATTAGGAATCCAAATACACCGTGATCGTTCACGAGATATTTTAGGATTATCACAAAAGGGCTATGTAGAGAAGGTATTACAAAGGTTTAGTATGAAAAATTGTAAGCCACATGACACCCCTGTCTCTAAGGGAGATAAATTCAGTCTAAAAATGTCATAAAAATAATATTGAATCCAAGTATATGGAAGAAATCCCATATGCATCGGCAGTAGGAAGCTTAATGTATGCACAAGTCTGTACTCGTTCAGATCTTTCATTTATTGTTGGCATGCTTGGTCGATACCAAAGCAATCCGGGAAAAGAACATTGAGTTGCAGGCTAAAGGGTGATGAGATACTTACAAAACAAAAAAGACTACATGCTTACATATACAAAGTCGGATCATCTTGAGATCGTTGGTTATTTCGATTCCGACTTTGCTGGGTGCTAAGATAGACGAAAGTCGACATCCGGTTACGTTTTCACATTAGCTAGTAGAGCGGTATCTTGAAGAAGTGCCAAGCAAACATTAGTAACTTCTTCCACCATGGAAGCCAAATTTGTTGCTTGCTATGGGGCATCCAGTCAAGCTATATGGCTGCGAAAATTCATTGAAGGACTGCGAATTGTCAAAGATGTTGAAAGACCTCTTAAGCTATATTGTAACAATCGGGCAGCAGTATTGTACTCCAACAACAACAAAAGTTCATCTAAATCTAAGCATATAGATATTATAGGGACAAATTCCATGTTGGCAGATCCGTTTACAAAGGCATTATCACCTTTAGTATTTCACGAGCATGTTGCTCATATGGGTGTAATAACTTTTGATAATGCTTAAATCAGTGAGAGTTTGTGTTTTTTTCTATTTTTTGTTGTTTTTATTTGTATTGATCTCATTTGGTTAAATAGGACTAGTTGGAGAATATATATATATACGTTCATAATATATACTCCCTCCGTCCCATAATACCTTACCCGGTTAATACGAACTCAGTTCAACCAAGTTCAACTTTGACCAAACTTTAATATCAATTTACTTATCATAATAAAAATCTAAAAATTGTTATCCATAAAATAACCAAATGATTTATCAATAGCAATTATTAAAATTTCATTAGAATGAATAGATTGATATTAAAGTTTGGTCAAAGTCGACGTCGGTTGACTTGCTACTATTCAAAATGGGGAAGGTATTATGGGACGGAGGGAGTATTCATTAAATATTTCATGCTACATATCTATACTTAATCTATGTCATTTAGTTGAATATATATATATGTGATTAATGTGGGTTTAGTTGCGAATCAATTACAACGACTGCCCCTTTAGTCCATATACTTATAAGACTAAGGGTTGTCATTCATATTATAAATGATTTAAGGAATTTATTTAGTAAAAGATACATATTAATATTAATCCAAGTGGGAGATTGTTAGAACATGGATTAATTAATATGTATTATTTAATTCATGTGTTATAATCATTTAATAATGTTAAAGTATAGACAAAATATGTAGAATCCCATTAGGTGTAAGTACCATTAAATGATGGACATAATGATAACTTCACACCACCAACTTTTTGAAAGGGTGTAGTCCCTAAATGAAGTGCCCCTTCTCTATCTATATAAAGGATATCCATCAGCCATTAGAGACACTTTACATTCACTAAACTTCAGTCACAAATCTTTTATTCATTAATTAAAGAAGAATCAAGTGTGGGCACTATCATTTAGAAGACTATTTTCCTACTCTCTCCTTTATTCAAGAACAAGATCAAGAACATCAAAATGGACTCAACAGGTATTACGTTTCCGCCTTCATTTTTTTCTCTTACTTAATCTATTCTCGAGTGTTTTGAGGTTACTGGAATAGAAATTCCAACAATATTATCTCAAATCGAAAATTGACAAACATTTCCTATAATATATAACGATATTGGGCCACTCCCCTTATCACCAATTGATTTTAATGTAAATCACATATTTTAAGATATATGTGACGAGGCTTCAGCTTTTGTGAAACGCCATCTCTTGACTTCATGTAAATACACTAATTTTAGTTTTATAGTTTAAATAATTTTACTTTAGTTTAAGATTTCAATATTAAAATGACTATTATAATTTTGGTATAAGATTTGACTTAGTTTTATACTTAAAAAGAGTCTCTTAATAAAATATCATAGTTATTTTGTATTCTCTTAAAAACTGAGAAAAAAGTGAAAAATATGAATCTTTTACTTTTTGTATAAGATTTTATTTAGTCTTATACTTAAAGTACAAGGGTTAGTTGTAATAAAAATAGCAGATTTTTTTTTATTTTCTTAAAATTAAAAAAAAAGTGAAAAATGACTTATATTTTTAGTATAAGATTTATTTTTGTCTCATAGTTAAAGATAAAGTCAAGTTTAATAAAATATCAGAGTTTAATTATTTTCTTAAAAACTGAGAATAAAAAGTGAAAAAATTGTTAGGAAAATTACTTACAAAATCAGTAAATATAAAGAAAACAGATTAGAAATAGAAACAAATATTAAATAAATCGAATTTTTGAAATTGCCCGAGTCGTGTGAGACCACACTCTCCTTAAGACAATTTACGCCCCCTCACCGAGTTGTGCTTAAGTTTGATCGGACGGTTGTCTCCCAAGATAAAACGGAGCGGACCGAAACAGTTACTGCACAATAGTACTTCCGGCGAATTGAGAATAAGCCTAGACAGTATCACCACGGATGTAGATGCAAGAGGCCAAGGGAACAGATTTAGGAAAAATTCCTCTTTACCCACATATCTCAAATCATAACCCTTCAAAACCCAGCCCAAATTTAAAAAGATAACCCCCTTTTATATTTCAAATCAAAATCCCTTTAAACCCCAATAATCATATACCGGCCAAAATTAAGTTAAACGCCGTTAACTTCTATCCAAAACCTTCTTCCATTACCATTTTATACCTTCCTTCTCACTTTCTCTCTCTACAAATTCCCATTTTTTTCAGGAAAATTTTCAAACAATTTCTCAATACTCTGATCAATCTATCGATTAGAGAGATTTGAAACGGTTTCAATGGCGGAAATTTCGCCGTCGGAGCAAGTAATTTACTTGCACGGAGACATAGAATTACACGTCGTTGAAGCTCGTTCATTGCCTAACATGGATGTATTAATCGGCCACTTCCGCCGCTGTGTCACTCTCGAAGCTTGCCGCAAAGCTGTCCATTGTCAAGCCATTAAGCTTGGGTTTGAGTCTAATACTTGTGTTAGAAATGCTCTTGTTGATGTTTATTCGAAAATCGGTGACCTGGTTTCTGCAGGCCACCTGTTCGATACAATGCCTGATAGAAGTTTGGTCTCTGTGACTTCTATGATACCTGGGTATGCGAAGCACAGGGACCTTGATAGTGCACGGTTACTGTTTGATGGAATGCTGCAGAAGGATGTTGTTTGTTGGAACGTGATGATTAATGGGTATGCTCAACATGGGAAGGCAAGTGAGGCTTTGATTTTAATTAGGGAGATGTTAGCTTTGAAAACGAGGGCTAGTGAAGTAACTCTAGTTGCGGTTCTCTCTGCTTGCAGCCAGCTTGGAGCACTCGAGACGGGTAGATGGATTTATTCTTATATGGATAATAGTGGAATTCAGGTTAATGTTCATGTGGGTACCGCTTTCATTGATATGTATAGCAAATGTTGTAGCTTGGAGGATGCTCGAGCAATGTTTGATAAGATGAATAACAAGGACATTATTACTTGGAACTCGATGATTGTGGTTATGCAATGCATGGGCTTAGCCAAGAAGCTTTATCGTTGTTCCATGACATGCGTAGGAGGCTTCTTCGACCTACTTATATAACCTTCATTGGAGTGTTAAGCGCTTGTACTCATTCAGGGTTGGTTTCTGAAGGGTGGGAGTTTTTTAATTCAATGGAAAATGAATATGGAATCGAAGCTAAAATTGAGCATTATGGATGTATGGTGAATCTGCTTGGTCGAGCTGGGCATTTGGAAGATGCTTATAACCTTATTAATTATTTATTTTATTTTTTTGCAAAATATTTTCTTTTTATCTGATATTGTTGTTTATGTTGTTTTTGATGGTATAAGATCAGGTGTTATTATTCTTACAATTTGTGTATGACTAATAATAGTTCTTATACCTGTTACTATAAGACCTCTTATTAGTGTTTTAACATTTTATTGTTGGTCCTATACCATTTGCTATAGGACCAATTAAAGGGCTTATAGCTTTGTATATGATATTGTCAGGTCCTATACTAATTGCTATAGGACCATTCAAAGGTCTTATTGCTTTGTATATGATGTTGCCAGGTCCTATACCAGTTGCTTTAGGACCAATTAAAGGGCTTATAGCTTTGTATATGATATTGACAGGTCCTATACCAATTGCTATAGGACCATTCAAAGATCTTATAGCTTTGTATATGATATTGACAGATCCTATAACAATTTCTATAGGACCAATTAAAGGGGTTATAGCTTTGTATATGATGTTGTCAGGTCATATATCAGTTGCTATAGGACCATTCAAAGTTCTTACTGCTTTGTATATGATGTTGGCAAGTCATATATCAATTGCTATAGGACCAATAAAAGGGCTTATAGTTTTGTATATGATGTTGGCAGGTCCTATACCCATTGCTATAGGAACAATTAAAGGGCTTATAGCTTTGTATATGATGTTGCCAGGTCCTATACCAATTGTTATAGGACCAATTAAAGGGCTTATAGCTTTGTATATGATGTTGCCTGGTCCTATACCAGTTGCTATAGGACCAACTAAGGGGCTTATATATTTGTATACGATGTTGTCAGGTCCTATACCAATTGCTATAGGACCAATTAAGTGGCTTATAGCTTTGTATATGATATTGACAGGTCCTATACCAATTGTTATGGGACCATTCAAATGTCTTATTGCTTTGTATATGATGTTGTCAGGTCCTATACCAGTTGCTATAGGACCAATTAAAGGGCTTATAGCTTTGTATATGATATTGACAGGTCATATACCAATTGCTATAGGACCATTCAAAGGTCTTATAGCTTTGTATATTATATTGACAGATCCTATAACAATTGATATAAGACCAATTAAAGGGCTTATAGCTTTGTATATGATGTTGGCAGGTCCTATACCCATTGCTATAGGAACAATTAAAGGGCTTATAGCTTTGTATATGATGTTGCCAGGTCCTATACCAATTGCTATAGGACCAATTAAAGGGCTTATAGCTTTGAATGGTCATATAGAAGTGATATAGGACCTGCAACTTGATTTACAAAGACGGGTCGAGATGAGTAACAAAGAAAGTGATGAAAAGTAAATAAAATTGAGACGAAAAGAACAACAATTATTCATCAAAAAAAATCAAAAATTACGACTAAAAATATTCATTTAATAAGAGTTATAGGACCTGAAACAGATCCTTTACCACATTAACAAATAATATCAAAATTCAACATCTATTTCAAACAAACAAATTCACAATCAAAATAAAGCAAGTGACCTAAAAATTAAAAGAACACTATTTCAGCTCCTATAACAATGGTTATAGGACATGTAATAGATTATTTGCCACATTATCAAACACAAACAATATGAAGCAAGTAACCTAGAAATTAAAATCACACTAGAACAGGTCCTATAGCAAGGGTTATAGGACCTGGAACAGGTCCTTAGCCACATTAACAAATAATAACAAAATTCCACCTCCTTGCTGTAAACCCGACCCCACAACATTCCCCACCCCACGCAAAGATCCCCCAAGCCCAGGCGCCGGCTGCAATGCCATTGCCGTCAGCAAAATTTCGGCCAAAAGCGGCCAAAAATCTCTCGCTCTGTAAATCGCTCTAGCCGCCCCGTTTTCTCCTCATCAAACTACACACAAATATCGACGCAGAGTTTCAATGGAGGTTATCAATGTCTTCAAAGAGACCTAAATTAGGATTCAATAGCTTCGATTGAGGCTTCAATGGCTTCTCACAAGGCTTCAATTTTGTGGATTTTTGGTTTGATTTGGATTTGGAGAGCGATTTGTCCGCTTCGTAGAGAATGAAATAGCGGATTTTGTGGGTTTTGATTTTGTTGATTGCGGGAGGTTATGTACGAGGTTATGCGGCGTTAACAGCCCGTTATCCGTGGGTTTTGATGGAATTTTTATCTCAAAATGGGTTAATATGGGTTAATAATCTAGAAGGTGGGTTTAAGAGTCCTTGATCCACGGATTTATCAATATGCAACGAACAGGAGATTGTGAGGAACTGATGGATTTTTTGTGTGTTACAAACTGATTTGTGCCTCCCTTTTTATACTGCTCAATTCCTTAGAATCGAAGAGACTCAATTAAATTGAGAAGCCCAAGTGTTTCATCTTCCAATTAAATTGAGAAGCCAAAGTGTTTCAACTTCCATGAAACTGCCAATTGAAATGAATGGAATGGACTTTTCGAATTTCTGCATGTGCTAGAAAGACTGTTCGAATTTCTGTCTGTTCAAATAAAAAAAATGGCAAAAAGTGGGCTTGCGCGGACAGGCAATTTCGGAGCTCCATTCGTGTCCGCAGGACGCGCTCGCACATGAGTTCGATAGCCCGAAGGCAAATCCGGACCATGATTTGCACCCCCCTGCGCACCTGTGCGCGAGAGAGAGCCTCTATGCTACTTAATCTTACTCCCTACTAAAGTGTAGGAGTATATAAACTAGCCCACTTTTCCATCTTTTTCCAATGTGGGATAACCACATTTTACCAATTCCAACCCACTCACTTTGAGCCTTTCTATCTCATTCATCCCTTAATCATTTTGGACAAATGAATATTCAATCTCTATCTCCTCATGGAGTAGAACACAAACCCACAATCAATTTGTCATTTTAACAAATAACTCATTAAGAAAATAAATCATTATTTCCTTCAAAACACACTTTTTTCCAACAATCCCCCACATGAAGGAATAATGCGGAAATGGTGATAAAGTCTGGCAGACGAAAACTTGCATACGATAGATGTGGGAATGCCCATTGAATCTTCGCTCATACAAGCATATTTACTCTACTCGCAAGTCGATAGACGCGATGTCCTTGAATCGTTATGCTTTTTGTGTAGTCGATCATATGCTTGACACAAGTATCGTCCTAACTTATTTTCAATTCTCATAGCTATGTTCATTCATGGCCCTGAACATACGCATGGTTCAGCGAGAGGGTCTAAGAATTGAGCCTCACACAATTCTCCTCGAAGCGGCCCCACTTCTCTCTCACATAGGTGATTTCTTACAGGTAACCCGTATTACCCCGCTCGAATTTTCGACGCGTAAGAATCATTAAAAGCCATAGGCTTATCCTTGTCCTTTCGGGATGTCACTAATAGGAATGGACTTGGGGTTGTTTCCCCTACAGTGACGCTACAAATCTTTTAACAGTTAGGTGGTCCCATTGAATCTAGTTCTTGGGATCTCCAATCGTCTAGATTGGGTTTTCCGCTGTGTTTAACTTTTCAGAGGCTTAAGTCCCATTCCCCTCGTCGAGCTTTCAACTAACTCTCTATTTAACCCTTTGGTTAATGGATCCGCTAAATTTTCCTTTGACTTAACATAGTCAATGGATATTGTGCCAGTTGAGAGTAGTTGTCTAATGGTATTATGTCTTCAACGAATGTGTCTCGACTTACCATTATACATATGATTGTGTGCCCTTCCAATCGCTGATTGGCTATCACAATGTATACATATTGATGGCACGGACTTTGTCCATCTTGGAATATCTTCTATAAATTGGCGTAGCCACTCGGCTTCTTCACCACATTTATCTAACGCTATAAACTCAGATTCCATCGTGGATCTAGATATAACCGTTTGTTTAGAAGATTTCCATGATATAGCAGCTCCTGCTAATGTAAACACAAATCCGCTTGTAGACCTTGAGTCTTTTATATCGGATATCTAATTAGCATCGCTATATCCTTCAATTACCGCTGGATGTCTAGTATAGTGTAAAGCATAATCGCGAGTATATCTTAAGTACCTTAGTACTCTCACTATACCATTCCAATGTTCCGCTCCGGGATTACTTGTATATCGACTCAGTTTGCTAACCGTGTAAGCAATATCTGGTCTAGTACAACTCATCAAGTACATTAGACTTTCAATGATTCTCGAGTATTCAACTTGAGAAACTGTGTCACCTCTATTCTTTGATAGATGTTGACTCATGTCTATTGGGGTTCTAGCAATAGCTAAGTCATCCTTGCTGAATTTCTCAAGAATTTTATCCACATAATGTGACTGGTTTAAAGCAAGTCCATTTGACATTCTTGAAATTTTCACGCCAAGGATTACGTCGGCTAACCCCATATCTTTCATGTCAAACTTTGAGTTCAACATATCTTTAGTGGACTTTATCATTTTATCACAGCTTCCTATGATAAGCATGTCATCTACGTAAAGACACAAAATGACGTAGCCATTTCCCGTGTCTCTAACATAGATACATTTGTCACATTCATTTATTTTAAATCCACTTTTCATCATGGCTTGATCAAACTTTTGATGCCATTGTTTTGGTGCTTGTTTCAAGCCATACAATGACTTTACTAACTTGCACACTTTCTTTTCTTGCCCTACCGGCGCTGAAAACCCCTCGGGTTGTTCCATGTAAATTTCCTCTTCTAAATCCCCATTTAGAAAGGCGGTTTTAACATCCATTTGATGTACTTCAAGATTTCGCAAAGTAGCTATTGCAAGTACAATCCTTATCGATGTTATTCTCGTAACCGGAGAATATGTGTCAAAGTAATCAAGGCCTTCCTTTTGCTTGTAACCTTTAATTACTAGTCTTGCCTTATACTTGTCAATTGTTCCATCCGTCTTCATTTTCCTTTTAAAAATCCACCTATATCCTAGTGGTTTGCTTCCAGGAGGAAGATCCACTAATTCCCAAGTGTGATTTTGTAAAATGGAATCAATCTCACTTTTAATGGCCTCTTTTCACAAAGGTCCTTCGGAAGAGCTCACGGCCTCTTTATAACTTTGTGGTTCACTTTCAAGCATATAGGTTAGAAAATCTGGGCCAAAAGATTTTTCTACCCTACCTCGTTTGCTCCGTCGAGGTTCTACCTCCACTTCATCATTTTCATCATGATGATTTATTCCTTCTACTTCTTCTTCTTCTATTGAATCATGTCTCCTTTTAGATGAACTTGCCTCATCTCTTTTGCACGGAAACACATTCTCAAAGAAAGAAGCATTTCTTGACTCCATTATAGTATTCTTGTGTATATCTTGAATCTTCGATTCATGCACAAGAAACCTATAAGCACTACTATTGTGCGCATACCCAATAAATATGCAATCAATAGTTTTTTGTCCAATTTTCACCTTTTTAGGAGGTGGTATTGAAACCTTTGCAAGACACCCCCACACTCACATGTATTGGTATGAAGGCACTCTTCCATGCCACAATTCATAGGGGCTCTTATTTATTTTCTTTCGGGGCATTTTATTTGACACATAGTTTGCCGACAAGACGGCCTCTCCCCACATGTTATCCGGTAACCCCGAACTTATTAACATGGCATTCATCATGTCCTTTAAAGTCCGATTTTTTCGCTCGGCAACTCCATTGGATTGTGGTGTGTATGGTGGTGTTGTTACATATTTTATTCCATGTTGAGCACAAATACCTTCAAAAGGAAATTCATACTCACCACCACGATCACTTCTTATGACTTTTATTTTCCGGTTGAGTTGATTTTCAATTTCATTTTTATAGAGCACAAATTTCTCTATAGCCTCATCTTTACTTTTAAGAAGATACACATAACAATATTTTGTGCTATCATCAACAAAAGTCATAAAGTACTTATTGCCCCCTCGTGATTGTGTTGACTTGAAGTCACATAAATCCGTGTGAACCAAATCAAGTGGTTCATTATTTCTTTCAATAGAGTGAAACGGAGGTTTTGTAAACTTTGCCTCTACACAAATTTCACATTTATGTTTGTAGTCTATTTTACTTTTGGTATGCAATTCATATTAATTAATCTACGTATAGTATCATAATTAACATGTCCTAGTCTACCATGTCACAAATTAAAAGACTCAAGCAAGTAAATGGAAGAGTTCTTCATTTCATTGCTTTTAGGCTTAATAGCCATTACATTTGGTTTCACAACCATAACACTAAGCTTGAACATACCATCACTCACATATCCTTTTCCTACAAACATTCCACTCTTAGACAACGTAACCATATCGGATTCAAACACAACACGAAAACCATGCTTAATCAAAAGCGATCCGGACACCAAATTTTTTCGGATTTTGGGCACATAAAGCACATTGTTGAGAGTCAACTCTTTTCTGGAAGTCATCTTGAGCACCACCTTTCCTTGACCTTTCACATCGGAAGTGGCCGAATTTCCCATGAACAATTTCTCACCATTTTCAAGGGCTTCAAAACTACTAAAAATTTCCTTATTGGAACAAATATGCCTAGTAGCACCGGTGTCAATCCACCACTGATTTGGGTTTGAACCCACCAAATTCACTTCAGAAATTACCGCCGCCAAATGCATATCGAAAACTTCATTTGTCATGACATCAACCATGTTCGCTTGCATCTTTGGCTTTCTACACTCGGAAGACTTGTGGCCCACAATACCACAATTGTAGCAAGTTCCACCGAACTTCTTCTTGGAGATTCCTCCCTTTGGCTTCAAACTAGAACCTTTTTCGGGCACACACTTGCCTTTGGCCTTGCCATTTGCCTTGCCATTGGCCTTGCCATTGGCCTTGGAGCTATCAACATGCTCCACCACATTGGCTTTCGCCACAAGAAGATTATTCAACTTCTTTTCCGCAATTCTATTCTCTTCCTCAATTCGAAGACGAATAGCAAGCGCTTCAACATTCATTTCCTTTCGTTTATGTTTAAGGTAATTCTTGAAATCTTTCCAAGCGGGAGGCAATTTTTCAATTATAGCCGCCACTTGAAAGCTTTCACTAATTACCATTCCCTCGGCATGAATTTCATGGATTATTATTTGCAATTCTTCCACTTGACTTTTAACTGTTTTAGAGTCCATCATTTTGTAATCGAGAAAGCGGCCAACAATAAATTTCTTTGTGCCCGCGTCATCGATTTTGTACTTATATTCCAAGGACTCCCATAGTTCCTTTGCGGTTTTCTTAACACTATAAACATTATATAGTGTATCCGATAACCCATTTAGTACATAATTTCGGTAAAGGAACTCTGAATGCTTCCAGGCATCAAGAGCATTCACGGCCTGCACGTCCGTCTCATTCTCACCCAACTGTGGCGGGTCTTCCTTAAGAAACCTCGCCAAGTTCAAGGTGGTCAAGTAAAAGAGAATCTTTTGTTGCCACCGTTAAAGTCTTGGCCAACAAATTTTTCCGGTTTCTCACCATGGTGAGTCGGAACAGTTTGGACAACCACCCTTGGAGGATTGGTTTCCCCACGAAGCTCTTCCTCGGTAGTATTGTTCCCGGAACCAGTTCCAGTTATGTTCACATTGTTCGATTCAATAGCCATTTCTGAAACGAAACACAAGTAATTAGTTACTGTTTTTTTTTTCCTTTCGAAATCTGTTTCCCTTCCAAAGAGATAAATTGTCTTAAGATTGTTAGGAAAATTACTTACAAAATCAGTAAATATAAAGAAAACAGATTAGAAATAGAAACAAATATTAAATAAACCGAATTTTCAAAATTGCCCGAGTCGTGTGAGACCACACTCTCCTTAAGACAATTTACGCCCCCTCACCGAGTTGTGCTTGAGTTTGATTAGACGGTTGTCTCCCAGGATAAAACGGTGCGGACCGGAACAGTTACTGCACAATAGTACTTTCGGCGAATTGAGAATAAGCCTAGACAGTATCACCACGGATGCAGATGCAAGAGGCCAAGGGAACGGATTTATCAATATGCAACGAACAGGAGATTGTGAGGAACTGATGGATTTTTTGTGTGTTACAAACTGGTTTGTGCCTCCCTTTTTATACTGCTCAAATCCTTAGAATCGAAGAGACTCAATTAAATTGAGAAGCCCAAGTGTTTCATCTTCCAATTAAATTGAGAAGCCAAAGTGTTTAAACTTTCATGAAACTGCCAATTGAAATAAATGGAATGGACTTTTCGAATTTCTTCATGTGCTAGAAAGATTGTTCGAATTTCTGTCTGTTCAAATAAAAAAATGGCAAAAAGTGGGCTTGCGCGGACAGGCAATTTCGGAGCTCCATTCGTGTCCGCAGGACGCGCTCACACATGAGTTCGGTAGCCCGAAGGCAAATCCGGACCATGATTTGCACCCTCCCTGCGCACCTGTGCGCGAGAGAGAGCCTCTATGCTACTTAATCTTACTCCTTACTAAAGTGTAGGAGTATATAAACTAGCCCACTTTTCCATTTTTTTTCCAATGTGGGATAACCACATTTTACCAATTCCAACCCACTCACTTTGAGCCTTTCTATCTCATTCATCCCTTAATCATTTTGGACAAATGAATATTCAATCTCTATCTCCTCATGGAGTAGAACACAAACCCACAATCAATTTGTCATTTTAACAAATAACTCATTAACAAATAACTCATTAAGAAAATAACCACATTTTACCAATTCCAACCCACTCACTTTGAGCCTTTCTATCTCATTCATCCCTTAATCATTTTGGACAAATGAATATTCAATCTCTATCTCCTCATGGAGTAGCACACAAACCCACAATCAATCTCTATTTCCTTCAAAACACACTTTTTTCCAACAAAAATGACTCTTATACTTTTGCTATAAGAGACAAACTAGTATTATTCATAAGGTACAAGAGAAGATATGCATTTGGAAAAAATGAGAGCAAGTGTAATCTGACATTTGCATTGGCGAAGAATTTATTTGAAACATTGGAAATCCGATGACTTTATATAAAATATTGATTTGGCTGAAAAGTACTAGGGTTAGAAGCCCATAATTATATTAAGTTATAATAATTATTTATTCTTTTGTATTTTATATCTAAAAAATTCTTACTGAACATATCAAAAGTATCTAGTTGGGCCAAGCGAGTAAAGCCCAGTCCTCAAGCAATTATTTCTACCCCCTTTCTCAGTGGGCTAGGCCCAATCAGTACACGGCTCAAGGCCCATCTCATGCATCAGTCGACTAAGTTCATTGTCCGACCTATTAGGTCCCGACCTAACTTAGTCCGACCTTATGACCCAGTCATATTTCGGGTACGATCCAACTCTACCCGACAGTCAGGTCGACCCAAACACAAGTGTCGACCTCGACCTACCGAAGCAAGCGTCGACCTAACGGTTACAGGCGTACAAGCAATAACTCTTTCCATAACCGGTTCCCTACAAATCAGGAGCCATATCAGGACACGTTCCCATGATATGTAACTGTCCCAAGAATCACGGAGCTCATGTATCCCACCAAAAATAACCGCTCTCATCAACTATAAATACTTCATCACTACCACGGTTATAAGGTAACTGCAATTTTGTCATTTGAATTATCATTATTCAATACATTTTAGCTCTCCAATCATCAAATACTTACTCTCACGCCCGAGGGTCTAAGACGGAGACACATCCGGCTAGTCGTGGGTTCTGTTTTCAGGTCAAGGAGCTAGGTGATCAGTCCTGCCACGTGGAGGAAGATTGATAAGCACATTTCCTGCGACATCAGTTTGGTTCCATTGCCGGGAATCGAGTGCATAGATTGACTTCGAAGTTTTCTTCAATCCACAATCATGGTAACCCCAGACGGGCATGTTACAGAGGCTTCTGACGAATTCAATGAAGTGAATGTCAACACCAACACCAATGCTAATACCAATGCAAATGCTGATTTGCCTCCTCCTCCTCCTCCTCCTCCTCTTCGTCATCATGCTAGGGCAACGCGCTCCAACAGTGTAGCTGATGGCAGAGGATTGCCAGACGCAAGGAGGGAGAAGCGACCCATGGAGGGGCAAGGAGTTCCACCTCCTCCCAAACGGCCAACTGGACAAATGAATGCTGGAAATAGGGCAGGTCTCTCATCCAACCCATTAAGCAGGAAAGAAATGCTTATGGAACGAGCTCAGATATTGGCCGAACTATTAGCAATGGAGGAAGCTGAACAGGTAGACAGAAGGTCTGAGAAGGTGGCTCCCTCTCAAGTCTCGAACAGGGAGCGTGCTAGGAGTACTAGACCAAACGAAACTATTGGTCAGAATGTTGATCAAAGGATGGTGGTGCGGCCTCAATCACCTATTCACGTTCCCAGTGACGACCTAAGGGCCAGTCTCACTAGGAACAGGGAGCAGGAGGCACAGTCGGCCTGAGGACGCAGCTAGAGGCAAATCGAAGTAGGCGTAGATCACCAGCCAGGACAGAGAGGTCTCAATCCCATAGGGGGAGGAATGGGCGCAGGTCGCCTATAAGAGAGGGAAGGCGCAGGTCGCCACCCAGGGATTATAGGCGCAGGTCGCCACCCAGAAACGAAAGGCTCAGGTCGCCAACAAGAGATGAGGGGCGCAGGTCGCCAATCAGGTCAGTAAGGTCACCTTCCCATAAGGATAGGAGAAGCAGGCAAGTAACTCCCCCCAGAAGTGAGGGTCAAAGGTCAAATGATGTTCCCCCTGCTGGAGAAGATAGACCCGATGCTAGGGAGTGGCTGCTATGGAAAAGGAAGTTTGAACAATGGGAGGCTGAGAAGAAGAATGATACTGGAAAGGTCGAACGAATTGACTTTGCTCTTCGACCCTTATCCAAGGATTTGATTGATAGTCGACCTCCTGCTGGTTTCAGATTGCCCCTCCTAGAGAAGTACTCAGGGGCAACCAATGCTAAAAGCCATGTGCAGCACCTGGAGGCCACAATGTGCTTTGTCGCTAATGAAGACGACAATATGTGCAAAGCCCTCATAAGCACACTCACGGGGGCAGCCCTAATATGGTTCAATGGTTTGGCAGCTGGTAGCATCTCCACCTGGATGTGTTTGAGGACAAAATTCCTAGATCGCTTCTCAACTGCTGGAGCTCGGAAAGTGACTGTCACCGATCTAAACAACTTGGTGCAAGGAAAAAATGAAAGCTCCATGAGCTACTACACAAAGTTTAAGGAAATGGTTGACAAGATTGAGGAGGATCTCACTGACAGGGAGGTGATCAATTGCTTCTGAAATGGCATTTCCTCGGCAGACATGGATTACGAGCTGACGGTTCGTACAGTCACTACTCGACAGGAGTTGTTCGAGAAGGCTTATAATGTGGCGTTAGCCTAGGATAGGAGAGAAAAGAAGAATGGGAAAGGCCCCAAGGTTGAGGTCGCTGATGATAAGAAGGACTCAGCCAAAAATGGGGGAAACAACAAGAATGGTAAGAACAGGACCAGGGCGACAGAAAAAGTGCCCAAAGTTTTCACTCCCCTAACGGTGAGTCGAACAGAAATAATGAATGCGGTCGAGTTGGCCCCACCTGCCCCAATGAACCCAGGCAACAAGTTTAGAAGGGACAATAGCAAATATTGTGATTACCATAAAGATACGGGTCATCTCACAGAAGATTGCTTAGGCTTGAAGCGTATCATCCAAAGAATGGTCGATCAGGGAAGGCTCGACGCATATGTGAAAAGGCCTCAAACCGGTGGAGGCGAACAACCAGCAGGTGGACAACAGGGACCAAGGCAACCCAGATTGAACTTGGGGGTCATCACAGAGCAAGCCAGTAACACAGCCATCAAACATAAAATCTTTCAACTTAATAAAGCCCCACATGTGCCTCCAAGGAGAGATGTCAGAGATGAGGTGATCAGCTTCTACCCCCACGAGTTGGCAACTAATATGGCGGCTAGAGAACAAGTTCTCGTCATCCCAGGTCTTATCGACGGATGTACGACGAGCAGACTCTTAGTCGACACGGGGGCCTGCAAAGACATTTTGTTCTACAAAACATTCCAGGAGATGGGTCTTTCCAACGAACAGCTTGAAAGATATGATGGCAGGTTGGAGGGCTTCACCAATCATCGAGTCGACGCTAAGGGACAGATCGAGCTAGACGTCGACCTAGGCCAGCACCCTTACAGGGTCGTTTCTAAGGTAAAAATTTATTGTGATAGATGTGAACAGTGACTATGATGCTATCCTTGGTATTCCTGGTCAGGTCGCACTTGGAATGGTGGCGTCGATCCCCCATCAGCGAGTCAAATTTCCTACCCCTGCTGGAGTCGGTTGTGTATAAGGCACAGCTCGAGCATATCTAGATCATGTCCTACGAGAAAGAAAGAAGAGAGAACTGGAGATTGAAACGGCAGAAGGATACTTAAAGCTGTCCCAGTCAGTCACCAAAACTACTCGACTGGCAACGATCACCAATGTGGAGGAGTCGACCTATCGCTCAAACGACGAGGTCATGGTTGAGTCGACACGTCACTCCGAAGCCACAGCGGTCGATCCAGATGTAGTTATGGTCGACCAAGTCATCATAGGCAACCTATGCCTCCAGGTCGACAATAACTCGGGGGCCACCACCGATGAGATCGTTGATAAGCTAGATGACATGATAGCTGAGGAAGCTCCACATTTGGGGGCCGAAGAGAGGCAGAAAGTGAAGGAGATCATCATTGAGACCCTGCAGTTCAGAGATGGTCCAGAGCTAGAGGCTGTTGACGAGCTAGAATCAGTGATCACAAATCCCTCTTATCCGGAGCAGAAAATTCAAATAGGAAAGCAGCTATCAGATGAGGAGCGAGCAGAGATCGTCGAGCTGCTGAAAGAAAGTAATGATGTCTTTGCATGGCGAGTTGAAGACATGAGGAGAATCAAGGAAGAAGTCGTTGTTCATAGACTGGAAGTCAACCCGACTATAAATCCCAAGCCTCAGAGACTAAGAAGCTTTGCTCGAGACAAGGAGGAAGCCATTAAACTTGAGGTACAAAAATTGTTGAGTGCAGGTATAATCAAGGAGGCTACGCATACAACCTGGTTAGCCAACGTAGTCATGGTAAAGAAGTCGAATGGCAAGTGGAGAATGTGCGTCGACTTCACCAATCTCAACCTTGCCTGCCCAAAGGATAGCTATCCTCTCCCTAGAATTGACAAGCTCGTCGATTCCATTGCTGGCCACTCCACCCTCAGTTTTCTTGATGCCTACTCAGGTTACCACCAGATCAAGATGCATGAGGATGACATAGTGAAGACGGCCTTCCAAGCAGCTGGAGGCATCTATTGCTACACTATGATGCCGTTTGGATTGAAGAATGCAGGGGCGACCTATCAACGCATGGTCAACAAGGTCTTTGCCTCACAAATTGGCCGAAACATGGAGGCCTACGTCGATGATATGGTCATCAAAACAAAGACCAGACGTCACGTGGTCGACCTAAAAGAAACGTTCGCCAACTTGAGAGCAAACGACATGAAGCTCAACCCTAGCAAATGTGTTTTTGGTGTAGCAGCTGGCAAGTTCCTTGGATTTATGGTGTCCCAGCGAGGTATAGAAGCTAACCCGGAGAAGATCAAGGCTCTAGTCGATATGAAGGAGCCTACCAGTGTCAAAGAGACGCAGCGACTTAATGGAAGAGTAGCAGCTCTAGGTCGCTTCATATCCAAATCAGCAGAAAGGTCTCTCCCCTTTTTCAAGGCATTAAGGGGGATGAAAAATTTTGAGTGGACGGCCGAATGTCATTCGTCGTTCCAACAACTCAAAGATTATCTCGCTACTCCTCCTCTCTTGAGTAGCCCGATCATGGGAGAAACTTTGTTCGTGTACCTATCTGTGGGAGACAAAGCAGTTGCAGCAGTACTGATTCGAGAGGAAGAAGGGCTTCAAAAGCCAGTTTACTACGTCAGCAAAGCCCTGTCAGATGTAGAGGGCAGATATTACAATGCTGAAAAGGTCGCATATGCCTTAGTCGTCGCTTCAAGGAAGCTGCGAGCTTATTTCTTGGCTCACCCTATTGTTGTGCTCACGAATGCCCCCCTAAGAAAAATTCTTCATAAACCAGAAAGTTCAGGTCGCTTACTCAATTGGTCAATTGCCCTCACGGAATTCGACATCGAGTATCGACCTCGAAAGGCATTGAAGGCTCAAGCTCTAGCTGATTTCTTGGTCGAGCTGACGTTCACCAAGGAAGATAGCGAGGTGCGAGCTCAGAAAGAGAAAGTCAAAGGGAAGGAGCCAGAGTCCCAAGTTGTCATCAACCTACCCGACGATTGTTGGAAAGTCTACTCGGATAGGTCAGCAACCAAGAGTGTCAGTGGAGCTGGGATAGTTCTGATCGAGCCAGAGTCTGGAACAGTATATGAGGAGTCGCTAAGGTTCAAGTACGATGCATCCAACAATCAGGCGGAGTATGAGGCCTTAGTGGTAGCCATTGAGTACGCCCAGTGCTTTGGAGCGACTAAAATCATGGCCTATTATGACTCACAGTTGATAGTCAACCAGGTCCGAGGAGAATACGAGGTGTTGAACTCTACTCTAGTCAAATACCACGACCTGGTGAGGAAATTGACAAAGGATTTGGAGTTTTGGGGAATTCAGAGGATTGGTCGAGAGGACAACGAGCTAGCTGACCTACTCTCAAAACTGGCCACATCAGATGAGCCACATGAAGAGCCCATCTCCTACCTTGAGAGCCCAGCTTATGAAAGGGTTCAGATTCAATGTGTGGAAAACACTTCAAATAATAAGTGTTGGATCGAAGAAATGAAGGCATACCTGGAAAGTGGCGAGCTCCCTGAGGACGAGAAGAAAGCTCGAGCTATTAAAAAGAAAGCTCCGAGGTATGTAATCCAAGGAGGCATGTTGTTCAGAAGATCATACATTAGGCCTTTGTTGAAGTGCATTGACCCTCAAGAAATTACACAGCTAATGCATGAGGTTCACAGTGGAATTTGTGGTGGACACCCGGGGGCCAGGACTCTAGCCGACAAATTGATCACTCTGGGATATTATTGGCCACACATGCGAGTGTGATGATGTGCCACCAAAATTTCTCGGGAAAAAAATCGATTTTTGCGTTTCTTTGAAAAACCAAATAAAACCCGGAAAAAGAACGGAGTCGCCACGCCATTTTTGTTTTAAGGGCCAAAACTTTGAAAAATGCCCGAGATTAGAGATTTGGGTTCGGAGTTCATGTTACACACCGGGAAGGACGTTAGTGTGCACCCGGAATGCCTCGTAAAACGAGTCTTCCAAGCTGAAAATCATTTGTGTGTGTGTGTGTGTGTTTTTTGGCCAAAATAAGTTGAAACTCAGAAAAGTAAAAATTGAGATATCTTTTTAAGACTTTAAAATGATCCCATGATTTTTTGGAAGATTTTTGGATTGAGATTTGGTACTCAAAAGACCTTTTGAAGTTGAGAGTCACTTCTGCCAGAGTGAAAAAGGGAGTGGACCTTTGATTTTGAAATGGATTCAAGGGCCTTAGAACTTCATAATCTGGATAAACTCAGAGAATTAAAGTTGTTCCATACACCTTAAATAAGATTTGTACGAAGGAATTTTCCATTTTGGAGAAGATTTGAGGGGTCAAAACCTTCTGGAAATCTCAGATATGAAATCTGGATTTCCAGAACCTGATGAACTGGCCTCTAAAAGAAAATTTGAAAAGAGGAGTTTTACTCACCCAAAAAATAAAATAAAAATATTTCTGGAAAGCTCTGGATGTTGTATACAAAAAGTGTTTTGTAGTCAACACCAAATTTCAAGTTTATCTGTGTCCAAAAATTATGACAATGGACTGGGGTCTTGGAAAATTGCTACTGGACAGCAACTTCTCAAGAAAGGAAAAATGATTTAAAAGGGGGTTTTTGCATCCATGCTTGTCCCCATTTCCCTAGGTTTTGGTTAGTGATCACTTGACATTTTAGTGGTGAATCAACTATACCAAACCATCCTTGGGGTACATTAGGACTAAGCACTTCATTTGCTTGGGAAGGGGAATTTTATCCTTTGAAATCAAGATTTGGTGCTTGAAAATGGTTTTTAGGGTTTTGAAAATGTGTTTTCTTTGCAAGAAAGTAAGAACACTTTGAAAATAATGTAGATCCTTGTAGAAGATCATCCATGGAGATGAACTTCCATGGTGATCTTCTTGGATCTTAAGACAAGAAGATGAATGAACTACATTTTGTAGTTTGAAAATGCATGCATGGATGAGAGATTTAGGGTAAGAAGAGGGAGGTTATACCTATCTTCTTTGTGCTTTGTGTTTGAAGGCTTGGATGCAAGAGTGTTTAGGTTTGATTTGAGTGAGTGAAAGTTGGGAAGATTCAAGAGAAAAAGGTGACAATTCTTATAGAATTCTCACTGTTTTCTCAAGTATTTTCGCCAAATGCTGTGAATTGTGTTCTTGGTCCTCTTTATTTTTGTGACTGGAGGGCTCAATTTATAGCCTCTGAAATTTTACATCCCATCCGCGCGGATAGGACCTGCAGCGTGCACTGTTCATTAAATGCTGCTCCAGGCTTTGGACACAAGGAATAATCTTTTTAAAATTCAAATTAACCAAAGATATTGTTTCCACCATTTCTTTTTTGGTTTTTCTTATTTCTTTTGCTTTTTTGATTCCTTTCCTTGGTTTATCTTTTTTTGGCAATCCCTAATCTACCCTTACTTGGTTAGAAATGTTAGGAATGTTAGGAATTGTTAGAAATGTTATAACTTTCGTTAATTTTCTAACAAAAATTCTAACAAGCTCAAATTGGAGCACTTACAGTAGCCCCTCGGCGACGGCGCTTTCGAAGGAAGCGGGGTCGTCGATAAGAGTAAGGCTCCATATTTGGCGGGATGATCGAGTGATCGGGTGGCTGAACCTATTTAATAGGCTACCTACGTATCCCGAATTGGAATCAAGCCAGTCGTAGTTCGGGTCTTCGAACCTGGAGATGATGGCGTTTTAGGTGCCTCGAACCTGATGAGCGAGTTCTCGATTCTTTGGAGAGAAACTCTGTTGGGGATAAGAGATGACCATTTTCGGTCGATGGCTATCCGCTCTGTGGGGATAGGAATGGCCATTTTCGGTCAGATGGCTATCCGCCCGCTTGGGATGATTGTGATTTATCGTTTTCCTAGTGTTGTGTGTGATAGCGTCCTAGGTGCCTCGAACCTTGGAGATGGCGTTTTAGGTGCCTCGAACCTTGGAGATGGCGCTCGAACCTTGAAGATGGCGTTTTAGGTGCCTCGAATTTTAATGATGATGGCGTTTTAGGTGTCTCGGACCTGGATGGTGATGGCGTTTTAGGTGCCTTGAACCTTAATTTGAAAAGGCCTTTTCGGTGGACTTCGTCCGCTGCCGAAGGATAGGGTGACCGTTTTGGCCTGGGCCGGACCTAATGATAGGCTACCTACGTATCCCTAGTGGGAATCAAGTCCTTTCGTAGTTCGAAATCTACTCGAGATTCATTGGCTTTCTTTGGGGATTTCGTTAGCCTTTCTTTGGGGGAAATCGGACGTATTTATAGGGAAATCGGTCTTACGTTTACTGCGGGGTAATTTTGATGAAAGATACGGGATCTCGTTATCTTTCTCGGGAAATCGGTCTTACGTTTGATCGCCGTTTGATGATTTTGATGAAAGATACGGGATCTCGTTATCTTTCTCGGGAAATCGGTCTTACGTTTGATCGCCGTTTGATGATTTTGATGAAAGATACGGGATCTCGTTATCTTTCTCGGGAAATCGGTCTTACGTTTGATCGCCGTTTGATGATTTTGATGAAAGATACGGGATCTCGTTATCTTTCTCGGGAAATCGGTCTTACGTTTGACTCGCCGTTGGTAATTTTGATGAAAGATACGGGATCTCGTTATCTTTCTCGGGAAATCGGTCTTACGTTTGACTCGCCGTTTGATGATTTTGATGAAAGATACGGGATCTCGTTATCTTTCTCGGGAAATCGGTCTTACGTTTGATCGTCGTTTGATGATTTTGATGAAAGATACGGGATCTCGTTATCTTTCTCGGGAAATCGGTCTTACGTTTGACCGCCGTTTGATGATTTTGATGAAAGATACGGGATCTCGTTATCTTTCTCGGGAAATCGGTCTTACGTTTGACTCGCCGTTTGATGATTTTGATGAAAGATACGGGATCTCGTTATCTTTCTCGGGAAATCGGTCTTACGCTTTGATCGCCGTTGGATGATTTTGATGAAAGATACGGGATCTCGTTATCTTTCTCGGGAAATCGGTCTTACGTTTGATCGCCGTTGGTAATTTTGATGAAAGATACGGGATCTCGTTATCTTTCTCGGGAAATCGGTCTTACGTTTGGCTCATTGGATGATTTTGATGAAAGATACGGGATCTCGTTATCTTTCTCGGGGAAATCGGTCTTACGTTTGACTGCCGTTGGATGATTTTGATGAAAGATACGGGATCTCGTTATCTTTCTCGGGGAAATCGGTCTTACGTTTGACTGCCATTGGTAATTTTGATGAAAGATATGGGATCTCGTTATCTTTCTCGGGGAAATCGGTCTTACGTTTGACTGCCGTTGGTAATTTTGATGAAAGGGGGTTGACTTTGGTTAACTTTGTCAAGTTTGGGACTGAAGTGCAGAGTCCCGGATTTTTAAAGGGCAAAAGGGTCATTTTGACCTTTACAATCCTGTCCGCGCGGAGAGGGTTGTATTCCAGAGGGTTTTAATGAGGGGCCAACGCCCTTCCTCTTCCCCATTCAGTTTTTTCAAATTTTCTGCAATTACGAGAGAGAGAAAGAGAAAGCCGAGGGAGGAAGCCATTGAAGGCCAAAAAGCTTGAAAATTCTTCCGTTTTTCTTCGATTTTCAAGCAATGGAACACGGGGAAGGTGTTTTTCAAGGCCAAGGACGTGGCCCGGTAGCGGAGAGACGATTGGAGCTCGTCCGAATGAGGAGGCATTATACTCTTTCGCAATCGATTGCGGAGGAGCCATACCCCGATGCTTGGCAACATTGGGCCACCGATCCGAGTCTCCGAACGGTATTCTTCGAATCCTTTTGATTCCTTTGTCGATTCTTGCTTGAAATTGAATTTTGGGTGATTTTTGATTTTTTTTTTTTTTGAAAATTCGAATGATTGATGTTCTTGGCTTTGAATCTTGATTTTGATGCTTTGCATGTTGTAATGATTATATGGGTATCCCAAAATATGCATTTTGCTTGGAAAAAGAATTGGCATTTTCGCCATTTTTTTTTTGTAAATTCGAAAATTGTGATTTTTCTTTTTGAAATTTGAATATTGATCTTGATGATATGCATGTTGCAATGAATTTGTTGGTGTTCCAAAATGTGCATTTTGCTTGAGAAAAGAATTGGCATTTTGCCAACATGAGATGATGATATGAATGTATGATTTTTTTTTTGAAAAGTGGGACGGATTTTTCCTCCCGTTGATTGAATGCATGTTATTCTATGAAAACGGGACGGAGTTTTTGCTTCCGTTGACTCCTTGTGTAGGATGATATGCATGTTATGAATGCACTCTTTTTTTTTTTTTGAGAGTGTGATTTTTTATGAAAAGTGGGACGGATTTTTCGTTCCCCTTTGATTGAATGAATGACTTGAGAGATTGTTTATGTATGCTATTTCATGAAAGATGGGATGGAGTTTTTTGCTCCCGCTGAACGAATGTATGCATGTTTTTTTTTTATATAGAAAATGGGACGGAGTTTTTACTTCCGTAGGAATGCATGTAGAGCTTTTTTTTTTGACGATGAGTGATATGCATGTATGCATGTTGGTTGGGATTTGCTGAAAACTGTTTTTTGTGAGAAAAATGGGGCTCGGTTCATTGCATGCCGTTACGCTGCCGAATTTTCTTCAAAACTTTTGTGATGAATGATGCATGTATATGCTTTCTTTTTTTTTTTGTGCAAGTGCAAATGCAAAGTTTTTTTTTTTGACATTTTCTTTCCCATTCTTTTTTTTGCAGGGCGGAAACAACTACGTGACGGAGCAGCTGAATAAGATGAAGACTCGAGGATCGGTGGAGTCTGTAGTTGACTTGTGGGACCGGCTTCCGAATGCGGGCCGAGGAGCTTTTCCGAGTCCGAGACAGATTGTTGTTGAGATCGGGCTTTGGGAGTTCATTGAGTGCTTGAGGGGATTGGTCAAGTTCCCTAAGAGCAAGGGCCTGATGTTTGCTTTGGCGCAGCACTGGTGGGATGCGACCCACACGTTTCACTTCTTCTGGGGCGAGGCTACGGTTACGCCTTCTGATTACGCTGCGATCACGGGTTTGTCCTTCAATGGGCGCAGCATTGAGTGGCCGGATGGCTACAGCGATGCGGATCTGCAAGCTCTTCTGGGATTTTCCCCTATTCCCAAAAAGGGGATGGGGATGGAGTATGCCGTGGTCTACGGGAAGATTGTGGAGACCATTGTGAGCTACGAGGCTGGGGAGGAGAGGATAGGCGCCGAGCGCATTGCTAGGGCCTTCTTATGGTTTGCTTTTTCGAGCACCCTTTTTGGACATGCCGAGGGACGGCAGCCTTTGCTCGCCGAGGTCCTTGGAGGACATGGAGATGGCTGGAGACGTCTCCTGGGAGAAGCCGGGCTGGCAGAGCTTTATTTTGCCCTTGATAGGTACAGCCGGAAGGCTGTGAGCTCCTTGTACTGCTTTGAGTTTGCCCTGGAGGTATAAGCTTTCTCTTTGCTTTCCTTTTCTTCTTGAGCACACACTTTTCTTTTGTACTGGATTGATTTGATTTTTACCTTTCGCAGGTATGGGCGTTGGAGTTTTTCCACGTCACGATGTGGCGACAAATGGCGGAGTACGCCGGGCGTATCCGGCCATGCGCTCCGGTCCAAGCATGCCCGAGAGAAGATAAGCTCCAGGGGGCGTACGACTCTCGTATACGCGGATTGCCTTCCTTTGACGGAGGCCGAGACGGATGAGAGGATGATATTCTATCCCCGGGATCGTTCGAGGTGGCGCACCGAAGGGCGCCGAGATTTGGACCGTGCAATGGAGGATTCCGAGAGGTCCGACTCGCGATGCCTATTATCTCGGGAGAGAGGGTGACGCGCCAAAGATGGCGTGAATTCGCCTTTGATGACACCGGTGGAGCCTCCCGCCGATATGATGCACTCCGAGTGACAGATCTCGCGACTGGGATGATTACCGAGCCGGCCAAGACTTCTCGGCATTTGTGGCGGTTGAGCCGCACCCGTATTTGTTTTGAGGAGGCCGAGGATGCCCCGTGTTCTGGATAGAGAGGGGTTGGGGTCCCGCGATACCCTCGGACGGACTTTTCGTATGTCCAGGATGGGGTCCGATTGAGGGTGCAGATCCCTCAGCCTGAGCGGCTTCCACGAGCTTTCCGGCCTCGTCCGGGTATGAAGGTATGGCTTCTCCTTCCCACCTTTCTTTTTTTTGCTTTTGTCTTTTCTTTTCTTTCATGTCATCATTTTTTTTTCAACTGTTTCTGACGCTTTTGCTTTTGTGCGCTGAGGTGGTCGTCGAGAAGCCGACGAAGCAAGTGATCGGAGCTAAGAGATTTATCGGGAGGATGGTCGCTTGCGGGGCTCCTCGTGCTAGAGCGAGGCGACCACGGCCGGCGCCCTCGTCAGCGGGAGGCTTCCCCTATTCGTTCAGAGACTTCTTCAGAGACTCCTCTGTCTCCTCTCATTGATCCCCGCGCGGTGCTGCCTTCGGATCACGTCATTCTCGGGGATTCACACGGGCAGGGACACATTTGGCAGCACGGTGGGTTGTCTTCGTACGTCCAGGAATCCGACGCCTTCACCTTCGGGTATGATTTTTTTGCAGATCTTGGCTTGCCCTATCAGAGCGTGCCGGTTGGTCCTGACGAGCCTCTTTATGGAGACGAGGACGATTCTGAGCCCGAGATCTTCAGGGCTCCTAATGAGGCAGGCCCGAGTCGCAAGAGGGACCGGGGGCAGACATCGGGCGCTAGGGATTCTGATTGATTACCCTTTTTTTTTAGACTGATTTTCTGAGATTTTGAGATTTGTACAGATACAGCTTGCATTTTTTTTTTTTGCTCTTTTCTCTTTCTTTTTTTTTGGGATGTAATATTTTAGGATTATTGTTACCTACCTACCTTCCTTTTTTTTTTATTTGATTTTTTTTTTGTCTTTTTTTTTTTTGTACACTCCCTTTTTGGAATGTAATAATTTAGGATTTTATTTTTTTATGAATGCAATGCAGTATGAATGCAATGTTGCATGAGCCCTGGTTTTTTGGCAAGGGTGTTTAGTGTTTGGTATATGGACTGGTTTGGGGAGGTTTTTTTTTTTTTTTTTTTTTTTTTTGCACAGGTTTCAAGCAACCGGGACGGAATATTCCTCTTTGGTTCAGCAGTTTGGACTGTTGCAGATTTTTCTGATAAAAGACAATCATGTCCGCGCGGAGGAGTCCTGCATCTGACATTGTCCTTTAATTTTGCTTCAGATCTGGTCTCACTTTATTTCAAATTCAAATATCCTCTTCAACCTCCAAATTCAAACAGCTCATTTTCGGGGAGAAAGAGAGAAAATCCATGGAAAACCTTAGAAAAGCTCCATCAAAATTGTCCCAAGAATCCCAAATGTCATTCTTCAACAAGTTCAAGGATTGGTCCCGGGAGATTATGCATGAGAGGAGGTCCTTCTTTGAAGAAAGGTACAAGGTGAAGTGCTTATGGTCTCTCAAGGAATTGATTCCGGACTACGATCTTCTGAGGGCTTCTTCCTCATTTTGGGATACTAGAAGGCATGTCTTTTGCCTTTCCTTCAACGAGATGGTCCCAACCGTCGAAGAATTTCGGGCCTTGCTTGGAGGTCCTGAGGTGGAAGAGATAACGGTTCCTTTGCCCGGAGGGGCTTCTTTTGTTGACAGATTGTGCGTCCTCCTTCATCTTTCCCTGGAGGAAGCGCAAGGTATGATCCGTGGTCCCGATCATTTTGATATTTCCGGTCTCCCTGATAGGTTTAGGGGCTTAGGTTTGCTTGACGATGCCTATTGGGATGCCTTTGCACTTTGCATGTTCGGGACCTTGCTCATGGTCTATTCTTTTGGGATCTGTCATCGGTCTCGCCGGATGTAGTCGTTCATTGTCGCTTGGGCAGAGATGTTGTACCTCGATCCCGGGGAGACTTTCCATGCTCTCGATAGTCCGGCTACCGGAGATCTGTATATGCACGGGGCAGCCCGTTCCTCTTGACTCGTGGCCGATGGAGCGTTTGGGGATTCTTCGGGAAACTCCCGATATGATCAAGCCTTCGACATTCGCCAGAGAGGGGTTGTCAGCAGATTTTGATGATCGTGGCTCATGGGAGCGTTGGATGGCTGGTCTCCGGACGTAAGATATCGATGGTCGCGCCTTGTTGGCGGGTGGAGACTCGCAGAGTACTTCAGATCGGGTCTCATGTGGTCATGCTTCCTGGGCTTTCTCACCCGGCTTCTACATTCCGGCTTTAGTTCCGAGACAGCTCGGCCGGAGCAGGTTCCTTTGGGGGACTTTGATGATATAGCCACCGTGGTGGTGGCTCCTGCTTTCTATGGATGATCCTTCGGTGTTTTCCTTTCTTTCCCGAGCATGGAGGTATGACGTCTTTCCTCCTCGGGTTATCCTCAGGCGTCCGAGACCTGTGTTCCTGACCACTTGGTACCTGGATTGGTACGAGAGGCATTTGGGAGAGACTCAGATGGCTATTTTGAGACGGCGTGAGGTCATTGTGGGTGCGGAGGACTTGATAGTTTTCGAGAGGAGGAGGGCCGAGGCGAGGGCCAACCCTCATGACAGGAGCGGAGACGATGTGACCGACTATGAGGCTTACGTCAAGAGACAGGAGAGGAGGGCTCCTATGCTACCAGCTAGGCTACAGGAGATGAGAGATGACGCTAGGGCTACTAAGGCCCTGACAGAGGCCGGTTTGATAGATCCCGTTCCTATACCGTGAGCTTGGTAGGAGGAAGACCGACATTTTTCCTGCTCGAAGAAGAAGACTCGAAGGGGGAAGAAGAGGGGAGAGGCCAAGACGAGTGGCTTGGAGTGACTCGAGGTTTCCGAGTATCCCTTTCTTGCCATGGCGTACACATTAGTTTGATTATGTATCTTAATTTCTTTTAGCAAAGCTGCCGCTGTAGGAATGAATCGGGCTTAGACTCATCAAAAAGTTTTTAACTTGTAATGAATATTTGAATTGCTTCGTAGTTTTTCGAGACGCTTTCATGGTCTCGATCGGTGCATTGATGTCAAACTATGACTTTTATTTGTGTTTTAGACCGAACCGTTTCCGCCGCCTACGTTTCCCTCATTTTGAGGAGCTCAGTCTTCGTAGTTCAACCCGATATATTTTTTGTTTTTTTTTTTTTGTTGTTTTTTTTTTTTTTTTTTTTTTTTTGGTGCAACCCTGTTTTTTACCTAGGCCGCCCTTTTCGGGTTTTCAACCTAGTTGGGTATTACTCTTTTAGCACTCTTTTTTTTTTGTTTCTCTTTTTTATGCATAGTATCTCGCGCAGCCTTGTCACCATTCACCGGGTGTACAAAGGGATTTTCGTCGAGGTCCGCAAGTTGCATGGCTCCTCCTGAGAAGATCTTCCTGGACGACGTATGGCCCGACCTGCACAGCTCCCATTTGCCGAGGGATTGATACGGACCGGGGGTTTTTCTTTCAAAACGAGATTCCCTTCTCAGATCTCCCGATGCTTTACTTTCTTGTCAAAAGCTCTGGCCATTCTTCCTTGGTAGGCTCGGATGTGTTCCATGGCTTTCAATCGGCGTTCATCTAGCAGGCCAATTCATCATGGCGACTGGAGCCATTCGACCTCGTTGATCCGGCTTTCCAAAGAATATACTGAGCGAGGATTTCTAGCTCGATTGGGAGTACGGCTTCCATTCCGTATGTGAGGGCAAACGGTGTTTCCCGCTGCCGTTTTGACCGATGTTTTGTAGCCCCCAAGTGCTAGTGGGTAACTTCTGGCCAATCTCTACCTCGGGACAGCCATTTTTCGGATGATGTTTTCCAAAGTCTTGTTTTGTCGCCTCGACGGCTCCGTTGGTTTAGGGCCCGTAAGGAGATGATTTGTGACGGGTTATTCGGAATTCTGCCAGCAGCCTATCGCATTCCCCTTCGAAGTGGGATCCATTATCTGAGATGATTTCGGCTGGCAACCCGTATCTGCATATGATGTTCTCTTTGATGAAGAGGGCTACTTTTCTTGAATTGAGGATTTTGTAGGATTTTGTAAGGCATCCTTTCCAATTCCTTCGAAGAAATCACCAATCTGCGTCTCTTTAGGCTCTTCCGCAGTTCCCAGATTCACACTCGTCAAAATCTCTTCTACACTGGGCTCGATTTTCCTCTTTCCGGACAACCTGCTTAAAGATTTTTTTTTATTATTATTTATATTTTTTTTGTTTCTTGATGTGTCTGCTTCTTTATCTGATGAATTATTATTAAATGTTTTTTTTTTAATTAATTAAAGTGGCAATTAAGGGATACTCAGAAAGGTTCGTCATTTCATTGAAAACGAAAGGGACTACAGTGCTTGCTACAGACTCGTAGTCTTCAAGCGTAAGGCCATCGGACGACTCGGAAGACTCAAACTCAACAACGAGAGACTCAGAGGACTTTACAAAGGTTGAGACAAAGGGACGGGGGACCAATCCAAGTTTGGTGATCATTTCTTCTTTGGTCGCGGACGGGTCCGAGAGAGTTTCCCAATTCTTTAGCGGTATTGTTGTCAGAGGCCTCATGACCCGGGGGCTGTCTCGCTTCTGCCCTCCTTCCTCAGTCGTTGCTATCATCTCCTTGTCTGAACCAGAATCAATTGTGTTTGGCATCTGAAAGCTGAGCATGTGGATGTAGGGATCTTCCTCAATTCTGGGGATTTCTATTTCGTCACAATCTGATCGCTCAATCCAGATGTAAGGACGTATTGCGTCTCGATGTGCTGCTGGAAAAATCCCATGTCCCATACTTGAGCGGAAAGGCTTGGCAGGCAGTTCAGCAAGGAGGACGTCCCACACGACGTTCATAGATTCGAGTTGAGTATGAGGATGCTTGTCGATCTTTATCATGAAAATTTCCTGGCTTGGCAGGGTCAGAGAGTGGGTTTGAAGAATGGTGACAAAGCTGTGATTAGGGACCGGGGGTTTGTGTGCCTGTATCATGGCGGTGTTCAATGTTTCCTTCCAGTATGCCTCCAAATGTTGGAAATGACAATTGGATTTGATGAATCGGACTTCTTCGGAGTACTCTGCCGCTGAGTGCGTTGACATAGTTGGCATCACCGGATTACAGGGGATTCTCGACGAGACTTGCCCCGATAGTCCCTTGGTCGACTCGGAGGAGGTAGCCCCGGTGTCTGGCTAAGAGCATGCTTGGTAACGGTCTCGCCTTCGTTCCCTATGAGGAAGTTGTCGCCCCTTATGACTTCGAGGTCCCCTTGTCGGTTAATTAATTTGACGCATTGGTGGAGAGTGGAAGCTATGGCTTTCATGTGATGCAACCAAGGGCGCCCTAGTAGGGCTGTGAACTCGGAGGGGATATCCATTACATGGAATTTTGCTGGCACCATTTGGGTTTCGTACCAGAGTTCCAGAGTCACTGTCCCCAGGATGGGACGGGACGTGCCATCATATGCCTTGACTGACCGGGTAGATGGAATCATGTGCCTTTCATTGATGCGCAGGGCCCGCATCATGCTAAGGGGAAGGACATTAACGGCTGATCCGTTGTCCACCAATACTCCAGGGAGCGATACGGTGTTGAGCTTAATGGTGATGTACAAAGCTTCATTGTGTTGGGAGACATCTCTTGGCAAATCTTCGTCGCAGAAGGTGATCATGCTGCCATATAGGTGGGGATCATAAATTTGGTCCTTGTCTCGGGATAGAGAGTCACCAAGCCAGACACTTCGTGCTTTTTTCTTGCGAGGTAGAGCCTTTGCTGAAGCCCCTGGGTTATACTGAGGCCTTTTGTGGCGGTTGCCATCTCCAGTCAACATGTTAATTGAGTGGGAGCGCCAGACTGGCGTTGGTTTTTCTTCGTTGGTGTATACTCGGGAGCTGGACAAACTGAACCTTGGCTGACCCCGAGGGGGGTTGGATTTCTGATTGGCAGTAGAGTTACCCAGGTCCACGTGATGATACGGTATCCGAAAGTCTCAGTGCGTAGTTGGCCAAGGCTTTTCTCGCTCTTTTACCCCTGTTTGCTTTGGGGAAGACTGGCCGGAGTAGAGTACATAATAATCAAATCCCCTGTATGGCTCCTCGAGCATACCCACACCGGTATCACCGGCCTCGAATCTCTCCTTCAATTTTTGGCCGGGAGGAAATTTTCTTCTTCTTAGGAGGACGGTCCTCGTGTATCCAAATTCCGATAGTCCCTTTCAAGGCAATCGGGACAGTCACAGATATCCCACCAAATGTGTTCTATGGCTGGTGGCGGATTTGGGATCTCAGGTTGAGCGGTGCTAGAATGACTTTGAGTGGAACTGGTTCGGGGAGATCTGCTGTCGGGCTCATCTGGAAGCGAGTGGTTGGACTCTGCCGGATATTAAGAGGTATTAGGGTTACGGGAACAGGCATATGTTTGTCCTTCGTGGGAGCCCCGGTTGGGAGATTGTTAAGGTCCCGAAGTGGCGTGTGGCCTCTTCAATCCAGGCTTGCTGTACACTGCTCGGCGTTCCTCCCGGGGCTTTGATGGCCGATCATATTTCTTCAATCAAGTTTCGATCTTCATCACCCAGCCGATATTTGCGGGACCATCACTTTGAGAGGGGATAACCGACGGTATGCCGAACTCTTTCATCCTTGATCGTCGTTTGGGGGCCGGTTGCCACCGTAAGTTGACGGGCAGGAGTCCCGGCGGTGGAGACATAGGAATCTTGGGGTAGCATCTCGATGTATACGGGACGATTAAGAAGAGGAGGAGCACCTTCTTCCTTCTTTGCGGTAAAAGTGCCATCGGAATTGAGACCGATGGTCAAACCATGAGTTGCGAGAACCCCCGGAAGGTCGCTAATTTGAGCCTCATGTCGAAGTCTCATCTCGTTCTACCAACCGGATCCACACGGGTGCCTGTCGAGGGATTTTGGAGGACGGAGTGATGTTATCCCTATCATTACCGGCCGATGCGGACATTCTCAAACCCGGAGTCGGAACAAACGGTGTAGGCGATGACGCGCTTGACTCTTCCCAACTAATCAAACGATGACCCGGTGCCCGAAACCAACCTTTGTGAGGAGTCATGGGGAAAGGACACGAAGGTTCGAGATGTCCTGGGAATGGAAAGAGGGTAGGTGTTTGGGCTTTGGGCTCATGCAACATGCGATCATTTGTTCACGTTTACTTAAAACATGTTTTATTAACCTAATCGGTTGGAAAAGATTGCTCTTCTTTTTCGCAAACTACTCTGGATCCTGGATCAGTGGGCCCCGTCACTACGTCTATAAGCCCCTCGTATTCCACCCGTATTTCGACCTCCCAGGGTGGACAGCCCCGGGCGAGGGTCCTATAGGGCAAGCGGGTCCCACCGACCGAAAGAAAACGATCCTAAAAGTCTGGCGGGTAATCGAGTCTTAACGAGCATTCGATGTAAATTACGGACAAAGCTGACGTCAAAGTCAAGATCATGTCCGAGGGCTCGACGAAAAGTCGGCATGATTTGGACTTGATAAATGTCCACGATTGATCTTGACTTGTCGTCAGTTAGGCCGTAATTAGGCATGGAATAATCATTAATCCTTGATGACTCAGTGTCATCTTTGGGAGTCAGTGTATAATTTGTGCCAGTCAGAGCCGAATTCAAGGCGCCGGTCAATATCTTGGTCAAAGTCTGCGGCGGAAAACCGGCAGAGCTTCGACTGATTAGGGTCCCCGAAAGATATCGAGTCGGTGTGCCGACAAAGGCTTGAAAGGAAAGGTCTATACACAGATAGGGCATGACACAGACCAAACTAAAAACCAACCGGGTCTCGGACAAAGTGTGTCACGGACAAGTGCATGGTCGACACGAGGCTCCATGGGATGTTTGGGTAGTCCTGTGCTCGCACCGAGAGGCGTAATAAGACAAAACGGGGCGCGACAAGGATTTCCCCGGGTTAGGGACGTAGTGTGCAGTGTACGGTCACGTGCTCGTAGTGTGCAAGCAGTCTATTTTCTTTTTCTGAGTAAAATAGAAATTTTTTATGTGTCTTAAAAATATGATGCATGATTTTTTTTTGAAAATTTTCTTTTTTTTTGAAAATTTTTTTTTGAAATTTTTTTTTTGAATTTTTTTTTGAAATTTAATGAACACATAAGCACAAAAATTCCGACAGTTAGGGACATGGTTCCGACAGTCAAAATTTTGACTTTTTCCGAGGCGGCCAAAACAACACGAAAAATGTGCAAAAATCAACACACACAACAAATGATTTTTAAAGCCGGGACGGAAGCTTGACCCTCAAAAGCTTTTTCTTTTTTTTTTTGAAAACGGTGATACCGGTACGTGGGATTGTTAAACCACAATTTATCCCCGACTCGTGTTAGGAGGCGATAACGGGAAGTTTAATGGTTTCCACCAATATACCAAATATCATTTTTTTTTAGAAAGAGCTGATTTCCCCAGCGGAGTCGCCACTGTGATGATGTGCCACCAAAATTTCTCGGGAAAAAATTCGATTTTTGCGTTTCTTTGAAAAACCAAATAAAACCCGGAAAAAGAACGGAGTCGCCACGCCATTTTTGTTTTAAGGGCCAAAACTTTGAAAAATGCCCGAGATTAGAGATTTGGGTTCGGAGGTCATGTTACACGCCGGGAAGGACGTTAGTGTGCACCCGGAATGCCTCGTAAAACGAGTCTTCCAAGCTGAAAATCATTTGTGTGTGTGTGTGTGTGTGTTTTGGCTAAAATAAGTTGAAACTCAGAAAAGTAAAAATTGGGATATCTTTTTAAGACTTTAAACTGATCCCATGATTTTTTGGAAGATTTTTGGATTGAGATTTGGTACTCAAAAGACCTTTTGAAGTTGAGAGTCACTTCTGCCAGAGTGAAAAAGGCAGTTGACCTTTGATTTTGAAATGGATTCAAGGGCCTTAGAACTTCATAATCTGGATAAACTCAGAGAATGAAAGTTGTTCCAGACACCTTAAATAAGATTTGTGCGAAGGAATTTTCCATTTTGGAGAAGATTTGAGGGGACAAAACCTTCTGGAAATCTCAGATATGAAATCTGGATTTCCAGAAGCTGATGAACTGGCCTCTAAAAGAAAATTTGAAAAGAGGAGTTTTACTCACCCAAAAAATAAAGTAAAAATATATCTAGAAATCTCTGGATGTTGGCTACAAAAAGTCTTTTGTAGTCAACACCAAATTACAAGTTTATCTGTGTCCAAAAATTAAGACAATGGACTGGGGTCTTGGAAAATTGCTACTGGACAGCAACTTCTCAAGAAAGGAAAAATGATTTAAAAGGGGGTTTTTGCATCCATGCTTGTCCCCATTTCCCTAGGTTTTGGTTAGTGATCATTTGACATTTTAGTGGTGAATCAACTATACCAAACCATCCTTGGGGTACATTAGGACTAAGCACTTCATTTGCTTGGGAAGGGGAATTTTATCCTTTGAAATCAAGATTTGGTGCTTGAAAATGGTTTTTAGGGTTTTGAAAATGTGTTTTCTTTGCAAGAAAGTAAGAACACTTTGAAAATAATGTAGATCTTTGTAGAAGATCATCCATGGAGATGAACTTCCATGGTGATCTTCTTGGATCTTAAGACAAGAAGATGAATGAACTACATTTTGTAGTTTGAAAATGCATGCATGGATGAGAGATTTAGGGTAAGAAGAGGGAGGTTATACCTATCTTCTTTGTGCTTTGTGTTTGAAGGCTTGGATGCAAGAGTGTTTAGGTTTGATTTGAGTGAGTGAAAGTTGGGAAGATTCAAGAGAAAAAGGTGACAATTCTTATAGAATTCTCACTGTTTTCTCAAGTATTTTCGCCAAATGCTGTGAATTGTGTTCTTGGTCCTCTTTATTTTTGTGACTGGAGGGCTCAATTTATAGCCCTCTGAATTTTACAATCCCATTCGCGCGGATAGGACCTGCAGCGTGCACTGTTCATTAAATGTTGCTCCAGGCTTTGGACACAAGGAATAATCTTTTTTAAAATTCAAATTAACCAGCCAGATTTTGTTTCCAGCCATTTCTTTTTTTGGTTTTTCTTATTTCTTTTGCTTTTTTGATTCCTTTCCTTGGTTTATCTTTTTTTGGCAATCCCTAATCTACCCTTATTTGGTTAGAAATGTTAGGAATGTTAGGAATTGTTAGAAATGTTATAACTTTCGTTAATTTTCTAACGAAAATTCTAACAAGCTCAAATTGGAGCACTTACAGCGAGCTGACACTCATGACTTCGTCCAGCAATGTGACCAATGCCAATGGTTTGCCAACCTACCTCATATGCCCATAACGGAGCAGACTCCTGTGATCGTTGCTTGGCCATTCGATATGTGGGGTGTCGACTTAATTGGACCCTTCCCACCCGCCCGTGGGAATTGCAAGTATGCAATCGTTGCAATTGATTACTTTACCAAGTGGGTTGAAGCAAAGCCGCTAGCTCGCATCACAGAGGAAAATGCCATAAATTTCATCCACGACTTCATCTGGTGTCGATTTGGATTTCCTAGAGCTATAGTATCAGACAACGGCCTACAGTTCTCACGAGCCTTTGAAGCAGAAATGAATCGAGTAGGGATCAAACATTGGCAATCTTATGTTGCCTATCCTCAAGGAAATGGGCAAGCGGAAGCAGCGAACAAACTAGTACTATCCTCACTCAAGACGGGTCTAGTAGGTCGACGAAACAACTGGTTGGACGAACTACCCCTTGCTCTTTGGGCAGTTCGCACAACCACTCGGGGGCCTACGGGGGAAACCCCATTCGCTCTAGCATACGGGTCAGAGGCCATGGCTCCAGCTGAGTTGAGATTTCCAACTGCTAGTGTAACTTTCTTTAATCAAGAGCAGAATGATATCAACAGATTGATCGACCTGGATTTGATCGATGAGAGCGAGACACATCTTACCTTCGAATGGTTAACTATAAGCAGTGGACTAAAAGTTACCACGATAAGAAAGTGAAAGCCAGATCATTCCAAGTAGGAGATCATGTGTTGAGGAAGATCAAGGCAACAGGGAGAAGGACCCAGCAGAACAAGCTATCTCCTAACTGGGAAGGTCCTTACATAGTTACTCAAGTCGTCAAATAAGGGACTTACATGATTGCTCATCCTGATGGTGAAGAGCTGAAGCACCCATGGCACGCTACTCACCTCATCAAGTACTACTTCTAAAGTTCAGATCTATAGCTCAGTTCAAGGTTAATGCAGTTCCTAAGATTGAAATTTGTCATAGTTCTAGCTTTCCATTGATGTAAACGTTTCCCTACTTCAATAAAAATCGCACCTTTGTTCGACCAAACATTGTGTTACACCAACTTCAACAAGCTCGACTCTTAGTCAGCTTCGTTTTAACAAGCTCGATTCTTAATCAGCTTCGTTCATTTAAACAAGTCCGACTCTTAGTCGACTTCGTTCTAACAAGCTCGATTCTTAATCAGCTTCGTTCATTCAAACAAGTCCGACTCTTAGTCGACTTCGTTCTAACAAGCTCGATTCTTAATCAGATTCGTTAATTCAAACAAGTCCGACTCTTAGTCGACTTCGTTCTAACAAGCTCGATTCTTAATCAGCTTCGTTCATTCAAACAAGTCCGACTCTTAGTCGACTTCGTTCTAACAAGCTCGACTCTTAGTCAGTCTGTTCTAATTAGCTCGATCCTTAATCAGCTGTACCCTATTAACAAGTCCGACCTTAGGTCGACTTCGTTCTGATCAGCTCGACCTTTGGTCAGCTTTAATCTCTTAAACAGGCTCGACTCTGAGTCAACCTCGTTTACAAAAATTCTTGCAAGTCTAAGGCTGACTAGGACATCACGAGGCCAGGTCGACTCTAAACTTAGGGTAACTCATTTGCCCTATCACATCTAGCTCGACACCTATGTGTAAAATTCAAAAGCATATAACATACACAGAAGGAAAGTCAGCTACGATTAAATAAAATTAAGTCTCCCAAAACGGGCCAAGACTTAAAAGTAAACCAAAAAATTTATGAAATGTTATGCCTCCCAAAAGTTGGGCCAAAGCATCTGAATAGTTAACAAAACAAAAAGCATAAAATGTTTGGAACTTGTTTGATTACATAGCCTTTCAAACACAAATTTCATGAGGAAGGAGCTGCTCCGACTTGATCACTAGTCGTCGTTTGATTACCAGCAGGCTCTCCCTACTGTTGGGGACCTAAGAGTTTGCCCGACTCAGAGAATCCATGGCGTGGAGTTGAGCCATCAAAGGCCGGAGAGTCAGGCTCCTCAAGCTCGGCCAGAATCGTGTCAAAATTCACTGGTTCAACTGCAGGGGGAACCCATACTTCTGCTTCTTCGTCGTCCTTTGCAATGTTGGCCAAATCATTATCATTATAGGGCACTAAGCTATGGCCTGGTCGAGCTGCTGTATTATATGGATCCTCCGAAGCCCACTTGGCTAGTTGCTCAACAGAGATATTGAAGGCAGGATCCACCACAATACGTCGAGCCATGTGCGCTTGACCTACATCCCAGAAGGTACTGGCTTGCTTGGTGATATGAGCATGGAGCTCATCACTATCTTTGTAGGCCTGCTTAGCATCCTCCTTGGCAACCCTTACAGCGTCAGCAAGATCACCCTCCCACTTAAGCCGGGCAGCCTCAAGTTCCTCTTGTTTCTTGGCCAAGATGACATGGCTCTCCTCCAACAATTGGGTCGCCAGTTCCAGATCCTTCACAGCTTTCTCTTTTATGGGTTTGAGCTCTCCCAGCTCCTTGTTAGCCTCTTCCAGCTTGCTCAAAGCTTCATCTTTGGCTTTTATATCGTTATCCTTGACTAGCTTCAAGGCGTCATAAGAGTTGTCCAAGTCAGAGTGCTCCTCCTTCAGTTTCTCAAGCTCCTCCTGCAGTTTGGCCCGATCATCCTCCACCTTAGCCAGCTCTTCATTCTTGTGGGCCAGCATGGTCTTCGCCAGCTTCTCCTGCTCCTCTGCAGCTTTCCAGTAAGTGGTAGCCAAGTCAATCATGGCAAGAGACTGAAATGACGAGTAAGGACATGAGGTTAGAACGAGCATAAGTAAGATAAAGAAAAGAGAAAGGCAAGAGAAATCAAAACAGCAATTCAAAAGATCGCAAAGGTTACCTCGGAGGAAGCAAGCCCAACTCTAGCTCGACAAGCTTCAGGAGTCAAGGGTTTGCTGGTGAACTCCCTAATCAAATCTTGGTCAACTCCCCTCCTAACCACTGCCTGTCCATACTCCAGCTCGGGGTACTCCCTGGCCAAGCAGTTGATCCTTGTTAATGGAGTCACATCACTCAGCTCGTTAACCTGAGCTTGAATCAACTCGGCATATGAGACATGAACGGGAGAGGAGTGGGGACTCCTGACTTCAGCCTCCACGGGCTCACTAGCATCGACTTGGTCGGATGTCGAGCTCACCTTGGAAGGGCCAATCTTGATCCTTTTACTGAGAGGAGCATCATCATCTTCATCATCCTCTTTATCCAAAGCAATGACATGAGACTTTTTCTTGGAGGCAGCTTTGGTTTTTGCTCTAGCTTGGCCACGGGTCCTGGCCCTGACAACCTCCTCGACTGGCTCCACATTCAGCTCAGTCTCATCAACTCTGGCCGCATTGACTTCCTCAGAGCCTTGTGCCTCACCTCCACCAACCGGTTCCTCCCCCAGCTCCTCAGCTTTGTCCTCGACAAGGATGTATTGAGTAGTATCTTGATCCACTAACTTCAATAACTCGTTCCTCTTGGCGCCTTCAGTCTCTCTACTCTCCCTAGCATTGGCAGCTCCATGGCTCCTTTTGCTCTTCCTCACATCAATAGCACGCCCCATGTTAGCTTCTTGGGCAGGAGTCAGAACTGCATAAAACGAAGAGGACAAAGTGTTAGCTCGACATGTCGAGATAGTTCTATGTACGAGCTACCAGTTCTACATACGAGCAAACATGACTATGAGCTAATAAATTCTATACAGAGGCTACACATGTACATGATACAAGCTCTACACTAAAATCAACAAGAGGCAAGCAGGTTGGAGCACGACCATAAAAGTTTCACATAAGGGAAATGAAGGGGTGAGTAAAATTCTACATGCAGATAATGAGAAGGTGAGAAACCCTTACCACCAACATGCTCCCCATGGTCCTTACAGTACTTGAGGGTCTTCCGGCAAAGTGAACAATCTTTCTCAAACCTAGCCAAAGCATGGGTCACCCAATCCGGATACCTCAAGCATCTCACTATAGGAACCAGTGGTACTACATCATCATCCCCCAGCATCATACCAGCCTGAATGTAATTATTTTTGGTGGTTCCTAAAACCTCCCAACTGATGGGTTTATGGGCGACCAGCTCTACCAGCTTCTTATGCAGGTCGTCACGCCAATAAGGCTCCCACTGATCTTCATCCCTCACTACTTTGGTGTCCTCATTGGGTAAAGGGAACTCCCAGCCTAACCTACTCTCCACTACTACCACATGAGAGTTCCAGCCACTAGCCTTACTAGGCAAATTAATGAACAGCTTAGGGGAATTTGGTCTTGAGGGAGTGCTAATGCCGTGGGACTTATCAAACTTCACACTAAAAAACTCCCTAAACACCCTCATGCAAGGCTCATAACCCAAGAAGCGGCATACCATTGCAAAGCAGACTAAGACTCTACACGTGTTGGCACCCAGCTGGAGAGGCAAAGCATTGGCACACTCTAAGAATTCGTTAATGAATGGGTCCAAGGGCAATCTCAGGCCGGCCACAAATTGACCATAATAGAAGGCGACTCTAGTAGGATCTGTCTTGTAAGTGCGACCAAACTGGTCGAAGAAATCTTTCTTGCTGTAGAGGGTAACATCAAACTCCTCCCTGTCCACCTCACAGAAGTCGTAGATCATAGACATACGGGAAGGAAAATTTTGCTTCCCTCTAAGTGGCCCTTGGGGCACATATCCCCTTTCGTTCCTGCCCGGCACCACAGAAGTTTTGAAAGCATCGACTATGCGTGGGCTGGATGAGGTCGAGGCATTAGCTTCACCTTGAATCTCCATATCTGTACAAGAAGAAGGGGAAACAGGGGAATCATTTCTATGCAAGGTTTCATGGGACTTGGCAGTCACACTAAGGGGCGACCTAGATTCCCCCGGAAAGCTAATCCTGTTCCCAAGGAAAGAGGGTTTATCGAAATCCTGGACATAAAACACAGATAGATGGTCAAGAAGCTCATGGAAAAGGTGAAAGGACTCCACTCTTGGGTCATTTGTCTCTAAGATACCCAAGTTCTCACCCACAGGCAAGGCCAATTCAGTAAAACGCAAGCCCCAACGGGTCAAAATTGAAGTGCATTCCTCCATAGTCATCTCTCTCCACTCTCCGTTCAAGTGTTTATAAACCCTACGGTTAACACTACAGTAACCATACCAAGCTCCAGGCTCAGTGCTAAAGGTCCTAGCCATGGCGGAATGGGAAAAATTGCAGAAATTAAAACCCTAATACTAAGGGGAGAGAGGAATACCTTAACAGACGAGCGAGGAGAGGTATGGTGAAAGACGAAAGTTCAATTTATAGCAAGAACTATTTCTGTTGCCGTCGCCGGAGTTATGCAAGAGCTCAGAAACAGTAAAAGTTGTAATTGAAGAAGGATTCTTGAATTTATATCTTCCGGAATTTGAAAGGAAAAAGGAAAATTCAAAAGTTATTTTCCTAATTAATGGCGGAAACAGTTTCCAAGGCGGACTCTCAAACGTCAAAACAGTAATCATTGCGAAAAACGGCGCTCTCCCAGATCTGGCCGTTCAAACATTCGACGTTCCAAGATTGTGCCACGTCATTATGATCGACTACAACCTCAGAGCGAGTAGCGACCTGCGAGTCACAACAATTCTCATCAAAAAATTTCCTTAACTTCCTAGTCGACAAAGTCAACTCGAAAGTTGGGGGCCACTGAACATACCAAAAGTATCTAGCTGGGCCAAGCGAGTAAAGCCCAGTCCTCAAGTAATTATTTCTACCCCCTTTCTCAGTGGGCTAGGCCCAATCAGTACACGGCTCAAGGCCCATCTCATGCATCAGTCGACTAAGTTCGTTGTCCGACCTATTAGGTCCCGACCTAACTTAGTTCGACCTTATGACCCAGTCATATTTCGGGTACGATCCAACTCTACCCGACAGTCAGGTCGACCCAAACACAAGTGTCGACCTCGACCTACCGAAGCAAGCGTCGACCTAACGGTTACAGGCGTACAAGCAATAACTCTTTCCATAACCGATTCCCTACAAATCAGGAGCCATATCAGGACACATTCCCATGATATGTAACTGTCCCAAGAATTACGGAGCTCATGTAGCCCACCAAAAATAACCGCTCTCATCAACTATAAATACTTCATCACTATCACGATTATAAGGTAACTGCAATTTTGTCATTTGAATTATCATTATTCAATACATTTTAGCTCTCCAATCATCAAATACTTACTCTCACGTTCGAGGGTCTAAGCCGGAGACACATCCGGCTAGTCGTGGGTTCTGTTTTCAGGTCAAGGAGCTAGGTGATCAGTCCTGCCACGTGGAGGAAGATTGATAAGCACATTTCCTGCGGCATCATTTACCTATATATAAAAACAATTTTAATATACTATTAAAATTTGTAATTAAATATTCCATAATACATACAAATATTACTCGTTTCATTCTAAAATTAATAAATGTTTTTTTTATCAATAACAAAAATCAATATGACATCTTTTTGGAATTAATAAATTAACCTTAAAAAAAGAATCCACTAGAGCACTTTTTAGCCAAGCATGCTTTTCCAATCTTATTGGATGCCACTTTTTTTTTTTTTCTTTATTTATTTTGACAAGATAAATCATAAAATATTGGACATGAATATCTTTCTTGGACAAACAAAGGTAAAGATGGGATAATCTGATAAATTGAACGTAGTACGAGTCGTAATTTTATGTTTGAGTCAGGGGCGGAGCCAGGGGGGGGCAGGAGGGGGCACTCGCCCCCCCCAGCGGCGGAAATGTAGTGGAAATTTTTTTTTTTTGCCCCCCCCCATATTTTTGTTATATATGTATATATATAATTAACTTCAAGATTAACACTAGTGAGTGGTGCGGTTCAGCGGTAGAAGGAGTAAAGTTAAAGCCTTTGGTCCATGTTCGAACCCTGCTACCTACATTTCAATTAATTTTATTTGTCTTCCATCTTTGCTATTCTTTCTCTTAACAGTTTTGTTTTTCTCTTTCTCCTAATTTCCTCACATTTTTTCAATCTTAATTAATTAGTTAGGCTTTCCCATTTTTTTTGTGTTTGGTCTTTCTTCCTATTATCCCAAGTTTAATTAGCAAATTTGATTTTCTTTTTTGTACGAGTAATATATTTTGATAAATTGTTTGCGTTAAATACTTCAACATTATTTCAATCGTTCTTTGAATTATTTACTTTTATCATTTTTGTTAACTAAAATACATTGTATTTCATGGATCCGACCCATTTTTTTACTTGTCCGACCCGAAAATTTTTTTTTTTTTTACCCAAACCCAGGTGTAATCTTGCCCCCCCCTCGGCCAATTCCTGGCTCCGCCCCTGGTTTGAGTTATATATATGATCCTTATTTATTCACCGTGTTAAAAGCCAAATTCTTTAAAAAAAAAATGCATTTTTTGTAAGCTTTAAAAAAACGTGTTTTATTTCTTTCGCTAGTAACAGTGTTGCTATAAAAAAAATTGTCAGTTTAAATAGAGACAGTGAATATAATATTAAGTGTCGGTATAAAAAAATGTCAGTGTTAATGTAACAAAATGTCAGTGTAAAAAGTGTCATTGTATGTATTATTAAGTGTCAGTGAAAAAAAGCGTCAGTGTTAGTGTAAAAAAATGCCAGTGTAAAGAGTGTCAATGCATGTATTATTAAGGAGGCGTTTGTTTTTTTATTTTAAGCCTTATTTGCCTCTTAACACTTATTCATTAAGAGGATTAGAGAAATAAGTGTGTTTGTTTTTTTTTTTTTGAAATAAGACTTGTTAGACTCTTAAAGTTCTCTTAATTTTAAGAGGTTAAAATGTTGTTGAATTGCCTCTGGAAGCCTCTGAAAGCCACTGTTTCATATTTGATTTTGGGTAAATTTTTTTTAAAACTGTTTACTGTTTCATAATGCATTTACGTTTTTTTTTATTTTTTATTTTTTTATTTTTTTTAACTGTTTCAGATAATGAATTCAGATACAAAATCAAACAACTTATCCAATTCAGAATTCTGTTTTCAGTTGCTGCCTCTTAATCATTCAGCTATTTTCAGAACTGAAATCAGATTTCAGCACTTATCACTTAAAAAAAACAAAAAACCCCTAAATGTCAGTGTAAAAAAATGTCAGTGTTAGTGTAAAAAATGTCAGTGTAAATAGTGACACACTGACACTGCATATATTTAGAGCCGTCAATACGGGAATACGGGAATACGGGACGGGACGGGACGAAATTATGTTGTCCCACGACGGAAACGGGACAAGACGGGACGGGACTAAAACGGGACGGGACTAAAATACTCCGTCCCATCCCGTCCCATTTGCGGGACGCGGGATCCCGCGGGACCCATTCGGGACCCGTTGACTAGGAAGAATAACGTTGACTAGACGGAATAAATTAAAATACATAACACAGCAATAGCATAAAAATACAAACTTAGTTAATAACAAATTACACAACACAGTAGTAATAGCATCAAGCACTCGGCAAAGTATATTACAAGTTCCAAGTTCCAACTTAGTTAATAACAAACTTATAGACTCCAACAACATGGTAACTCGCAGCACCTTATTTTCTTCGTCAGCACTATTTGTCAAAATCTTGAAGAAATTGCACAGATCCGAATTGCCTTGAAAAGTTTCTGGCGATATACCATACTGTAACATAGAGAAAATTCATGATTAGATCGTAGAAGAATCCTTTGCTTTTCTTCAGAAATGCAAGCATGATTATTACGACAAAGATGTACACAATCTATCTTACACAAGGAAGGGAGCTCTAAATTCATTAGCATGGTCAACGTGACCAGAGCGAGGTAGAAACAGCATGTAACATTCAAGAAACTGTATATGGGGGGGGGTGATCGATAAACCCTAAACTCTAGGATATCTGATGTGTCCAATATCTCAAATGTATGTTGTTCTTTCTATTCACAAAAATACATATAAAAGGTGTGATGAGATTCCTCTCGATCCCTAGAAACATCTAACAAAGGAACTCACTAAATAAGCCCTCAAGATAATCGAGGAGCGAAAATCTAAGTCAGTCATATTAGAAGGGTGAATAAGGAACTAATCCACACATAAAAAAATTGTGTACATAAACAATAACAAACATGTGAACACACAAACACACACACAACCAATTGCATCTGGTGATGGAACCAAGTCAATAAACTGCCCTAAACTCACTTTATGATTTTGCATCACAAGACAATCAGTACTCAACTTCCTAAGCAAATCTGGAGGAAACCTGCAAAAGAAACAAAACTTTAGCAAAAACAAAGTTAACATATTTTCATATAATTATGTTAGCACTTATAACCACTGTACAACATATACTCATTCATCTCCACCCCTAACTTCTTCGAAAAAAGTATACCTTGATACCTGGGTCGTTCAAGAACAAATCAACACACTAATTTGACAGTTCAATAATTTGAAAGTTATGTTGGAAACAAAAAAAGAACAATAATTTGACAAATTAATTGCATTAAACACCAGAAAAATTAAGAAATATATGTTGCGTTTTCAGTTTTCACACTTGAATAGAATAAATTAAAATACATAACACAGCAATAGCATAAAAATACAAACTTAGTTAATAACAAATTACACAACACAGTAGTAATAGCATCAAGCACTCGGCAAAATATATTACAAGTTCCAAGTTCCAACTTAGTTAATAACAAACTTATAGACTCCAACAACATGGTAACTCGCAGCACCTTATTTTCTTCGTCAGCACTATTTGTCAAAATCTTGAAGCGGAAGAGAGAAAGAGAGAGAGAGAAAAGAAAAGAACAGAAAGAATAATTTAGGGTTAGGTCGTTTTTTTGTGTGCGTTTGTTTTTTTTTTTTTTAAAAGAAACGGGAACGGGACGTCCCGTCCCATCCCGTCCCGTATCCCGTTTGTCCCGCGTCCCAAACGGGACGTCCCGAATAGTCCCGTTTTCAAACGGGATGAAAAAATACTGTCCCGTTCCGTTCCATTTATAGGTCGGGACGGGACATCCCAACGGGACAGTCCCAACTTGACGGCTCTACATATATTATTAAGTTCTATTATAAAAGAGTATCAGTGTAGGGTAAAAAAGTGTAAGTGAAAAAGAATGTTAGTGCATGTATTATTAAGTGACAGTATAAAAATAATTTTTCATTAAAATTAAAAAAAACTAGTTTTTTATAAGAAAAACTTTTTCTATTTTTAGAGAGACTGCTTGAATTGGAGTAAAACATTCAAAAAAAAAAAAAAAAAAAGAAAAAGAATTCGAACTATTAACAAGAATAATAGGGAATACTCCCTCCGTCCCGCCGAAAAAGCACAAATTTCCTTTTTGGGTGTTCTATTTAAAAAGGCACAGTCCCAAAAAGGAAAGTTTTTATTACTATTCCACCCATTCATTCTCTCTCCTAATTTACTTTTACACTCACAACATTCTCTCTCCTAATTATTCCTCCCACTCATTCTCTCTCCTATTTAATTTTTCATACTCACAACATTTAAACTTTTTCTCTTTTCTACATCACTTTTCTTAATTTTTGTGTCAGGATGGTTTTGTGCCTTTTGGGCTGGGACGGAGGGAGTATAAGTGAAGGAGAATGGACTTTAGAGGAATTTTATACATAATGTATTCTCATTAAGCATTTTGTTTCGGCTGAGGGACCTTATGGGAACTCCCCCTTTACAAAAGCCCATTTGAGATCCTTTCCTTTACAAATTACAAATGCACACTTGATTTGCCATAAAAGTTTGAGGCCCATATATATGTATCATGTATAAATGTTCCTTTGACGCTTAATGGTTGTAAAACTTTAGGCTACAAATGGGCCAAAGTTTCTAGGCCCTGGTGGGAAAGTTAGGCTATGAATTTTATTTTTATTTTTATTTTTATTTTTTATGTATATTTTGTTCTTAATTTTATAAAATAAATCATATTATACACAATCAGACAAATTTATGGATAAAACACAAATCATATTATACTCAACACACAAATACAAGGTGCTAGAAGAACAAGTGAAGCTAGCTCGGATCGACCCGAAACCGGTTTTCACGCGTCCCAATTTTTGGCTCTGACTCATGTCACAAGAGTAAGAGCCAAATTTGGTAACTAGTTTTGAAAATGATGAAAGGTCGAACTTAAGAATAAATAAATACTCCCTCCGTCCCATTAGTATTAGCACAAACACTGTTTGTGCGGGAATTAAGGAAAATGATATTTTAATAAAATGTTGTGAGTGTAAAAGAATGAGTGGAGAGAGAATGAGTGGAGGGTGTAATAAATTATAATAGTGTTGTGAGTATTAAAATAATGTAGGAGAGAGAATGAGTGGGGTTGGGTGAATATTTTATTAATATAAAGTTTTCTTTTTGGGAGTGTGCGGATATTAGCGAGACGCCCAAAAAGGAAAGTGTGCTAATATTAGCGGGACGGAGGGAGTACTCATTTTCAGATGGAGAAAAAAATGTGTAAGTAAGACTTTCAATGTTAAATAATCCATTAATCTCAAAATGGATAATCTCAAAATGGATGTTCGATATTTTTTCAAATTAGGTCTTAAAAAATGTAAAATGTGTAAGACAGACTTACTTCAACGGTTAACTATTTTTTATATCAAAAAATGAATGTTCGATTTATTATTTTCAAATTTGCTATTAACAAATTAAGTCTTAAAAATGTGTAAGACAGACTGACTTCAACGGTTAACTATTTCCTACATCATAAAATGAATGTTCGATTTATTATTTTCAAATTTGCTATTAGTTAAGAGCAAATATGAAATTTTTTGGACATTCACTATGCTATTAGGTAAGTGTTAGTGTAAAAAGTGTCAGTGTTAGTGTAAAAAACGTCAGCGTTAGTGAAAAAAATGTCATTATAAAAAGTATCAGTGCATCTTTTCCCTTCAATTTCAGAGTGTGTGTCAATTTCAGTACTATATAGACACTCTCCTGTTATCTACTATGTTCATAATTTGGCAATCACCAGCGTAAGAGAAGGAAGGCTCTCTCCAAAAAAAAAAAAATTCTCATTTTATTATTTTTGAAATTTTATTTCTTCAAATGATAAACTTTTTGCAAAAATAATCAATTTCGATGAAATTCGCTACCGTGCACTTTTTCTTGCTATTCCTATTAGCGGATTTTGTGAAACTTAGTAGCGAGTTTACATTTTTTTCTTTTTAAACTCGCTACTGCTAGTAGCGAGTTTAACAAAACTTGATTATTTTGATAAATACATTTCTAGGCTTGTCATTTTGGGAATTTTTTTTTTTAAATGAATAAGATAGCAGTAAATGTCACATTTCCTTTTTGCTCTTTTTCAATTGCATCTATGATACAATACAAATCGGGTTGAACCGTTTGTAACCGATTGGATAAAAAGCGGCTGACATTGAATCTAGAAAATTGATCTGGCGGACTGAATTAACCCAAATATTCACTTTCCACTCTCAATTTTATAACTCTCTACCTTTTTCTCCCAAATCTGTCTTTTAACTTCCCCTTTTATTTACTATATGATTTTTTTATTAATTTCTTTTTTTATTATTGATATTTACTTATGGATCGCATAACCATCAATATCAATAGAGTTTGGATTTTATTTTTTATTATTTATTGTTCATGATTTTTTTTTTACTTTTTGTTATAATGATAAATAAAAACTTCGTTTAAATTACTTTTCGGGGACATGATATTTTTTTTTACTATCACGACGATTTCGATTAAAAAAAGAGAAAATGAATTTAATGATAACAGGGAGTGGGTAGGCGTCAGCGTCACTCCATGCCCTTGGCTTTGGCACGGGGTTAGTACTAGTTTCTAAATAAAGAGATGTGTTTTATTATGATACAAATAATATACAGTAAAATATATTATTAAAAAACAAAATATTAACGAATCAAATGTGAATCTATATCTATATATATATATAAAAAGAGAAAAGTGTTTTTTGGTATGCTTAACATTCAAAAATAAGATTTTTTTTCTCCAAAATAGTGATAATTCTAGAAGCTATTGTTGAGAGTATTTTTAATGTTGTCCTAATAAATGTTTGAAAATAAAAGAACTAAAATATCTTGCAAAAGAATTGAGATTATATTCGATTTAATAAGATCCTTCTTATCAATTCTTTATCCTTATCGTCAACTTTTTTTTTTTAATTTTTAACAATAATATGGAGTTTTTCGCAAAAAAAATAAATAAATAAATAAAAAATAAACATGGATACTTTTAGCATTGTTTATTTATTTTTAAAAAATATACTCCTTCCGTCTCACTACAAACTACACACTTTTCTCACATGGCATCCCACTACTCCCTACGTCTAATCCGATTTAGGATTTTCTCTTCCACACAGGAATTAAAAAATATTAATATAATAAGAGGAGAGAATGAGTGAAAGATGTATTATGAGTATGAAAAGTAAAATATGAGAGAGAATGGGTGAGGAGCATATTAAGGAGATTGTTGTTATAAGTATGACAAGTGAGTCTCATTAAATATAAAAATAATATAAACTTGTCATTTTGAGATGTTATAAGTCGAGTGGAACGCCAAAATTGGAAATTGGTCCTAAGTCGGGTGGGACGGAGAGAGTATATACTTTGTAAAATAGAAATATTTTATTATTTTTATATTAATGGGACTCGCATATCATACTTAGAACAACAACTCATTTTCTCCCTCCAACCTCATTTTCCATACTAACAACACTCAATCCACTAACATTTTTCCTTAATTTCTAAGCAAATAGTAAGTGTGAATTTTATAATATGATGGAGGAAGTATAATCTAACTAAACTTTTTTGTTGATCCCCCACTTTATATAGATGAAATTTTATTATTTCATGTTTATTTTATTTTTTATTATTTTATTTACTATTTTACAGGTTTTATTGATCCCCACATTGTATGGATGAAAATATTAGTACATAAGAGACTTTGCTAACTTTTCGGTGTCATGCACTTTTTGACGAATAAGCCATTATTTTGTGTTGATTTAAGATTTATTTTTTCGGGGATTTCACTAAAAAATTGGATAAATTGTCACATTAGTTTTAACTATAGTTGTTAATTTTGAGTTTTGTTTATTTAATTATATCAAAATTATAAGTACAAATTATAAAAAGAACCAAAAGTCGATACAATTGTTGTCATAATAAGGCTACTAAATATGTTGACTAAGTAGATGATTTTGTTTTAATCATTACTACTTTGTCTCTTAATAAACTCCAATGTAAGAAATTTTTGTTTTAAAATTGTTTTTTTTTTATATAAAAAGCTTTGTTCTAAACGGTTTTACTAAATTTCTTTCACTATTTTTTAATTATCATAAATTAAATGTTTAGAAGTGAATAATAAGAATATTTATCTTCTTTTTCAAAGTGAATACTTCAAATTCAAATGAATTGTCCTTTTATAATAAAAAATAAATGAATATCAAACTTTTGATTTAGGGATATTTTAAAAATATTTATTTTAGCAAAGATGTATAAATACGCTTGCTATTCAAAATTTTCAATTTTACAATTATATAATGAATAGTAAAATAACAAAGTAGTAAGATAAATCATTTAAGGAAAAATATTTTAAAATGACAATTCCTATTGGAATAATCATTGAAATTCCTCACATCACGAAATATGTGTATACAAAAAGCTTCCAAAATTTATATTATTCATTGTGTTGGTTAAATAATTATAACTTGTGTATACTTTCATTAGTTTTAGTTTTTTATGATAAATTATTTTCAGTGTAAATTATTTTGGACTCATTATTAATACATTATAATTATATAACATCATTTAAACAAAATATGGTAATATAACAAAATTTTGCTTATACCGTGCAACGCATGGGTGCAATACTAGTATCACATAAATTCAAATATTAAGAAGTCGGTATTTAATAGTGTTCTAAAAGATCCCGCCTATGGACGCCTAGGCCCCACCTATGGGCGCCTAGGCCCCTCTCCAATGCCTAGTTCTAAGCTTTGCCTAGGTCCCGACTAGTCTCCACCTAGGCGCTAGGCCCGGCTCCACCGCCTAACATCCGCCTAGCACTTTTTAAAATGTTGGTATTTATTATTATAAAGCATCCGGACACTGGTGAAACTCTCATTACTCTTAGTACGGCATTTAATATATTCCCTCCGTTTCACGTAAATGGACACTTATTTTTTTTTTGAGACGTCTCACATGAATGGACAATGTCCAAAATGGAAACAAATATTCACTATTCCACCCACTCATTCTCTCTCCTACTTCACTTTTACACTCACAACATTCTTTCTCCTAACTATTCCTCCCACTCATTCTTTCTTCTATTTAATTCTTCATACTCACAAACACCTCCTCCACCTATTTCTCTCTTCTACTTTTTTTTTAATTCTCACACCCAAAAAATTGATGTCCATTCACATGGGATGGGATGGGACGGAGCGGAGGGAGCCTTACTTTAAATTGAATTTATTTGCGGACTTTCCGACCTGTTTCACCTTAAATTATCGTACTATCAAAAATAACGAAAAAAATAACTACTACTCTCTGTCATTCTTTCTTACTCCATTCGTTCCCGAAAGATTGTCCCATTTGTTATTTTGATTTGTCTTAAAAAAAGTATGTCCCATTTTTAAATTTAGGCATGATTGTTAGTACAAATCTACTAAGGTACAAAAAGGTGAATCTCTTCCTTAATAATTGCAAAATGTACAACAAAATAATCTTTTAGAAATGAAGGAAGTATATTTTATTTTTATACTCACAATATTAATCATCGTATTAATCATCCTATTAATTCTCTATGCTACTTTAATTTTTATACTTATAATACCTCTCTCGTAACTCATTTTTCCTAAATTATCGTATTCAAAAAGCTAGTCCAATTAAAGAGGGGCGGAGGGATTATACTACCTCCGTCCCACCAAAAAAGACATAAATTTACATTTTGAGTGCCTATTTAAAAATGCACTCTAACAAAACAAAATGGAAACATTTTAATAATTTTATATTCGTGGGACCTACTTGTTATACTTACCATCACTATTTCCTACCTCACTTTCTATTTCGTACATCAATTTTCATTCTCACGATATTTACTCTACTATACACCCGCTTTAATTTTCGTGATAGATCAAATTTATGAATTTTCGAGTGAGACGGAGGAGTATATATTTGTGTGTGTGTGTGTGTGCGCGCGCGTGTGTGAGTGATTATTTGATGACCTTATCAAATGTGGATGTGACTAGTGATTAGCTAGTTGGGCCAAAGATGTTTTATAATAATTGGGCTGGTGATTAGAAAAAGCCAGCTAATTTATGATGGAGTAAACCTTATTATTTCAGTTGTGGACCTTTCGGATTTCAGCAAACTTGGGCCCTTTTAACTCTCTGAGGTGGTTTCCGTCCTAATAGGGCCCATTTATAATGTGGGTTCTTATAGTACTTCATTCTTATTTAATACTCCCTCCGACCCGCTACAAATCACACACTTTTCTCGTTTTTCTCATTGGACGTCCCGTTACAAATCACACTTCCTAAAATGGCAAAGAATCTATACTATTCCACCCACTAATTCTCTCTTCTACTTTATTTTTATACTTACAACACCATTCAACTCACTTTTCCTATCCCACTTTCCCTCTCTTACTTCACTTTTCATACTCACAGCACTTACTCTACTAATTTTCTCCTTAAAATGACATCAACTTTTTGGCACAATAACTAAGAAGAAGTAATAAAATAAGGAAAAGTTGAGATAGTGGAGAGAGATTAGGGGATTTGACCCCTCATAAACCCATAGCCAGCCAATTTAAATTTTGGCTCCAAAATTTAAACACAATGATTTATAAAGATAATTAGATTGACATTAATATTTGGTCAAAACTCACTTGATTTGACTTTAAAAAATCGGTCAATCGACATTTCAAACCCTCCTAATTTCCTTAAGCTTCGATATTAAACATTGTTGTTATTTTTTTAGCAGTTTAGCTATTTTACTTTAGATATTCACTTATTTTCTCCAAAATATAAGTATTAGGGTTAAAACTGCTAAAAATATTCCTTAATTTTTCACTACTTTTGGGAAAAATAAGTGCGTATCTAAAGTAAAATAATTAAAACTGTTAAAAAATAACAACAATAGTTAAAACCGAAGTTTAAATAAAATAAAAGGATTCAAAATGTCCAATAAACCTTAAAAAAAAAACAAACAAATGAGACCTTCTTTCCTCAATATAAATGAAGGAAGTGTGAAATTGGCCAACTATTTCCATGTTTATACTTTACGACCGAAGATATTTTCGGCATCATAGTCATAATTTTGTTTTTATAATATTGCAAATATGCTTGTTTAAAAAAAGTTTTATTTTTAACTTAAAAAAATCGATACATGAATTTTAAACCAAACTAACCCAACTTTTTGAACCGATCATTGAAACAATTTTTAAAATAAAACAGAATTTTTTATAATATTTGAGAGAAACTAGTTTCTCCCAAAACCAACTCAAAAAAAAATTGCAACTAGACATTTAAATAAGGTGTAAATTGAAGACAAAATATGCACATGCCATGCCATGACATGAAGGAAAATAAGGAGAAACACAGGAATTATTAGTAATGAATAAATACAACAAGTAGCAAGGCCAAATAATAAAATATGCAGATATTTTATAATTCATTTTCATCGGTTGCCATGTATAAACAAACAAACAAGCCCGTCTCAATAATTATTAGGGCCATGTGCAAAATATAAATATTTGGCCCCTAATGTTTAAAAATTAATACAAAAAATATAATATGTATATATAAATATTTTTATATAAAGATTAAAATTTTACAAAATTAAGTATTAAAATTCAAAAATAATTTTTTATATTGATCATTACTTTTTGCACAACATAATTTTTTTTTTAAAGCTATATACCTAATGAACCTAGATAAAATAGGGCTCTCCAAAATTTGGAGTCCGGAGCGAAAGAACCTCTTGCACCTAGAGAGAGCCGGCCCCGTAAACAAATCTTGATATATTTCATTATTCCACGGACCACAGGCTCCAATAATGTTAATTTTTTTTTTTATCTCTTTCAAAATAAATATCATAATTTTCTCTCAAATTAATATTAATTTTGTGAAAAAATAATGTTAATTATAAAAGTACAAGGCACAATATAAGCAAACTAGTTCATAGCCCGTCGAAATTCGACGGGAATAAAAAAGCTAATCAATTAAGAAAAACTGATGCAAAGCATTTGTAGAGATTGAGAATCTTAAAACTATTGTTGAGTTCGAGTCGAGAATACAATGAAAAAATATAGAGTCGAGTTTCCACGGGTCGAGTCGAGTTGCTATGAGACCTGCCGAGTTTGACTCAGGTATTTGGAATTGAGATCGGCGGGTTTCTGGGTTCGAATCGAATATGCCATGTAGAGTTATGTGAGACCGAGTCGAGTATGGTAAACCCGATTCGAGTCAGTTTACCGAGTGAATAACAATGAAAATAAATCAGATGTAATAAGAAGTAGAAAGGGCATAAATAGAGGAAGAACAACAATGCATGTCAGTACATTAGGAAGCCGTACGATAAGCGTATGAGTGCAACATTGAAACATGAAAACATCTTGCCAATCGAGCATAAGGATTAAGGAAGATACAATATATACAATGACCGATTCCTATGAATCAAGAATTCATTATGCGAGAATGTATAAAGCTCAAAGCTTTATAATGTAAAGCAGATTTACAAAACCAAAAAATTTTACCTACTAATCCACATCAAATTCAATTCATACAATTCAAAAGCAATTGATTTAGTACCGATTGAATAATAACATAGTTACTGATTAACCAAGCCAAAATGCGTAACAAAACCAAAGTCTTTCTCCTGCTTGCTCCTTGTTTGCTTGTTTAAACTACAATTGCATCATGTACGCACCTACACATAAAACAAACATAAAAAAATTAGGCTATAATCATTTAGTTTGCAGAACATTCATTCATAAACAATATTGCAATAACAAAAATGAAACAAACTTAAATTATATTTAAAGAATTACCTGGAATCAGAAGCATGCAAATAAGTGGTTTCAAGAAAAAATAAATTATTCTCTCAAACCCTATATCAAAAAATAAGTGATTTAAAAAAAAAATATATAAGTCAACTTATTTCATATTATCCCACATGTTGACCAAATTAAAGACTACATTTTTGCTAACAAAACTTGATGGGTAGTATGGAACAGATTGTTGGACCAAGCGGGAATTGCCATTAGGAAGGAGGGACTCAGCTGCAAGTATCATCGGTTAAAACAGCAACATTCCAGCACCAAACTCCACCATCCAAAGCCTCCTCGCATCCTTCAAGCGCCAAGACCTTAACCAAGTTAACCTTGTTGCGCTCTCATGTGAGTTTAATCCTAAAAGAAGTATCTTTTGTCTTGTTCATCTACTGGATTCTAATTCATTGCATTAAAAGACACACACATTGCATAATTTTCATATCCCACAACTAAATAAACAAAGAATGAACAGATATATCCATTTCCAATGTTTCTAAACTAACACAACAAAATTCGAAAAAAAAAAAACAATTAGAAAAACATAGAATTTCATTTTTAAGAAAACAAAAGGGGATAACCGGCCTCAAAGTCGGTCTCACCCTCAAGGTTCCATAACCGGCAATTTAAGCGGACGTCTCAATTGCGGCTTCAGGAATCAATTTCAAGCTCGGCGGCAATGACCCTCACATCAACAATTGCGGCGGCCCACCACAAGCCGGCGGTCGCAAACACCTCCCCCACCAAACCTCCTCTAAAACCCCCTAAACATGCGGCAAACCCATCACTGCCGCCAAACCCCCTCACCATATTTACTTCGGTCGGCAATCAACAAAACTCCACCCCCTAAACTTAGGCAAAACCCATTGCACCGCCACCTCTACCTGGCGAAACCCTACGCCCACCGCCAAACCCCCTCACTATCCTTTATTATATCCGCCACCAAAACCTAAACTACCCTCCTCAAAGAAACCCTACACTGCACCACCCACCTTGAAATTTATATTCTATTGCATAAATAGAAGAAAAATCGGCTTAATATAGCGAGAGAAGAAAATGATTCATTTTAAAAATTTACGGTAGTTCTCAACTCATACAAATGACGGGTAGCTAAAATGAGTTGCTAAACATGCTTTGTAAAACATTACATAAACGTCCCTTATCGACATTTATCTATGACTTGTTTCACTAATTGATTCACATGAAAACAAAATAACTGAAAACTATAGGGAATATACGGCTAGAGTAATTAATAAGATAATGGAAATGCAAATTAAAAGCTAGTACGGGTCACCATTACGAGATTCGGTAATGTAGAGTGACAAAATAAACTATACACTTTCTTGGGAGTCAATTGTTTCCTCTACATCTGCATGAACATGCGAAATGCAACAGAGGATCCCTAAGAAATCCCAAGCTCTATTCAATTAACGAAAAAGTAAATATACATAAATACCGGTAATAACCACACTTTGCCATCACAACCGCATAATTAAAACATGGCGGCTTATAAGGAGATTTAGTTCAATAGAAAAAAGAAACTCATTTAGGGACAAATGGAGAAAGATTTAGCGAGAGGAAATTAGAAGGCAACTATATACACGTAAAACATACGAGATACCCCACCCCTCACTAAACCATTAATAGTTCCCTTATGCATAACTACAAACCAAAAGAAACTAAGGAAGGGGAAGGGAATACCTCAATAAACTCACCGATTGGGCGGAGGCGGTAGTCTCTCCATCATCAAACGCATCATCCGCATTTGCTCCTCCCCTGAATGGTGAGCTTGCCCAAATTCGTTGTCAATCTTCCCTTCCAATCTTTCTCTCCACATCTGGTTAGTCTCAATCTCTGCCTCCACTCTATTCCCGCAAATGCCCAAACTCTATCCTCAATCCTCTAACGTTCTCTTCAATACTTTCTACTTGCCCCGCCAAGTAATATCTTTATACAGTAGAATCCATGTCGTGCATTTCCCTCTCACCTTCATCATCAAATCCATGGCCTATTTGTGGTCCTAACCTCGCTCGATTGAAGCTGGTGAGTGTGGACTTATCAATCTTCGTCCCAGGCTTGATTACGGATATCCCCTCGCATATTAAGCCACTGCCATCTACGCCAACTCCGTGATAAGAATAGGAAAGTTGAAGTTCGACCTTCCAATGTTGTTTGCCAATCTGATGATCTCATGTCTCATAATCAATCCGGTGTTTATTACGCTTCTCGAAACCACAACATGCATCAGTCGCCCTTCTCCGCCTAACATCCCCATAGTGTGATGAGGGCATAATCCGCTCACAAATAAATCGGTGTAAAATGGCTAACTCCTCACTAAGATACCTCGTCTTCATTATGTTACCCTTGTTGTACCATGTAGGGTCAATGTTCACCCCAAGTGTGAGCGAGAATGCTTTGGGAGTTGAGCCAATATTCCCTCCTTTGTCTTCATCTCCCTTATCAAATTCGATACGCACAATTCGCCTCAGACAAATTAGATGGCATACTTGTAATACCTATTGATCACCGTCTTTGGTATACGGGACCTCAAACCCACGCACATAAGAATTGGGCGTATCACCTCTAGCACACACATTGGCATAAAACTCCTGAACAATTCTACCCAAACCCCGAGTGCCGGGTTCGACGCAAGCATCTTCCATTTATAAAAAGAAAAAATATCCTTTAAATTACAACTTTCCCAATCAAATTCCCGTTCTATGTTGAATGCATTACCCATATGAGCATTAAAAACTTTTTTCGCTTTGTCGGAAACAAACCTATTTTGATCAAATTGGGGTTCTTCAACAACCGGGGGATTGGGAACATTTTTATCTCTACCACGTTTACCCATTACACTAACCAAAAATAGCTTAGAAAAAGAAAAAAATACCGGAGCAGTCGCCGGATTGTGACCGGAATTTCCCGTCGAATACCGCCGGAATTGGAGGGGATGAACTGGAAAAGCAACCCTTGGACGTCACTACGTTCCCCACTACCTCTTCCTTCGAAAATCTCTCCAAAAATAAAGCTTTCCACCCCAAAAATTATAACCTTTCAAAGCTTCGAATTTCTCCACCAATGCCGGAATTAATGGAGGATAAGTGTTGAAATTGGGGTTTGGAAGAAGTTTAGGGAGTGGGTATATGGATTTGGTGGTAGGGGGTGATGATTTCAAAGTTAATTTGAGGATTTTTAGTGAAAGGGATGAAGGGAACCGTGGTTTTGGTAGAAAAAAATTTGGAAATCGCTAAGGTTATGAATTAGGGCTCGTAATTTAGACTCCAAAACCAGGAAATAACCTATCTACTGAGTATTGGGAGCGGACGCTCCCCATTAATGGGAGCGGACGCTCCTCAATTCCAGAAATTTTGCATTGAATTGACAATATTGGGAGCAGGAGCTCCCATCAATTTGGAGCGTGCGCTCCCTATGTCCAGAAACTGTAAGACTGTTGAGCAAATTTGGGAGCAATTGCTCCCCTATTTTTGGAGCCAGTGCTCCCAGTTTCCAGAGGGTTTTTTTTTTTTTTATAGTATATTCACTATGTAACCACCTCCGTTCCAAGATAACGTATTTAGTGCTCAATTTGGTTATTACATTGCATGATTGTTCAATTACAATTAAAAAAAATACTAAATTAAAAAATCTAGGATAGAATGTAACTTACATTTTTGTATTAAACCTCAAAGAAGCAGTAAATGAAAAAATAAACTGTATCACATTACGTGCTCCATCACACCTCAAAGAAGCATTGAATGAGAAATAAACTGTATCCACATTAACTTAGTCAGAAATCGAAATATGAAGATCGTAAGAGGAAAGTTAAGTAAATATAATATCAAAGTTTATTACCTGAGGAACCACATGCAATGTCGTATAAATCAACCATAAGTATTTAATGTGTTTGTTTATCCTGCAATATTAAACATAAAAAACAGAAGCAAGCTTATAAATATAATAAGTAGTTTTAAAAACAGCGACATCTATAAGTTACCTATTCAAGATTGTTCAAACTTGAATAGGATTCCAATCCAATAACCACAACAACAACAGATCATTATTCCTAAAATAAATTAGTTTTCAAAAATTGTAATACTATAAGCGTACATAAATGAATTAAGGAAACGGTTGAATGTCAGAAATTTTTGATTACCTCATAATTTGTGAAAAACTTCTTTGTATACGACGTTAGTAGTAAACTCGCTCGTTTCACCATCCTTTGCACAAATCAAAACTTTAAGCCCATTTTTGCTTGTAACCCTCGAGATTGCCACATACAACTGTTGCCGTTGAATACGGGTCGAGGAAGGTAAAGTCCAACATTTGAAAGTGACTGTCCCTGACTCTTATTTATAGTCATAGCGAAGCAAACATTTAATGGGAACTGCCTACGTTGGAATTTAACAGGGAATTTTGTCATATCTGACGGGCTCAACATCATTCTGGGCACAAACACCTTCATTCCTTTATTCTTTCCTGAAAGCATTCTAGCTTCAACTATATGTTTTCCCAGATTTGTAACGATCATTCTCGTTAGTTGCATAATTACGAAGCTTGATCAATGTTTAAGTAGCATCACTATACACCCAACCTTCAAACGTATGGAATGGTTCGGCAATCCGAGCATTTAATCGTATTAAGAAATTCAACGAAAAAACATCCTCGTGGCCAGCAATATCTCCGTCCTCCTTGCGGATGCTATCAGAACTCATATACAACACCTCATCACCGGGTATCATCGACATCACATAATCATTGATAGTATCTACTATCTCATTAGTTGGTGCCAAAATTGCTCTATCCTGAAAAAATCCATCAATTCGCATATTGTGTAATATGTCAGGATACGTGTTTTCAACGATGGTTGCAATAGGATCAGTTGTATTTCTTATCAAAATATCATCGGGTAACTTAATGTCAACTTCCCCATCATTTTCTTCACCGCAATCCCCATCTCCTACACGTAATATCCATTCAAGAAAAATTTTTGATCTCTAGAACATCCGAAGAAGAAGAGGAACTTACCTACATTTATGCAATGAATGAGAAAAAATATTTAGTTTTACTGCGAGGGAAATGTAACATGTAAAGAGTTTTAAATTAGATCATTTACCTGCAATCTCATGTTCTTTGTCAATTTTAGGACCTCACATGAATTCCAAAGTTTAGATGAGTGATAGCGGCATGTACAATATCATGTCGGCTTCCTTTAGGCACAACGGGCAATATTTGCACGAAATCACCTCCAAAAACAACAACTAATCCACCAAAGGGCTTATCGAGCAACGACCATAATGATTACGCATAATGTCCCTCAAGCTCCGGTCAAGCGCCTCAGCGGTGCTTGTGGGCCATCGGAGCCTCATCCCAAATTATCAGCTTCGTTTTCTTTAGGAGACCACACAAATCAGAACCTGGCTTAATCTTGCTACACGTTGAGCTTTCATCGACTTGTATTGGTATGCCAAATCTGGAATGGCTTGATCCTACCCCTCGGAAGTAGCAACGAAGCTATCCCGCTAGAAGCCACTTGGGAAGAACTATATCCCTCCTACTTCGCAATGCGAGCACAATGTCTTCCATATGAAAGTCTTACCCGTGCCACCATACCCATACAAAAGAAACCTCCACCTTCACCTCTATCAATAGCCGTCATGATCTTATCATAAACCATTCTTTGTTCTTCAGTCAAAGATTTATGTAATCTAGAGTGCTCAGCCTTCATCTCATCGACATCATAAGACATTTCATCCAATATTAGCATATTCTCTGCATCAGAAATTACAGAATTGCTTGGTTGAGGCATATCTTTCAAATATTGTAGACCGCAATTCGGCTGCCAATAACTTATCAATCTCAGCCAATGCACAATTTTTAACTTGCTCTTCACTGAGTGTCAAACCTATGTATAATGAAATAGATTAACATTAAAACAAAAAATGATTAAAAAAATGATTAATTAAATACTCCCTCCATCCCAACAGAAGTAAAAATTTGAGAAAAATTGATCAAACGTTAACAAATAATGTAAATACAATATAATACCTCAATAACAAAATAGAAAGTAGAATTCTTACTTTGCGAGGTTTTGTCAAGATGAATTTGCTCTTGATCTGTTAACCGTTAGTCAAAGTTTGATAAAGTTTAACAAAAGTTTGCTTCCTTCTAGTACGGAGGGAGTATAATTGAAAAATTATACAACAGAATAAAAGATTGACCAAGATTATACTTCAAAGTATAATTTAACATAATAAAGTATTTACCAGGATTGTTAAAATTCTTTTGATGCTTGTAGTTGACATCGTCGACGTAACTTGCCAAGTTTGATTCCAGACATCTTGTGGCCTCGACATACTATTAGATAAAAGAAGCATCGCGAAAAGTCTTCGTAGATAATCCGGTGACCCCCATTGGCTTGCTTCTTTTATTCCATCAACATACTCCTTATCATCATCTAACAATCCTAGTGCATAACACGCTTTTTTGTAATCACCGTGCACTATATTATTTACAGTTCTCAAATCATCGTAACACGTAGCACCAGCAATGTGATTTAACATCAGCCTCAAATAGTAGATATCACCTGAATTGATGGGGACATGATAAATTCGTCCAATTGATGTGCCTCTCTTTCTAGGACGCCATTCTCGCTTTGGCTTATCCCAAACATAATCTTTGCGGAAATTCGTGATACTTGTACTGTCGAGCCTCTGGATTATCACGGTTGATCTTCATCCACTGTAAAAATTGCGATTGGGCAACAGTAGGCTTACCCACAACATCCGTAAGATAATCGCCATCTCTGAATGGAATGGTTTGGTCTCCCTCTAAATGGAAAGATAAGCGCTCTACCGCGGGGGTCCTGTAATGGATATCAAATGCAAATATTCTCCACACGGCTTCACATGCGAGACATATCGACAATCGATATACCTTTTAATTTCATCATTCACTTCAAAACCTACCCCTGATACATCACTTCCCTTGCTGATATACTTGAATAAGTACTTTATTGATTTGCTTTGATTACAGTATTCCACGTTGATGTGAGCCCGGTACTTCAACAACAGATGTGGATTATAAGGCACAATATACCTATTATCAAGGAAAACTCCGTTTTTTTCTACATTTGCCCCATTGTCTCTCCTCCGGTAAACATAATATCCATTCTCGTCAACATAAGTGCCTTCATTAAAGCTTTTGGGGAAGTGCTTCGTGCATCTTTTGTTATCCATGCAAGGAGATTTTAGGTTAGCAACACCACAAGGACCATGCACCATATATTCTTTCACTGCCTCGTACATTTCCGGATCAGTTTCTTTATCGGGTATCTCAGCACTTATAAACTTGTCGACATCCTCAGCGATTAATGCTTGGTCTTGACTTTTGAGAAAAAGAAGAATATGAGCATGGGGAAGACCTCGTTTTTGAAACTCCACTGTGTAAACAACTGTATAAAATAAATAATTATAATAATTAAAATTTTTGTAACAAAAAATAAAATATGTGGTTTAGTTATTATATATAGCATCAGTCCTACTATAAAACAATTATATTAACAAACGATGCTCAACTACAACACATATATATTTTGAAAGAATTACTTACGCGCATTAGGCTGACCAAAAATTTTCTTTTCCTTCAAATCCTTTACCAATTCATCAAGCTTCATCTTGAAAACCCTACATAGAATATCAGCCCTATCTTCCGGTCTTCGCCCCTCCTTCTGAACAAATCTTGTAATTTCTGGCCACTTTGGATTGCAGGTAAACGTGATAAAGAGTGATGGATATCCTGTCCACCTGCAAATAGCTAACGCGTCTTGGAAATTCTGAGTCATCCACCGCTGGCCACCGGTGTATGATGACGGCAACACAACTCGTCGACCCGCAGACGATGGATCAGTATCTCCTCTTGAAACTGCATCTGTAAGTTTCCTATAAGTTTCGACCCTAAGAGCGGGTTGATTATGCCGAATCCACTGAAGCCTCTGTGTGTCCATCATTATATACGCATCAACCATAAACTGCTGCAGTAGTCTTCCACTTCTCATAAGTTGGTGTCCTTCTGCAGACCTCTGCTGTAGTCGGAATGATAAGAACTCTTTCAAAGAAAGATTGGGTCGCTTTGACATTGGAGGCATATTTCGAGGAATATCTGTATAGAACCCATCTTCCCCAAAAACAAACAGCAGCGGGTACTGAAGAGGAAGATAACATGGATTGAACTCGTGTATTTGTTTAAAGTCACCACACCGCTTTTCAACTATAATGTCTCTCACATCAGGTGTATCTTGAATATCACCCTCGATAAGAGCTGCCACTTCAGATGTTGTTGGCAAATTATACGTTCTTCCATCCTTAGATCGCTTTCCTATCAGTCGAAGCTTTACCTCACTCGAAACTCTCAAAGAAATACGCTCTGCAGTACATTACGTAAATCTTAGCATACGGGTTGTTTTCATCAATCATTTTTCTTAAGTCCGATACAATCGAGTAGTCAAATTCCGAACTCCTCATTTCTTGTAAAATAAATTTCAAAGCAAGCAATATATAATTAGTCAATATAACAACACAAAATATATATATAAATCACGAATATAAAAGGCTATGCAGAAAATAAAACATATGGATGCTTTAAAAATATTAGCATTACTATATAAGAATGAAGCAAAATCTTCAACCAAAAATTGTTTGAAGTTAGAATTTGGAAACATTTGCATTTGCAGATTACATGGACTGAACCATCACAATGTCAAATTTTCTTTTCATGATTAATTACTTTTATGAGTCAAGTGACAAATAGTATGAATATATTAAATTTAAATGGTATTATTCTTAATATCAAAAGAGTTCAAATATAGTAATTTACTTGAAGAATCTGTATCGATGGCATACTCATAATTGTATTGTCAACTAACTGTGAATAGTTGTAATAATTAAATAACAATAGAATATAAATTCATGAGAAAAAGGCATCATCGTCATATTTATTGAGGGCATAATTTACCATTATATAAGAAGAACAAAAAATAAATAGGTAAATCTTTAACTTCATGCTATATAAATAGACAATGTGTATAAAGTTTATGGTTGAAGGGAAAAGGAATGAAAAATTCATAGCCAGAAAATATAACAACAATTTAAGAATACAAACAGAGTACTTCGTTTTGAAATATATAGACAAAGCACGGATGATAAAGTACATTATGAAGAAACATACCTGACAGCTTTTATTCTGTTATTAACTTCGTTTTCAGTGTCATAAATATAGAGTTGGGAGAATTGTGGCGGAGCTCCTTCATTGGGCAACAATGATCCGATTAGATGAACATTCTGACCTCCCAACTTAAATGCGTAAGGGCCTCTTCCTTGATTTACGGTCTTATCAATTGTCCCACCCATTGATGTAAATGCGTACATCATGTTGTAAGCACGTATGTTATCCATAAAATTTTTGCTTTTTTCGTGCGTTTTATCTAGAAGATCACGCAACAACTCGGGCGGATGTTGCAATAGTGGAAGTTGTACTTGCCCATGCATGCAACATAATGAGAATTTTGGATTTGTCGTTTGCTTGTTCTTTGGGGTCCTCTCTTCGTACCAAAATAAAGCATGGCAATGTTCGCATTCATATTTTGGTTCTCCAATATCCCAATAACCTTGATATGTAAAATAATCTAAAATGTAAATGACCTTTATCTAAAGAAATAAGTATTAAATGTATTGTGTTTTATTATTTAGGTAAAATACTATTATGTGAAATCTTAACATCAACTAAAAATCGAAACCATACACGTGCTTGGTTGTGAAATCTCCTTAATTTTTTTCCTAATACATCGTGATGTTCGGAAATTATATTCATCGTTTGTTGCAAAATCGGTTTGGGATTCTACCATTCCTGAATACATAGCAAAATTCGGATATATGTTTTTCTATGATATGAATTATAAATTAATAAATCGAAACATCAAGTAAAAATTATATAAATAGTGAAAATAAGTGATTTATGTTTGATTTCACGTACCTGTATCCAAGCGATTAGGTATGTTATTGCTCTCATTTACTTGATGTTGAATATTTGCATTTAAATCTTCAAAATTCAAATTCTATTGAGAGAGGCTGCGGCACTCGTTTACTCTTAATTGGCCTACCAGGTCTTCTTAGTTCAAGACTTGTTGGATTAGTCCCACAAGGAGTGTTAGCTGAAAAAAAAAGTGTAATGATAATGAGTAATGCTATACCTAATTTTATATATAAAGTATTAAAAAACATAATAAGTATGAACAACTTAAAAACTATTTAAAATAGATATATGTACCTGTATCCATGCGAGTAGGTGAGACATTCTTTGAAATTTAGTTGATGTTGAATTTCGAATTATAGGGATCGGGATTCATGCGATTGTTGAGGGATTTCAATACTCCAACACTTTGGCTAATTGGCCTACCAAGCTTTCTTTTTTCCAAGTTTTTTGGGCTAATACATGATGCACATCCTCATCAACCAAAGGATAATTGTTTTCGGTTCCTTGATGTCGATTCTCGTAATTAGAGTGATCAATATCCAATCTTCTTTTAATAGATTGTAAACCCCCAAATCTTTCACCAACCGGAATATCACGACTTATAAAATCTATGCTTGTTGGATTAGTAGCTATTGGTGTGGTAGATACTGATAGAACTAATAAATATTAATGATGATTAGTTATGATAAAACATATTTTATAATATAAAATAATTGAAAATTGACATGAAATATTCTTACCATTTGTAAGATTATATGAAGGAAATATTGGTCGTATTAAATGGCTATCAGTATGTGTCATTAGTTGACTTTCACCTGCGGATAAAAAAACAATTCACATAGAGATTATATTTAAAAAAACATTTAAACTTATTTACCAATTTCATATATAGGTGATAAAATGTAAAATGACATCTATATATAAAACTTACGATTAGAAATGTCAGACAATGCCTCTCTTTGGGGCTCCAATGAGTTTCTCGTATGCTTTTCCATCCCTTCACTTTTCGTTTGCTTTTGCTTTTTGCAAACTGAATTGTTCATTTTGTTTCTAGAAACAACAGACAAATGATTGTTATATATTATTTCATCATGGGTACCTTTACCACTTCATAAAACATTTTCTTATTTAAGGTATTGACATACATTATATAATCTAATGCAAGTATAAATTACAAAAAATTTCTCCACCAATGCCGGAATTAATGGAGGATAAGTGTTGAAATTGGGGTTTGGAAGATGTTTAGGGAGTGGGTATATGGATTTAGTGATAGGGGTGATGATTTCAAAGTTAATTTGAGGATTTTTAGAGAAAGTGATGAAGGGAACCGTGGTTTTGGTAGAGAAAAGTTGGAAACATCCTATCTACTGAGTATTGGGAGCGGACGCTCCCCATTACTGGGAGCGGACGCTCCCCAATTCCAGAAATTTGAGGTCCACTAAATAAAAGATTGACCCCATAAATGAAAAATTAATTTGACTATACATAAAAATAATTACATACTTAAAATACCTTCCTTGTCGACGAATTGGGCGATCCTTGGTCGACAATTGGCCGACGAATTGGCCGATCTTCCGATGATGCTTGATGCGAAGAATATGGGGATAGGTAGATTACGACTATCTTCAATCAAAAATCCATGGCGACGGCGGAATTGGCCGCTCCTCCGACGAATTGGCCGGCTTGAACATCGATTTCGCCGGATTCTTTGCTTCAATTTGTAGGCGTCGGCTTTGTTGATTGCGGAGGGAAGGTATGCAATTATCCTAAAAGAAAGAAGGTAATTTATTATGTAAATATAGGTTTAATTTTATGATGATTTGTTCCTCGCTCTTTCTACTTCATCTATCTATATCTAGGGTTTGATTTCGCAATCTTCTTCACATTCCAATATGCTATAATTGTTTGTACTCTAAATTTTTCTTTAATTTGTTATTGGGTATCTCGCAATTGAAGTAATTTTTCTCTATTTCTCCGTTTTGATTATCGTATTTTTAATGTATTTATTTACTTGCTTTTATAGAAGTATGGAATATTTGTTCATGTGTAATTAGTTTCAACAAAAAAATATCTAGCTGTTTATTAAAAAATTGTTTTTTTATTTGCATTTCCATTATTTCTGATGTGTTTTTAATTTTGGGTAAAGTAATTTACATGGTAGAATGATTTGTCATCCCCAAATGAATGTCCATACTTCAATGATTTTTTAGATCTTACATTCAAAATTTAATATATATAAATGTTGAGAAAGAACATTCAAACAAATAAATGAATATTGTGGGAACTGTGATATTTCTTCTAACTTTTCCATTTTGCGAAACAAAAAAGCATAATTTGAATAACTAACTAAGAATCCTCATGTCTAGCTCTATCTGACCAACAAATATATGATCGTTGAAATATAAAATTGAAAACCATATTTTCAAATAAAAATTATGCAAAAAATACTATTCTTTCTAGCCACAATAGTTTAAACAGGGAAAAAAAACAAATAGTTTACTTCATAAATATAGATGACTGACTGAATACGATGCTAAACAACTCATGTTGCTTATTTATCCAATTTCTCTTGTTTAATTTGCTTAATTCCCTTCGTAACAGACAATTGAATTTCTTCATCATTGGAAGTAGAGTCTAACAAACGTTTTTGAGGAGTGATGGATGTTGAAGAACTGTCACACACAGATTCCAAAGGCTTATCCTACATAATAAAAAAGTAAAATAACATTATCATAAAAAGAAAACTATCAAAATGATAGTGAAATATAAAGTTAAAAAGTAAATCTAATGATAGAAAGAAATTTACCTCATTATTGCAATCCAAGATGGTCACATTTTCAATTTCATTATTCAGTTTGGAAGCAACCTCCTGAAGTTTATAGAAATTAATGTTATGAATTTGAGCTTTTGTATATAGATAATGTGATATAGGTTATACTTACATTATCATTTATGAGTGATAAATCTTTGGGCGATGACATCTGTATCCTCGATAATTGCTTTACTGTGAAAGTTCTTTTATCTTGATCAGTATCTAAAGTTCTTTGGTCAACATCAATCCTGAATAAGCATTGTCTTTCAAACATTTTTCGAAAAGATTCAGGTAGTTGGCCCTGTTGAACATTATGTTGTATGAACATTAATTTACATCGTCACAAATTAGTACTCAATCAAATAAAAAAATAACAACAAATTAGCTACCTCTGAGACATCGGCAAGAACTACGGGAGCAGACATCCCGAGCAAAGAAGATGCTGTCGCATCGAATAAAACAAAGTGTGTCTCAGCTAGATCTATATCATTCATATCAGTGACCAAGATCCTGATTTTGAACCTGAAAATAATAGGTAGAAAATTATTTCAAATGAAGATAATGATTATAAATCTTTTTTTTTTGTATATATATATATATAATAAAAAATAAAATCCATCATTTACCTAGGGATAGCAATGCCAAGTGTTGTCTTGCATTTAGGACAGATTTTACTGTTCTTTTCAAATCCTTTAGCACACTTTACATTGCTACACCCATCATAGTACCAGGTAGCATGTGAATCCACATCCGATATGGTTGCCAATACGGAGTATATGCCAACCTAATAAAAATGATTATAGTAAAAACTATTAATGTTGATTCAATAATGTTTAAATCAGTATAACCTTTAAATAAAATTAAGTAAATTTATAATATACCTCTGTACATGTGATCAAATCAGCAATCGTCTTTAGTTCTTTTTTTTTCAACCACATCTCACTATTGGTACGACTACTATCATTAGTTGTAATAGTCAAAGAACGACTAAACAATGAAGATCCAATTTCACGCCTGTAAAAGTGATATATGAAAATTAATATAACTATACAACTTTGTATAACAAATTCATATATTCTTATGAAGGTTTAGTGTTCATTTACTTGCTAAGATAATCTGCTACTTCAGGGAACGATGCATTAATATGCATTATTGAAGCATGCTTCATAGTACTAACTTTGGTTTTCCCTGTATAAACATTATAAAATTAACTCACATGATAATATGCCTTGAATCAGAAACATAATTGCAGTTTAAGTATATATACATAAAAAATACCTTGATATGTAGATAGCATTACAAACTGCAAAACCAAAATCACAGGGCCTTCCTCGTTTTGTCCCCTATTGTCAATATACTGTTTTAACTTATCTCCAAATGATGCCCACAGAACGACAGTCAACTCATTTCCACTGTCAAAATAGTAGAAATTAATTATGTAATACATCTTAATTAGTCTCAAAATATATTAATTAACGTTTAAAGAATAAAATATTTGAAATACATACTCATTATCGATCAGCTGAACATCTAACTTTCGAGCATTAAACCTCTGGACAAACTCAAAATCTCTAAGAGGTAAAATAACCTCTCCAATCACATCTATCAAATATTCAGCAAATGTAAGTAAAATTCATAGTAATATATTTTATTTTACCTTTATAAATATAATTAATAATTAATATAAGCAGGGAAAAAAATATGTGATTTGTAATTCTTACCTACTACAAAATCCAAATTCAAACTTCCAATTGTTTGAAAAGGCGTGAATTCGAAACCGTTATCTGGAATTTGAATAGACTTGTCGACTTCAGACACGTCAGTCGCTAAACTCATACACAGTTTCCATTTGTGATTAAGTATCGCCTTTTGCAATGGTTGAACACAGTTTTCTTCGACACCAAACTTGGAAATCTTTAGCATTTTTCCCTCTTGAAACTTATTTGTAAATTGGGAAGGCAATTTGCTAGGGATCGTTGCTTGGATTTTAGATCCCTGTATAAAAAAATAAATATCATTAGTTAATTAATTAATTAATTAATGAAATATTAATAACATCTGCAAAAAAAATATGTGAGATATATTACCTCCTGATCAACCAATATAAGTTCAGTAGATTTTTTTCCGTATTGTCCAATCAGCTCCCATTGACGTAATATGCGGACATTAACGCTGGATTGTTTAGTTTTCTTGTCAATTGATTTGACAGAAATCATACGGTTTGTAGCCATTACCTATGTTGTAAATCAATGAAATAAATAAGAATATTAATATGAAAGCAATTTAGTTAGAAAGTTTGAATCTTTGAATCATTTGATACGTGTTAGCATTCTATTGCGTTTTTAGATTTTAGCCATCTATGTTGAGAGCCTTAAAAACCCCATCCTTATACTCGAATCTTTTACGCAATTAAGGTTTCCTATATGTAATATCGGTTGTGCTTGTGAGTGAAAGATTTCCGGGTTTAGATTTTGTTGGCATGTTAGTCTTTATATGTGTTTAATCTGAGTTAAAAATATTTTCTTGTGCTCAAATGGCCACTTTTATTTTATTATTCTGTACATTTTTTGGTCTATCATTTGAAAGAATTTGTTAAGGACATGATTTTTACCTTTAATTGGACTGTAACTTGATATCTTAGCCCCTAGGGTGAATGGTGATTAAAATTCCTTAAAATATTTGATTCTACACTTTTTAGGGGATTGAAACTTGGCACTTCAGATGAATATTGAAACAGTCAATTCTTACTCAATTGCTTAGTGGAAGAATGTTTTCATATGCATTGCTCCTGATAACAAAAAAGATTTTTCCTTTCAGTTGTGTTATTATGCCTTTTCATATCTTCAAGTGATCTATTTGTAAAGCAAATTCTTGGAAGTACTATTTTATGGGCTTCATGATAATACTTTTTGAGCCTCTAACATATGAAATTAAGTTCTATGAGCAGTGATACAACTGACTTAAGTTACTGGTTAAACTGGAGTTTCTTTCTTTGTGCCCTATCGGTCTTCTCATCTATGAGAGCTTCTGAATATAGAGGGTTGGGTATTTCATTTTCTTTTCAGATGTTCATTTTGATTCAAGTTCAATAGAAGCTCATAGAAAATATGCCCTTTGGTATGGACCTATATACTGTCCATTGAGATCATTTAATATAATATCATGTGATTTGGTTAAGGATTGAGTCTTTTGCATTCTTTGTAGGGGTACTTTATTAACTTCTTTTCATGGTTCCAAATTATGATTTAGTCTCAATTATCTTCTCCCCCACTCATAATTTGGTATCAGATTCATTATTATTATCAGCTACTTTTTTTGTGCATATGATTTGTATATGCTAACTATTTGAAACCTGAGGTTCTATCTCAAAAATACTCAAACATTTTGATAAATAGAACTGAGGGCCTTTCAGCTATTATCTGTTCAAAATGATCTTTTTTGTAATTTCGCTTGTCTATGCATTGTTGCCCTCCCCCCCCCCTTTTTCTTTGGGTATTGATTGTTCACTCTATGTGTGTACGGGGAGAGAGTAATGGAATGGGAATGTCTATCCTACTTGAAGTTATTGTGGTTCATCTCCGCGCCATAATTTCATGTGATGGTAAAAAGTTTTATGTGCCTAATGTTTGGATCCTTCATTTATTAATACTCAGGGATGAACTGGGTCGATTTGTTGCTGATAAACGTTGTCTTACAACTCTCAAGATGGAAGGTTGTTCTAACCTGGGGGGTTTCACTCTTTTGAAGAGAATTGGTGAGTTGAATATTCTCCCTTTATTGTGTTATGTGAATTGTACTTGTATTTATGCTGTATGATGAGCATTATTGAGCATACCAGTTTACTTGACTTGGATCATTTTATTTGAATGATCACGTTGCCTGACCATTTTACACTGATTAAGAGTATTATGTGCTTAGTTTGAAGGAAATTGGTGCTTATTCTCATGGATAAAATACATTTAGGAATTACCCTGACATTATACTTCTCTCGTGTCTTCTAGCATAAAAAGGAAATTAGACATATTGTTTGTTGCTTACTTCTTCTTTCCTTCTTTTCTTTACTGTGTATGCTTTGCAAGGTTGAATATTAGATTATTCAGAAGTGCAAGTATGGCTTAAAGTCTTAAACTAATAATAGAGGATCAAAGTGGTACACGATGAAATTATAGGCTTTCCTACAACCTAATAACCTCAGCTTTAATTACATCTGCACAATTCCCAATTATTTCAGACCAAAAATCTCCAAAAACTACCATTCCTTCAAATTCAAGCATTGAAATACCAAAATAAATATAAATTCACATCAACTATAAGATAAAATAATCAAAATAATAATAAAATCACGTCAGCAATTCTAAGGTGATCTACCTAAGAGTATTCAGCTCTCTTGCTGATTTTTTTTGCATGCTGCAATTTTTAGAAGCAAGTGAATTTTGTGTGCACTTGATTTCCTTAACTATTTTTCCAATGGTCATATCAATTTTATATGTGTTGAGATTTTCCCAATGGTTTTCGTCTTAGTTGTGATGGTTATCTCATATTGTGTCGTATATAAGAAGATATGAATATAGTGAGTGATATATTCAGCTTCCTCTTCAAGAGAACTTTGCCTATCTTCAAATTATCAAATGATGGAAACTCTCCTCTTGAAAATATTAATAATTTTATACTTTCAAAAAGAGATGTCAAGAAATCTTATTTCATGTTACCTTTTTTGTTGTTAATTCCAGTATTCCCACTTATTTTCTGTCACCTACAATTTTGATATGTCTTGCTCAACGATTAAAGAGGCAGGTAGCGCTCTATTTGGTTCTTGAGATTAAGAAAGGAATATACCTGTTGGTTCCGGAAAAACGCATTGTCATGGATTGGGGGTGGTGTAAGGCAATTAACATAGGTTGTGTCAATCTACTTTTAAGTAGGACAGGGCAGTGCTAATAAGATGTTTGTGGTAATATATAGCTTTTGTCCCATTTGTTCTTGTCTTGAAGGTAGTATTAGCTTTTGTCCCATCTGTTAGTTATGCAAATCACAGGTACATAGATGTGGTTTGGCTTAGTTGTTTTTGATTGTTTCTGTTGCTTATTGGGCATTTCTCACCCCCTTTTTCGTTATGTATTGATTATTGCCCTCCCCCCCTTTTTCGTTTTGTATTGATTGTTCACTATATGTGTGTATGGGGGTAAGTAATGGACTGGAATATATTTGTTCACGAAAATTTATAATGTTTTTGTTTGATTCAGATTAATTATGTGGGAGTGATGAGGCTTATCTGATGCTAAAGGTATTTTGCTAATTGGAGTAGTTTCATGTTAATAGGTATCTCTCGGAATGGCTGTAGAGCGCAACAAACTCAGTACATTTGTACCTGTTGGACAGGTAGTGTTGACATTCTCTATTCATGGAGTTCTTGTGTTACTATCAATAGAGAGAAGAGTGAAGATGCAAAAACAATGATAGTAGAAATGATATTATGTATTGTCTAAAATGCTTTCAACATGAATTTTATGATGTTCCTTGGGATTAGGTTACATATGACATCCTAATATGGCTCTTGATTTTCCAATGTTTAGGCCATCAGGCGAAATCTTCCGACGTCAAATATGGTAGAATCATGCTCTATAGGCTATTCTGGTTTCGTGAACATTAAAGCTGACAAAGGATGGATAGCAGAGGTATTTGCTCTTTTATATTTTGATGCAACGTAAATTAAAAAAGAAAATACGGCAATAACATATGCTCTACAACAACAACAGGTAAATAATGAATAAGAATATATGCATAAATTTAATGGGTTTTGATGTTACCTTTTCTTAAAATATTGACACAGGTGTTATTGGGCAGAAGAAGAAAAATTATGGTGGTGAGCGGCTAAACTACGTCCTGTAAAAAATAGAGAAGAAACTTTAAGAAGATTATATATAGGAATAAATTCATATATAAAAGAGAAAAAAATACTGCAATCTTGGGATAAATACGAATCTTTTCTACATTATATCACTTTATACAGTTAAATCTATATATAAATATTAGGAAATATATACATTCCGAAAATATTTAAAATTTCATAAATTATATGAGTAAATCAAATCTTCGTGACAATAGGGGACAAATAATTTAAAATCTTAGTAATTAGGTTTTTATTTTTATTTTATTTTTTATATTCGTTGATTGGTAGAATTAATTATATACTTCTTATTTTCGGGGATTAATTGAATAAATCAAATTTAAAAATCCGATAAAATCCATATATTAGGTGATTGAATTAAATAATTTTAAATTGATAGATTAAGTTATCCGAATGTAAAGGAATTATGATTTTAATTTAGGGATAAATATGAATAATTTTAAAATTATATCACTTTATATATTAAAATTATACATATAAAGAATAGAAATATATAAATACCGAAAATATTTAAAATAATTTTGGATTTTTTTTTTATCTATCATTGCCGAAAATATAGGAGTTGATTACTTGAAAATCAATCAATTCCAAAGAAATTAGGAATTGATTACTTGAATCAATCAATTCCGAAAATACACACTGTACATGGGGAGCGGACGCTCCCTTTGCATGGGAGCGGACGCTCCATTTGGACAGAAACTGTGTCTAAGATTGGCAAATTTGGGAGCAGGCGCTCCCATAATTTTGGAGCGGGCGCTTCCTATTTACCACTAATTTGAATTGTTTTGAGTTAATTTGGGAGCAGGTGCTCCCCTAATTGTTGGAGCGTACGCTCCCACTATCCAGTGGATTCTAATTTTTTTTTTTTTTTAATATCATATTTAATATGTAACCACTCCCGTTCCAACCAAAATAAAACTTTTGTCAAAGTTTGATTTTTAATCACTATGAATATCATATGCATCCATAGGCACCGTAAAGATCTCACATATGCTATAATAATTGAATGTGCAAATTAAAAAATGATGCATAACGATGGAAATTTTAATAGCTTCATCAGGAATTCCACAAAACACTAAATGTTCTAAGATTGCGAAAATTTTATTTATATTTCATTTTAGATAAACATCCTAATAAATCATAACAAACTACTAAACCTAAATATAATCTTAAAAAAAATCATATAATCAAATTGAACTATTAAACCTAAAAAGATTAATAAAATCATTCTGATACATTAAACAAATCATAGATTTCAATGTCACATATGCAATTAGCACATCCGGTATTTCCAAGTCTTGAATAATATGACCAATTTTTGTCTGTAAAATGAGCTTCAACCTTGCAAAATATTGGCCATATGGAAAAGTAATAATCATCACTCTTCCATAATGAATTTATGTATGCCTTCAAATTCAAACGATATTTAATGGGTGATTCTTGGTGAAGTCGGATTTTGGAAAGACATGATGATTTGCTTTCCCTTCTCTATATTCGATTCCTCTTCGTTGAAAAGTAGTACGATCCCTAGGGTATACAAAGCTTCCATATGACCTTTATCAGCAGCTTGTTTTAAATAGGTAATACCCGAATGAAAACTCTCTTTTTCGCATGAACCAATCTGAAAAAGAGATAAATTAATTAATATTACTTTAAATAATATTAAGAAAAATACTTATAAGCTGGTGAATACCGAAAATATTAAGAAAAATATGTAATTATTTACATACCAACCCGAGACGGAATAGAGCATCAGGATTTCCAAATTCAAGGCACCTATCCATAAATGCAGTTGCAACATTGCTCCGACGCCACCATGGGCTAATTGGAAAATCACGAAGTGAACCTTTCTGATATATATAATCATCCTTCCCTGAATCCCAAAAGATTCTAGAAGTTGATTTTAGATTCAGGAAATCGAAAAAAGAATTTGCAAGAACGCGAAGAAAAATTTCAATAATAAGCTCAATAGGAAGACTGTCAATGGAAGCCATTGTAATTGAATAAAAAAAAGTAATTCGAATAGTTGACAGTTAATAATAAAAAATCAGTAATATGCGAAATAAAGATGAATGACTTAGTATTTATAGGATACATGTGGTTTAATAGGATTGTTATGAAATTATTTTTCAACAATAATCTACCTAAAATATATAACTAATTTAAAATACTTCAAATCTTGGGGATAAATATGAATATTTTGTAAATTATATCACTTAACAAAATATTTTTTTATAAATTATATCACTTTATGAATCTTTGTTAAATTAATACATTTCCAAATAAACTCCATATAACTAATAGTAAATATATAACTACCGAAAATGCTTAAAATAAATTTGGAAAATGTATTTATAATTTCCGGATTATAATGATCCTTAATTTTGAATTTAAAATTAACACTTTAAAAATATGTTATGTTTGTATTTTGGTTGATTACATTAAATAATGGCTTACCATTTAAAAATCAAATTTTTTGAAAATCAATTATTAATTTAATATTTTCGGGGACTACCTAAAAAAATTACTTATATTTAAAAATCCGATTTGAATTTTAAATTGATGGAGTAAGTTAACGGATTTGTCAAATCAATTCTAGATTTCTTATAATATTTTTGGAGTTTTTCCAAATAAATAATTCCTAAATATAATTTTTATTAGGAGTTTATTTGGAAAATGATACGAATTTTAAATTGATATAGTTACTTAACCGAAATAAAAAGGAATTATGCTTCTTTTTTTTTTCTTTTTTCTTTTAGGGGTTGGAAAAATTAAATGATAACTAAACTCATTACAATTTAAAAAAATAATTAAAAAATAAAATGAATAATCATTGGAGTAACATTGCATGAATGACAACAAATGCAAATGGGATAAGAAATTCATTGTTCCATAAATCCAATACAGAGAACAAAAATAAACTAAAAACTTAAAAAGAACATTACATCTATTCAAATGATTTAAAAAAAAATAAAAATGAATAATCATTGGAGTAACATTGCATGAATGACAACAAATGCAAATGGGATAAGAAATTCATTGTTCCATAAATCCAATACAGAGAACAAAAATAAACTAAAAACTTAAAAAGAACATTACATCTATTCAAATGATTTAAAAAAAAATAAAAAAAATCAAAATAGACTAAATTCGTGAATATCATTATTCCTACTGATGAACTTGATTGTTGTCGGAATGATTAAGGCGCAATTGATCTATATAGTTAACATCAATTCGAATGTGACCATGAGGTATTCCGCGTTTGAAAAACTCCACAGAGATGATAGAGACGAAAACTGCATAGATAAACAAATATAGAACAAAAATATAGATTGTTAAAAAAAAAACTGCATTAATAAAATCGAACTTCAACTACAAATTTAAAAGAAATACTTACATGAATTGAGGTTGATAAAACAACATTCGTCTTTCAAATCTCTCACAAGTTTATTGAATTTAGTTTTAAAATTGTCATACAAAAAATCATGGATTTTTTCCTGTTCAATGCCCGAACTAATTAAAAATTTTGAGACTTCTTGAAAAAAAAGAGTAGATCCAAAGCTGATGAAATGTGAGATAATCAACCGACTGGGTATTTCATTGATCTGTGAAATTAACAAACAATAAATAAAGCCAAAATTTTAATCATAAAACATTGTAGAGTAAATTAAAAAAATAGGATTACCTTCACGACGACGGATTGTCTTATAGCGAAAATTGAAGATGCCATTCGAAATTGAAAAGAAAAAACTGTGTATTCTAAAAAAATTGGCGGAATATGAAAATGAATAATTCCTTCGTAATTCACTCTAAGTTTGATTATAATTTCCATGGAAACTGAAAAGATGTATTTATAATGTTAGGATTATAACTGAAAACGTTTTTTAAGGAGTATATTTGGAAAATGATTTGAATTTTAAATTGATTGAGTAAGTTATCCTAAATAAAAGGAATTGAGCTTTGAATTTTTTTTTTATTTTAAAATTTTGGGTTTGAATTTTCGGACTATACTGACTTTTTGGAAAATCAATTCTATATTTATTAATTTCGGATAATGGTATTTTTAAAAAAATTTAGATTTTAAAAATCCGAAAAATTCATTAGATTAGGTAATTGAAAAAGGTTTAAATTATAAAAATCCTATCAAATCCGATCAATTCTATAGAATAGGTAATTGGAAAAATTTCAAATTTCAAATTTTATACTCAATAAGATTTTGTGAGATTTTTTCAAATATTTAATTCCTAAAATAAACTTTTTATTAGTAGTTTATTTGGTAAATGATTTGAATTTTAAACTGATTATAATCTAATCCGAAATCAAAGGAAATTTAAGTGTAAATTTTTTTTTTTTTTATTTAGGCGTTAAAATATTATAGGCTGGCTAATGGTAAAATGCCACGTGGCTTTCCACGTCATAATGCCACGTGGCGCTGTGTGAAGCCTGGAAATTCTTCTGCTTTCATATAGTATATAGATGATGACTTTTGAGGTCATGATATTCTATAATGAGAAGCATGAAGTGTTCTGGTCGCATTTGATTTATCAATATTATTTAAAATTTAAAATATGTTTTATACGTTATTCGCATTTGTCTAGGTGTACAATCAATTTATAGAACACGTTATTTATTTAGAGGCAAATTAAATTCAAAAATACAACATTTATTTCGATATTTATTTTGATATAGGGAATACTCCCCTCACCGGCTCACCCCCCTTATAGAATAATATTATTACTTTCATTTTCTTCTATCGTATAGTAAGATTTTTAAATGCTTTAACTTAATATGGAAAATGTGATCCACTTGCTATATTTATAACTAGTAAAAGTACGTGTTAAAGAACACGTGTTTTTTTTAAATATAAATTTTTTTAAAAGGGCAAAATGGGAAAGTGACAATTTAGCGAGGGCAAAATGAAAAATTTGACACTTGGTACTGTTCATTATACTGTAGCAAGGAGGGGTGCCATTTATACTATAGATAATAATTCACTTACTATTCTCTGCTATTTTACTTTGAGTTGGTCTTGTGAAAAAACAGTATTTCCTAATCTAGACAAATGGGGTTTGAGCGCGCTTTAAACCAGACTCACTGTTACACTATATTCCTTCGCACTCTGCAATTTCTCTCCGGTTCATTACAATAAATACAGTCAATGTTTATGTTATTGGCCTCTTTGCAGAATCACCAACTGGCAGTAATCAGTTCGCCAGGTTGCCCTTCTTTTGGATGACAGAAGGCGCATTCGGCCAGATGCAAAAAGAAATCTTATTCATACGGACCCATTTGATTCAAAACATATTATTGCAAATTCAAATAGATATGTAGCCTAAGATTTTTCGTTCTCGGACCTTGTACACACCGCCAGTCACACAAGGGAAGCTGGCCGTGCTAGAAATCGTTACCTTAACCGCAAGGAGGGGGATGCCGAAGGCGGGGCTAGTGACTGGAGTGAAGTCCTAACAAGGTAACCGTATTTGTAGACACTCCTTGTTGTCGTCCTAATCCTGGATTTAAATTGTCGGCTCTCACTTGTCCAATAAATTCATTGTCAAGTCAAGTCAACAAGCCAATAAACAACAAATACTATGCAATTGAAAATTGTAATTAAAAGAAGATAAGTGTTGTTACAGACAATAAATCCATTGAGTTGATAATTTTGATTTAGGGATAGAAGCTGAGTAAATTCTAAGTAGTTTGTGTGTCTAAAACTACCGGTTCGCGTGATTAAAATTCGGTACATATATTTTAGATTGTCAGTGCATGTGTTTATTTGTTTAAAACTGTCGATTTATGTGTTTGAAAATGCCAGTTCGTGTGTTAAATACTGCCAATGCATTGGGGAAAAAAATGTTGTGCATTTGTTTAATACAGCCCGTGCTAGTGTCAATAGAGTGCCCGTGTTAAGGTTAAAATGTGTCTGTATAAATGTGTACTACCTGAAAAAAATCCCACTTCTAGGCAGAGGCGGAGGTACTCAGGGGCAAGCAGGGGCAGTAGCCCCCCCCCTTAAAAAAATTTAATTTTTTAAAGGCAAACGACGTCGATTGCTTGGGTAGTAAAAATATAAATTTCAAACCAAAATAAAATCAAAATAACAAAACAGGCAGAAAAAAAAAAAAAAAGCTTGCGACGAAAGGACGGACGAACGACGAAGCAATTACTACAATACGATTAAAGGATTTGCCGAAATTTAATCACCTCGATTCTTCTCTATTCAAATATTTAGGTAAGAGCTTCATTTTTGTCGATTTTTAAACTTTATTATGTTGATGTCTCAATTAGGGTTAGGATTTTATTTTGGTTTTGATTTGAATTTTGGAATTCTCAACTCAATTGAGATTTTATTATGTTGATTGTCTCTGCTGTTTTGTTCCCTCTAGATTTGTATATTGAACCAGCTAATATGCTACCTTTCTATACCCTCTTTGGTTCACTTCTTGTAAAAAGTTGTAGGCCTGTGTGAGAGCCTATGTTTGAAACTGGTGTCGAATGGGAGTTCTCATAGTTACAGTATATATGCCAACACCCAAAAAAAAATTCGGGGGCTCTTCCCCCGAACCCTCATTCATCATACCCTTTGTTCCTAAAAATTTTGCCTCTCCCCACCCTTTCGTAAATTTCTGGCTCCGCGCACTGCTTTTAGGCACTCCTTAATGATAAAAGCTGAGTAAATTGTTAGGAGTTTTTGTGTCTAAAACTGCCAGCTAGTGGGTTTAACTATGTCAGTTTGCATGATTAAAAATGACGGTGCATATACTTTAAGATTGTCATTGCATGTGTTTATTGTTTAAAACTACCCGTTTGTATGTTTGAAAATGCTAGTTTGTGTGCTAAAAACTGCAGGTGCATTGTGAAAAAAAATGTTAGTACATTTGTTTAATACAATCAGTGCTAGTGTCAGTGTCAATAGAGTACCAGGGTAAAGGTTAAAATGTGTTAGTATTAATGTGACACATTTAGGCACTATTTAAAAATACAACTGACACTTTTTTCATAACAACACTGATAATTAATAATATAATTAATAATACACGCCCCGACACTTTTTGACACTAAAACTAGAAGTGATTTAAACCCACTCTAGCACCGTTTAAATACTAGTCTCGGCATTTTTAATCCCCGATTTTGTCTTCTTCTTTCTTTTTTTTTTTTTTTTGTGAAATTAATAAGTTGGTTTTTGAATTCTGACAAATAGCTTTTTAGGTCAGGTGATGCCCTTGATGAGTGGGTGTTCCCTCTCTTTCGTTGTTCTAACTTTTATGTATCATCAGCATATGATTCAAATGTAGTCGGTAGCTTCGTTTTTAAAACTAATATGCCGCCCGTTTTATTATGCGTTGATCCTATTAGATTCTAAAACTAGTTTTTTCTAAACTCCGTGAGAAATTGTATTTTTCTAAGATTTTGACTTTTACTTTTTATATTAACAACATTTACTTTTCTCGATCTCCGTGCTAAATCTATTAACAACCTTATTATGTGGGTTAGCTAAGAAGAAGGGGAAGTTGTTGGGAGTTAGTTAGGGTTGAAGTTGCAATGGAAGTGTGACTATGTCAGAAGAGTTTGTGGTTGTTAGACAACGTTACTTTAATCCAACACTCAAAGGACCACTTCACTTCAGCCACTCCTCTCTCTCTCTTTTTTTTTTTTTTTTGATGATACCCTGGGTTTAGCCGTCGAGTTAGTCCTGAATCACTAGCTCCCGGTCCCACAGTGTCCTAGCGGAGGTAAATCGCGGATATGCCCAAATCAGCCAGGGTGGCAGCACCCCTTATACTCCTAGCCCCAAGGGAGCCCTCCTACAACGCGATAGTTGAACTCCCCACACTGAGGTTGCAAGCCCAGCAATGCCGCTTCCTTAACTGAATGGATGTGCTCGGGGGACTCCTAAGGACCCTGAAACCCAAGGAAGAAATTAATCCACAAGAATTCCCCTTAGTGGATCCGATCAGTGGCACCTCCTCAGTGAAGCCCACCCAAGCATACCATCGGCCATGACCCATTAGGTCACTCCTCTCTCTTTCTTATGATGGTACACATAATTCTTTCAATTTGGTTTAGAATTTTTACTTTTCTCCATAGTTTGTCTCATTTTTAAGTTTTTATTTGTTTTATTATTTAAAATAGACAATGTGACTATTCACTTGTTATCTTTATAACAAAAATTCTCTACCCACGTTTTCTATCTTATTTTACTTTTCATACTCACAACATATATAATTTCTAATAAAGTCAAATCAAAATTAAAACATTAAACCTAAACAAAGAAAACACTTTTTTCCGTCTCATATCAATCTGCACAAAAGAAGGGAATGAGCTTAACTGCTACCCTTAGTGACAGTGAGGATGAAGAAGAAGTGGCTAACATGTCTATAATCAACTGTCATTCTGTGTTTAATGCTTTTTCTGCAGAAATAGAAGAGGGGGTTCCTGGAGAAACTATGGATGTGGTCCCAAATGTGAACACATATTTTCACACATCTGACCTAACTCTAAATTGCTTCTCTGTAAAAGGAGATTCTGAAGATGAGGATAGGGAAATTTCCTATGAAGAACTTTTTGCAACTTACAAAGAATTGCATACAGATTGGATAAAAATGATGGACAAGATTGAAGTACTTGCTAAGATAAATAAGTCTCTTTCTGAAAAATTAGCTGCTTGTGAAGATGAAAAATTCATACTTTCAAAAGAGAATGATGATCAAAAGAATACCATTGCCAAAATTGAAATTTTAGTGACCAAAAAGAAAGTTGAACTTGAAAAATTCAAAACTGAATGTGAAAAAGCTGAAAGTACTTTTATCAAGTTGAACAAAAGTAAAATGAAACTTGATGAAGATATTTTCATGGGTCAACTTAATAAAATTGGTCTGGGCTTTGAAAAAGGAAATTTTGTAAAGGAGGAATGTGAGACTTCTACTTCAAAAAGTGTGAAAAAACAAATTTTTAGAGAAAAACCTTTTTTGATTGAGAAAAAGCCAAGGAGGAGGCACTACATATGCCATTATTGCTTTGCTCCTGGGCACATTAGACCCTTCTGTTACAAACTAAAGACTGACAAGAAATCTGGTTACATCAATTAGCCTCAGATGTGTGAGAAGATGTATACACATCCGAACACACATCCTGATAATCTGAGACCTCTGCACCACAAAAAGAAAGCTGAAAAGCAGTGGGTGGCCAAACCAAGTGCTACCTGCAATGTTGTTTACTCTTTCATCAAGATTAGTGTCTCTGGTTCTTGGTATTTTGATAGTGGGTGCTCTAGGCACATGACTGGGAACCAAGCTATTCTTATTGACTATGAGTTAATATGTGGGGGGAAGGTGAACTTTGGTGGTGGTGCTCAAGGCAAAATTATTGGGAAATGAACCATATATGTCAAGGGTCTCCCAAAACTGCACAATGTGTACCATGTGGAAGGCTTGAAAGCCAACCTGATTAGCATCAGTCAGCTATGTGATGATGACATTTATGTGAAATTTGATAAACATCTGTGTGAAGTGTTTGATAAAGACAATAAATATGTGTTTACTGGTCCTAGGTCTGCTGATAATTGTTACCAATTTGGTGACAATCTTTCCTGCCTAAGCTCAAAATCTAATGATGTCAATCTATGGCACCAAAAATTAGGGCATGCTAGCTGCAGAACTCTAGAAGAACTTCAAAGATTTGAAGCTGTCAAGGACCTCCCTAAGCTGAACTTTAAGAATCCTGATGTCTGTGGTTCATGTCAAAAGGGAAAATAAAAAAAATTCTCACATAAAAAGGTCCAACAGTGCTCCACATCTAGGTGTTTGGAGTTGATTCATACTGATTTGATGGGACCTATTGAAGTAGAAAGCTTTGGTAGAAAAAAGTATACTTTTGTGTGTTTTGATGATTACTCTAGGTATACTTGGGTGATGTTCTTAAGGGAAAAATCTGAAACAATTGGAGAGTTCAAGAATTGGTACAAACAGGTTAGAAATCTTTATAGTCTTAAGGCTGTAAGGATTAGATCTGACCATGGCACTGAATATGAGAACTCAATGTTTACTGCCTTCTGTAACTCTAAGGGAATCACACATGAATTATCTGTACCAATCACTCCACAGCAAAATGGAATTGCAGAAAGGAAGAATAGAACTTTGCAAGAAATGGCAAGGGTTATGCTAAGTTCTAAAAATCTGTCTAAGAAATTTTGGACAGAAGCTTTGAACACTGCCTGTCATATTGGCAATAGAGTGTTCCTTAGGATTGGTAGCACTGTCACTCCATATCAAATCCTTCTTGGCAAGAAACCCACTGTGAAGTACTTTCATATGTTTGGGTGTATTTGCTACATTCTAAATGATAGAGAATACTTGTCCAAATTTGATTCAAAGAGTGATAAAGCAATTTTCATGGAATATTCCACTAATAGTAGAGCTTACAGAGTTTTTATTCTAAAAACAAAAACCATTATGGAATCTGCTAATGTTGTTTTTCATGACTCAATTGATCTTAACTCAAGACTGCTGAGGATGATGTTTCAGGTTGCTTACTGGACTGGAAATATACAGAAAAAGGTGCTGGAGAACAAACAGAAGCTGCTAGAACTAAAACACATGTTGAAGCAGTAAAGGATGTAACACAGGATGTGGACACATCTGCATCCACATCTATCCACTCAGAATCCTGAAACTGAGGACAACTCCTCTGAATCTGATCAGAATGATGCTCCAGAAGATAATGTGGATGGGTGTGTGGATAGGTCAAGGGATATTTCCTCTAAAATACAGAAAAATCACCCCACTTCACAGATTGTAGGAGATGTGCATGGCCAAGTGAGAACAAGGCAAAAAGACAAGGTAGACTATAGAAAGATGGCTGGTTTGTGGAGTTGCTCATCAGCATACTCACAGGTAAGTTTTTGCTGCTTTGTTTCAAAGATTGAACCTAAGAATATCACTGAAGCATTAAAAGATGTTGACTGGATTCTTGCTATGCAAGAAGAGTTAATTTAATTTGAAAAGAATGAGGTTTGGACCCTTGTCCCTAGACCCTCTCATGAAAATGTCATAGGAACTAAATGAATTTTCAAGAACAAAACTGATGAAAAGGGTGTGATTACTAGGAATAAGGCTAGGCTAGTTGCTCAAGAATATACCCAAATTGAAGGAATTGATTTTGAGGAGACTTTTGCTCCTGTTGCAAGAATTGAGTCTGATGGATGTGTATTTACCCATCCAAATGATGCACTTTTAGGCTTTCCTTGAGTTTGATTTCCGAGTTTTATGTATATTTGATATGGTTTGTGAGTGTTTTGAAAGTACAGAGGTTGAAGTGCAACAATGTTGAAAACGGAGGATTGGAGAGTACTTTGGAAGCTTTTGGATCAAATTGCAATTCTGAAAAATATGGGACAAAAGTGTATTTTGAAAGTTCAAGGGCCAAGTTGGAAAAATTGGAAAATTCAGGGACTAAACTGGAAATACGGAAATTTGGGAGGAAATTTGATTTATAAAAATTCGTGGGTTAAAGTTAAAAATAAAATTCCAAAGAGCGAAGTGCAAAAGAAGTCATTATAGTGGTCAAAGTGCGATTGCAAAATCGCGAGACGAACCGAGTTCAAAGAGGTACAAAATGTGGCCGAGGCTTGCTGATTTCGGCCGAGCACTGCTAGGGCCAGCAAGGCCATTTTGGGCCATGGCAAGGAATTTCATGGGCAAGGCTGGGCTTTGCAAAGTAGGGCCGATCGACCAAAAGAAAATAGTGCTGATCGACCAAATCAAAAGAGGGCCGATCGACCCTATTCAAGGGCGGACGCGCTCAACTCCGTTGCGGACGCGCTCAAGTGACGACGATTAAGCCAAAGTTCCTGCCAGTAAGGGCGACCGCGCCAATAGCAAGGGCGGCCGCGCTCCTCCGTAATTGAGGGCAGTCTTGACTTTTCCTATCTTTTAACACCAGATTTTGCCCTAGTACTATATATTCACAGCCATTGTTTAGTTTTAAAAAAAGCATAGATCATAGAATAAATCAGAGAATTGGATGCTTTTGCTTTTCTTTAGAGAAGAATTATTCCGAATTCCAGGTTTTATCATTGTAAATTATGAGTAGCTAATTTCTTAGATTTGTAGATTGGTTGGATCTTTATCCGGATTTCTATGCAATTGTATTTTAATTCTTTCTATTTAATTCCTTCTAGTTCATTAATAGATTTTAATTCCATGTTCTTGGATTCGAGACGTATGTTAAGATACGAACTCATCTTTGAATAATTGGGTATCGAATTCGCCATTAATTTTGGATTTTGATACATAGACCATTATTGATTGAATAACTTTAATCGGGGCCGTAATAGAAATCGATTAAAGTTAGGTTCTTTTATTCTTATGTGCTTAATGTATTCTTGGCATATTGTGGAACCGTAATAGACACTACAATATTAAGAGAGTATTTAGGATTGTAATCCGGCCACCTAACCGTGTCGATCCTAGCTAAAGTGAATGAACCCTAGAAGTTGAGTTAATGTTTTATAAGTAAAATTCTGCATAGAATGATGGTGAAGTGAAATCCAATCTATGAATCTCTGCTCATAATCTGTTTTCTCGTTTAGTTAGTTTTTGTTATTTAATTTATGCTCTTAGTTTTTAAATCAAATCTATAAACTGTGGTTACTAAATTCATTGCGTTTAATTTACTTGTTTACCAACGAGTCTCTGTGGATTCGACCCCTGCATTTGCATACTGCTACACCGGTAGTGAGTACACTTGCTCGGTTTTTATTACAAGAGGGAGTTTTCCTCCATCAAGTTTTTGGCACCGTTGTCGGGGACTTGTTGCAAGTAAACAAGTAAGTTAGGTAGTGAATGCAAGGTCGTCGTTCTTTGAAGCCTACATTGGTGCCATTGAACGACAACATAAACAGACTTAATAAAGCTAAAGACACTAAGCTTCTTGAGGAAGTATTTGAGGGCGATCCCCTCTTTAATCCCCTTTTCTCGGATTCAGACACTGAATCAGAACCCTCCACCACCGAGGTAGAGGAAGAGAAAGCCGAGATGGCAGAACCACCGGCACAAACTATGAATGATTTCCTGAGACCTAGGGTAGACACATCCACCTCTTGCATAGTGCTGTCCGATGCAGCCAAAAATTTAGAGGTCAAAGGACAATACTTTGCCATGTTGCCAAGCTTTCACGGATTGCCTGGTGAGGATACACTTACGTTCCTTAAAGAGTATATTATTGTTGTTGCTCAATTTTTGTTAAGACATGGAGTGACTGAGGAGCAAATTAGACTGAAGTGCTTTCCTTACACCCTTAAGGGAGTGGCTAAAACATGGTTGATGATGCTTGCACCGAGCAGCATTAGTACTTGGGTAGAATTGCAAGATGTGTTCCTTAAAAGATATTACCCACATCATCTGTTAGCTAGTTTTAGACAGAAATTGATGACATTTTTCCAAGATGTGGGGGAGCCCTTTCATGAGGCATGGGAAAGATTTAATACAATGTTAATGCAATGTCCCCAACACAATTTCACACTACCCTCACTGAACCAAGCCTTTTATGATGGCTTGAATGACAATGGTCAATCAATGGTTGACAATCTTTGCTTTGGAGGCTCGATAGGAGCCAAGACCCCGGACGAGACTAAAGCTTTATATGAGATGTTGAGTGCTAATTCTCAACAAAAGAGTTCAAGGGGTAGAACAAGGGGGGTATTGGATTTGACTGCTACTGATAATCTTTCTAAGCAAATTGCAGTCTTAAGTGGTAAATTTGATAAATTGACTGCCTGCGGCACTTCTGCTGGTGCCAATGTTATTACTGATTATTGTACAAATTGTGGTTTATCATCTCATGTGACTAATATGTGTCCAAGTGCAGCAAATTTGTCTTATCATCCTGAACAGGCACATGCTTTCAACGGATATGGACAAAGGCCACCACCCCAAGGCAACCAATATGGCAATTACAATCCATGGGGTGGCCATCAGAATCAGTAAGTAAAGCCTCTTCATGCACCACCACCTGGACAACATGGTAGGGAGCCTTGGGAGCTGGCAGTTCAGCAGCTAAGGATGGAGATGCAGTAAAGTAATAGAAATATAGAAGATGCGTTTGAAAAGATGGGCACACAAGTAGAGCAACTTGTGAAGGTTGCCCAAGAGTTGATGAAAGAGAAAAATCCACCTGAGCAAGCAAAGTCAATCACGACAGTGTGGGATGAGAGTGAGGAAATTGAGGAGGTATTTCTTTCTACCCTTGATAATTTTGAATGTGATAATATTGATAATGTTAGTGAGGAAGAGGATGAGATTGGGGAGGTTCAATATGTATTTTCTGCATTAAATTTAGAAACCCCTCCCCCCAATGTTGTGAAAACCCAACCCCAGAGAGGTGTGGAGTTTGAAAAGATTAAACATGTTCAAAAAGACCCCGGGTGTTTCACCATCCCAATTTCTTTAGGGGGTCAAAATTTTAAAGGTTTGTTGGATCTTGGGGCAAGTGTCAATGTGATGCCCTTTCATGTTTTTAGAAGTTTAGGGGCATGTGAGTTGAAACCACCCATGAGAGACTTGCAATTGACGGATCTCTCAATCAAAAGACCTTTAGGGGTTCTTGAAAGGGTGTTGGTTAAAATTGATAAAATAATTATCCCCATTGACTTTTATGTGATGTGTATGGAGGGATCAAGTGAGGAACAACTGAAAACTCTCATTCTGCTTGTGAGACCATTTATATTTGACACTAAGGCCACCATTGATGTGTGTCAAGGGGTGGTGTCCTTGAGAGGCATGGGGGAAGAATGCAAGTTTGTTATGTCTAAAAATGATAAGAAAATCTCCCCCAAAAATGGTTTTGTAGGAGCCATAAATGATTTACCAATGGTCATATATGATGTGAATGGATGTGAGAAAAGTGGGGATAATGCGGACGTTTGTCCCTTGGCTAGTAACATTAAGGCCGACCAATACTCTAGGAGTAACGGGTCATATCACACCCCACACGACTCCCATAAAGAGTCGAATCCATCACATTTACCACAAGGGCCTTCAAAACGTAAAGTTAGTGAGGAGAGTTATAGTGATTTATCTGATTCTATATTTGCTACTATTTTTGTTCACGATAACTCTCTTGATCTTGGTTGTGAGAATGGTGTTTTGCAGGTTGAAGAAAAATTGAGTTTGGGGGTGGAAACCCCAATAAAAAGAAAAGAAAAAGGGGTAAGCACAAGCGTAAAGTTTCAAAAATAAATGTGGCTTCACCCCTACTTGTTGACAATGGAGAGCTGATTTGGAAAGAGAAGGGCGTTTGTGCCCGTAAGAAGAAGAGATGGTCCAAAGGCCGCAAAGCAAAGGCCAAGTAAGCTTGGGACCATAGTCGGGCTAACGACTTTAACCAAAGGCGCTGCTTGGGAGGCAACCCAATGAGGTATGTTTTATTTTTTATGTTAATTACTGTTTAGTAGTGTCTTGACATCCGTTAAGCCCAAGGCACGCTTTTGTTCTCTGTGCTCTGAGGACATAGCATGTTTTGAGTTTGGGGGTGGGCAACTCTCCGAGTTTGTGGGTTTATAAGGGAGTGTATATAGTGTCACCCTCTAAAAAAATAAAAAAAATTTAAAAATTTTGTTCTTTTCATAGTTGGGATGTTGGCCAAAGTCTGTGATGATTAGAGTGTGCTTTAATTTTAAAATCACATGTGCTATTATTAGTGTGGTGATTGGGATTGCATTGAAACATTTAAATTATGATTGCACCACCTCTCACTTCCGTATCATGTTCTTGGTCATTGTCATCAACTTAGGTGCCCTTTATGGGATCACTTTGTGTATTCTCGGGGTCCCTAGAACATGTTTGCATGATTGTCAATAACACGTCAATAGGTTACTTGATATATATGGCTATTCTTTGAATCCCTTTTTGTGAGCCTTAAACTTTCTAGTCACTAAAAAATTTTCCGCTAGAACCCCTTTTGAGCCTGAAAAAGAATGAAATCTCTCACAAAGTGGGAGGTTATCCTAGACCACCATTCGCCTTCATTATCCCACCCTTTTAACTTATACACTATTTTCTCACATTTTCAAGAAAGTGAAACTAGGGAAAGAATGGAGATATTTTGGGGGATGTTTTGAAAATTGAAGGGGTTGAGTGGAAAGAGGTCACGAAAATAAAGAAGTGGGTCATGTTATGTAATGAAAAGAGGGACTTGAGCAAAATATTAAATGCACATTCTTCGTGATATATCTGTGCAAAAAAAAAAAAAGCCTTGCCCTCTCTAATGTTGAAGTGGAAATTGTGTTTCAAGGTGACCAAAGAAAGTAAGGAAATGTGCTCAACCCCATGTCGATGTATGAAAAAGTTTTAGTTTGTGGGTTGGCACATTAGGAAGTAATAAGGGTGAGCGGAGGAATTATCATCAAAGTGGGGATGTATTGTTACAAGAAGTCTTTCTAGTTTCACTTTCTTATGTTCGTATGTCCGTACCTTCATTTGTAACCATGAACCTAGCCCCTGCGATCTTTCGCACCTTAACTTTTAAGCCATATTATTCTTTCAATATCGAGTAACCGGGTTGACAATCGTGTAAATATGCATATGAGTGTCCTTTTTTGGTTTGTACTGTCTATGACATATTGATTAAGAGCATCGCTTAGTGAATCCATAAACAATCTTAGGTTGTTGGCAGTGACCTCCCATAATTCATTCATCATTCAGGCCGCGGTGGAAAATTGTGAGTTTCATGCTTCAATGTGATTGCAATCCCATTACTGTGGTGGCACTTGTTGATTATGTGTGTTGGTAAGGATCTGAGACTTGTGTGGCCAATGAATCATCTGTGATAGAACATCCCAAAAATAATTTTGTTTTAACGTGTTATTATTAGTAGTATTTAGAGTAGCTTTATTTTACTTCTTTTAGTTTTGTTTTATTCGGGACGAGCAAAAGGTTAGTTTGTGGGTGTTTGATGGATGTGTATTTACCCATCCAAATGATGCACTTTTAGGCTTTCCTTGAGTTTGATTCCCGAGTTTTATGTATATTTGATATGGTTTGTGAGTGTTTTGAAAGTACAGGGGTTGAAGTGCAACAATGTTGAAAACGGAGGATTGGAAAGTACTTTGGAAGCTTTTGGATCAAATTGCAATTCTGAAAAATATGGGACAAAAGTGTATTTTGAAAGTTCAAGGGCCAAGTTGGAAAAATTGGAAAATTCAGGGACTAAACTGGAAATACGGAAATTTGGGAGGAAATTTGATTTATAAAAATTCGTGGGTTAAAGTTAAAAATAAAATCCCAAAGAGCGAAGTGCAAAAGAAGTCATTATAGTGGTCAAAGTGCGATTGCAAAATCGCGAGACGAACCGAGTTCAAAGAGGTACAAAATGTGGCCAAGGCTTGCTGATTTCGGCCGAGCACTGCTAGGGCCAGCAAGGCCATTTTGGGCCATGGCAAGGAATTTCATGGGCAAGGCTGGGCTTTGCAAAGTAGGGCCGATCGACCAAAAGAAAATAGTGCTGATCGACCAAATCAAAAGAGGGCCGATCGACCCTATTCAAGGGCGGACGCGCTCAACTCCGTTGCGGACGCGCTCAAGTGACGACGATTAAGCCAAAGTTCCTGCCAGTAAGGGCGACCGCGCCAATAGCAAGGGCGGCCGCGCTCCTCCGTTTTCAAGCAGAATGCGAGAATTTGTACCGTAATTGAGGGCAGTCTTGACTTTTCCTATCTTTTAACACCAGATTTTGCCCTAGTACTATATATTCACAACCATTGTTTAGTTTTAAAAAAGCATAGATCATAGAATAAATTAGAGAATTGGATGCTTTTGCTTTTCTTTGGAGAAGAATTATTCCGAATTTCAGGTTTTATCATTGTAAATTATGAGTAGCTAATTTCTTAGATTTGTAGATTGGTTGGATCTTTATCTGGATTTCTATGCAATAGTATTTTAATTCTTTCTATTTAATTCCTTCTAGTTCATTAATAGATTTTAATTCCATGTTCTTGAATTCGAGACGTATGTTAAGATATGAACTCATCTTTGAATAATTGGGTATCGAATTTGCCATTAATTTTGGATTTTGATACATAGACCATTATTGATTGAATAACTTTAATCGGGGCCGTAATAGAAATCGATTAAAGTTAGGTTCTTTTATTCTTATGTGCTTAATGTATTCTTGACATATTGTGGAACCGTAATAGACACTACAATATTAAGAGAGTATTTAGGATTGTAATCCGGCCACCTAACCGTGTTGATCCTAGCTAAAGTGAATGAACCCTAGAAGTTGAGTTAATGTTTTATAAGTAAAATTCTGCATAGAATGATGGTGAAGTGAAATCCAATCTATGAATCTCTGCTCATAATCTGTTTTCTCGTTTAGTTAGTTTTTGTTATTTAATTTATGCGCTTAGTTTTTAAATCAAATCTATAAACTGTGGTTACTAAATTCATTGCGTTTAATTTACTTGTTTACCAACGAGTCTCTGTGGATTCGACCCCAGCATTTGCATACTGCTACATCGGTAGTGAGTACACTTGCTCGGTTTTTATTACAAGAGGGAGTTTTCCTCCATCAAGTTTTTGAAGGAATTGATTTTGAGGAGACTTTTGCTCCTGTTGCAAGAATTGAGTCCATTAGACTCTTGTTGGCTATTGCTTGTTACCTCAAGCTTACTCTTCATCAAATGGATGTTAAGAGTGCCTTTCTAAATGGGAAATTAAATGAGGAAGCCTATGTTGAACAACTTAAAGGCTTTGTGGATTTCAAGTTTTCTAACCATGTTTACAAACTGAAAAAAGACTCTGTATGGGCTGAAACAAGCCCCTAGAGCTTGGTATGGTAGGTTGACTGACCATTTACTTCACCTAGGATTCAAAAGAGGTGAGGTTGACTAACGACCGTTAGTTTGGACTAAACTGCATAAGAGATAACGAGGGAAGGGCAGAATTGTCCACTGACAGCCTTGTCTCGCGCGGAATAGCGTGTCTCGCGCGATACTAAGCTTCTGCAGACGTGCAGAAGCCAGTTTCCTCGTCGATTTCAACCTCTTTCGGGATAAAACCTTATCAATCCGGCCATCCAATGAGATTTGGGTTCTGGAACCTTCTCATGAGATTTTACCTCTCCACCTTCACATCTCCAACACCTATAAATACTTGAAGACTTTCAGTATTTCAGGATCCCAGACTTTTCAAGTCAAAACCCCCACATTTACTGGTTTCTCTCCCTGAAAGATTCCTGTAAATCACCCCTAAAATCACCTAAAAGTTTGTTTGTCAACCTTGTTGATAAACAAATATCAAAGCTTGAATCAAGGACCAAGGCGAAGCCTGTCCACATCAAGATTTAACTCTAAACTTGAGTCGAAACTCTGTCCGAGTCTCTTCACCCAAGGTAATCTTCCTTCTCCCTTTCTAATTGATTGTTAGAGTGGTATAATACATCAAACCTAGGATCGGCGTAGAGCCTCCCCGAATCATGGGGATGGTCTCGAAGCAATCGATCATATATTCCGTTTAACCTTGTTAAATGGATCTTTTTACTTACTTATTTAAAACGTCATTTTTCTTTGAAAATCTCTCTTTTTAGCAAGACCGATCTCCGGATTTGGTGGAATGGGTGCTCCTTGACCTTTCCATTCCATAACCTAAGCCCCGAACCCAAAATATCTTTTCAAATGGTTTTTTCTATATTTCCAAATAAATAATATAGGTGGCGACTCAAAAAGATGTATAAACAAAAAATTCACGCATCGCTACAGTTATAGCTGTTGTAGGATCTTTGAGGTATTTTGGCTGTGAGAAACCTTTTTGGAGAAAGGATTCTTTAATTCAATTGGAAAGGGGGAGTTGTGTGTATATAATGGTACTCACATCCGTCCCATCCCCTTAAACCCTTGTTAAACCTTTCTCTCCCTTCTCCCTTAATTGCTCAGACGCACACAACAACAATCAATTTCGTTTCTCCTGTTCTACCTAACCAGTTTTTGCAGAATCAATAGCGTCTTATAAAGAAATCCGCGACGAAGATGTGCTCGACATTGAGCCTATTTCTGTTGCCATAGCTGATCAACCAGCTCCCAATCAACCTGCAAAACCTAATTTCTTTGTCGAGATACCCCCTGCTTCATCGTCCTCGTCTGATTCCTCAATGGAAATTCCTCCTCCTAAATCCCCTACATTGGAACCCTCTGTTGCTCCATCATCCCCAAATATTCCTATTCCTCCTCCATCTCCTATTAATGAACCAACTGTTGAACCATCATCTGTTGCCTCTATTCCACCTTTGGAAACCCCCCTAACAAAGAAAAGGAAGTTACCCACTTCCAAACCAAAGGGGAACTTTGTTTCCACTGCACCCCCCAGAAATTTAAGGAGATCTCACAGGGTAAGAAGGCTTTCTGTGGCTGATAAAGCCAAAAATCTAAAGAAACCAGGAGGCAAGCCAACTACAGCCATTGCCTGTGATGATGATGAAGAAGAAGAGGAAGAACCTGAACTGACCAGAACAAGGAAGGCAAGTGCACAACCTGTTGCTGCTCCTCCAGCTGATAAAGATGAGGAACCCCTTGCAAATCTAGTGATTAAGTTGAAAGGAAAGAAGAAAGTGGCTGAAGCTGATTTAGAGCCCATTGCTGAAGAGGCTGAGGATTCGGATAGCAGCTATGACAGTGATGACACTACAGCTGATGAAAATTACAAGCTGGGTCATGAAGAGCTGTGATGTACCCGATTTTTGAAATCAAACGGAGTCGCCACGCCATTTTAATTTTGAGGGCCAAAACTTTGAAAAATGCCCGAGATCAGAGATTTAGGTTCGGAGGTCATGTTACGCGTCGGGAAGGACGTTAGTGTGCACCCGACGCGCCTCGCAAAACGAGTCTTCCAAACATTTGAAATCCTTTTGTTGTGTGTGTGTGTGTGTGTGTTTTGACCAAAATAATTTGAAACTGGGAAAAGTGAAAATTGGGATCTCTTTTTAAGACTTTAAACTAATCCCATGATTTTTTGGAGAATTTTTGGGTTGAGTCTTGGCACTCAAAAGATTTTTGGATTTGAAAAGCAATTCTGCCAGAATGAAAGAAGGCAGTTGACCCTTGACTTTGAAATGGACTTAAAGGCTTCAAAAACTCAGAATCTGGGGAAAGTACGAGAATGAAAGTTGCTTAAAACACCCTAAATAGGGTTTCTGCAAAGAAACTTTCCATTTTGGAAGTAATTTTAGGGGTCAAAACCTTCTGGAAATCTCAGATGTGAAATCTGGATTTCCAGAAGCTGATGAACTGGCCTCTGAAAGAAAAATTGAAAAAAGGAGTTTTACTTACTCAAAAAATAAAATAAAAATATTTCTGGAAAGATCTGGATGTTGGCTACAAAAAGTGTTTTGTAGTCAACACCCAATTCCAAGTTTTACTGGGTCCAAAAAATAAGAAAATGGACTGAGGTCTCAGAACAATGCTACTGGACAGCAAGATGTTCTTGAGGGAAAATGTGATTTTTGGGGGATTTGCATCTATGTTCACCCCATTTTCATCCCTAGACTTGATACCACTACTTTTTATTGAGTGGTTATCATATTCAAGTCATCCTTGGGGAATTTATGGGGTTTAAACATGTCCTTTGCAAAGGGAAAGGGGATATTTTGTAGAAATGAAATTAAAGAGAAAAAATCAATTTGGAGATTTAAAATATAGACCATTTGAGATGGTCATTCATGAAGATGAACTTCAAGATGACCATCTTGGGTCAAAACTCAAGTTAAACTAAACATCAAGTAGATCCAAGTAAGAAGAACAAGATGAACAAGAAGTCAAAAGTGAATTTTAGGGTTTTGAGAAGGAGGGCTTTACCAATGGTGACACCCTATCTTCCTAGGCTTGGAATTTGACTTGAGGAGTATCAAGATTTGGTGTTTGGCTTGAGGAGTATCAAGGTTTGATGTTTGGATTTGTGTTTGGAGTGAGATTGGGAAAGATTCAAGAGAAAATGGTGGCAATCAAGGGATTCCCACTGTTTTCTCTCTATATTTCGCCAGAACTTCGTTGCTATGATCAAATTGTCCTCTGTAAGGCGAGAGGAGGGTTCAATTTATAGCCCTCTGAAATCCTCAATCATGTCCGCGCGGAGGGTATCGTCAGCGTGCACTGTTCATTAATTACAGCTCCAGGCTTTGGACAGGAAGAAAAATCTTTTCAAAATTCAAATTAATCAGCCAGTTTTTGTTCCAGCAGTTTCTATCTTTGGTTTTTTGGCTTTTTTGAGATTCTTTTCTAGGCTTAACCTTAAGTGGCAATGCCCACTTTACCCTCACTTTGTTAGAAAGGTTAGGGTTTGTTAGGAATGTTAGAAATGTTAAAACTTTCGTTAACTTTCTAACGAAAAAGCTACCAATTCAAATTGGAGCACTTACAGTAGCCCCTCGGCGACGGTGCTTTCGAAGGAAGCGGGGTCGTCGATAAGAGTAAGGCTCCAAATTTGACAGGATGATCAAGTGATCGAGTGGCTGAACCTATTTAATAGGGTACCTACGTATCCCGAGTGGGAATCAAGCCAGTCGTAGTTCGGGTCTTTGACCCTGGGGTGATGGCGTTTTAGGTGCCTCGAACCTGATGAGCGAGTTCTGCAGTCGGTTGCTGGAGAGAAACTCTGCTAGGGATAAGAGATGATCATTTTGATCGGAGGGCTATCCGCTCTGCTGGGGATAGGAGTGACCATTTTTGGTCTGATGGCTGAAATTGTATATCCGCTCTGCTGGGGATATGAATGACCATTTTCGGTCTGATGGCTATCCGCTCTGCTGGGGATAAGAGATGATCAGTTTCGGTCTGAGGGCTATCCGCTCTGCTGGGGATAGGAGTGACCATTTTCGGTCTGATGACTGAAATTGTATATCCGCTCTGCTGGGGATAATTGCGATTTATCGCTTTCCTGGTGTTGTGTGTGATGGCGTCTTAGGTGCCTCGAACCTTGATGATGGCGTCTTCGGTGCCTCGAACCTTGGAGATGGCGTTTTAGGTGCCTCGAACCTTGATGATTTGGGATAGATGGACTTCGGTCTTATGTCTGCTGCCGAAGGATGACCGTGCTGGTCGAGTGGCTGGACCTAATGATAGGCTACCTACGTATCCCTAGTGGGAATCAAGCCGGTCGTAGTTCGAAATCTACTCGAGATTTCGTTGGCTTTTGGGATTCCGTTAGCTTTGAGGATTTCGTTAGCCTTCTTTGAGGAAAAGCAGACGTATTCGTCGGGGAAATCGGTCTTACGTTTTACTGCCGTGAATGATTTTGATGAAAGATACGGGATCCGTTATCTTTCTCGGGGCACTCGGTCTTACGTTTAACTGCCGGGAATGATTTTGATGAAAGATACGGGATCCGTTATCTTTCTTGGGGCACTCGGTCTTACGTTTAACTGCCGGGAATGATTTTGATGAAAGATACGGGATCTCGTTATTTTTCTCGGGGCACTCGGTCTTACGTTTAAGCTGAGAATTTCTTTTGAGAGGGTATGAACCTAAATGGGAACTTAGTTCAGGAGTATGAACCTAAGTTGAGGTTCGGTTCAGGAGTATGAACCTAATGGAGACTTAGTTCAGGAGTATGAACCTAAGTTGAGGTTCGGTTCAGGAGTATGAACCTAAATGGAGACTTAGTTCAGGAGTATGAACCTAAGTTGAGATTTGGTTCAGGAGTATGAACCTAAATGGGAACTTAGTTCAGGAGTATGAACCTAAGTTGAGGTTTTGTTCAGGAGTATGAACCTAAATGGGAACTTAGTTCAGGAGTATGAACCTAAGTTGAGGTTTTGTTCAGGAGTATGAACCTAAATGGAGACTTAGTTCAGGAGTATGATCCTAAGTCGGGATTTGGTTCAGGAGTATGAACCTAAATGGGAACTTAGTTCAGGAGTATGAACCTAAGTTGAGGTCTTGTTCAGGAGTATGAACCTAAATGGGAACTTAGTTCAGGAGTATGAACCTAAGTTGAGGTTTTACACGATGGAGGCTATTTGAAGGTGTTCTTCTTTGGGAAGACTCGGGCTTACGAGAACCATCGGGAAGAAAGGTGATCAATGTCTGGTCAAGTGGATGGACCGGATTGGAGTATGCGGGGGTCACCCGAGGATTGACTATTTTAGGGAAGTCGTCCTAGAGATTGGCGTATTTGGGAGTCACCCGAGGGATTGACTATTTTAGGGAAGTCGCCCTAGAGATTGACTGTATTTGGGAGTCACCCGAGGGATTGACTATTTTAGGGAAGTCGCCCTATGATCTGACTATTTTTGGGAAGTCGCCCTATGGTTTGACTATTTTTGGGAAGTCGCCCTGTGGTTTGACTATTTTTGGGAAGTCGCCCTATGGTTTGACTGGTGTGGGGAAGTCACCCTATGATCTGACTATTTTTGGGAAGTCGCCCTATGGTTTGACTATTTTTGGGAAGTCACCCTATGATCTGACTATTTTTGGGAAGTCGCCCTATGGTTTGACTGTTTTGGGGAAGTCACCCTATGATCTGACTATTTTTGGGAAGTCGCCCTATGGTTTGACTGTTTTGGGGAAGTCGCCCTATGATCTGACTATTTTTGGGAAGTCGCCCTATGGTTTGACTATTTTTGGGAAGTCACCCTATGATCTGACTATTTTTGGGAAGTCGCCACATGGTTTGACTATTTTGGGAAGTCACCCTATGATCCGACTATTTTTGGGAAGTCGCCCTATGGTTTGACTGTTTTGGGGAAGTCACCCTATGATCTGACTATTTTTAGGAAGTCGCCCAATGATCTGACTATTTTTGGGAAGTCGCCCTGTGGTTTGACTATTTTTGGGAAGTCGCCCTATGGTTTGACTGTTTTGGGGAAGTTGCCCTATGGTTTGACTGTTTTGGGGAAGTCGCCCTATGGTTTGACTGTTTTGGGGAAGTCGTCCTATGGTTTGACTATTTTTGGGAAGTCACCCTGTGGTTTGACTATTTTTGGGAAGTCGCCCTATGATCTGACTATTTTTGGGAAGTCGCCCTGTGGTTTGACTATTTTTGGGAAGTCGCCCTATGATTTGACTTTTTTGGGGAAGTCACCCTAAGGTTTTGACTGTTTTGGGGAAGTCGCCCTATGATCTGATGATAATGTTCTTTTAGAAAAGTAGTTGACTAAGATATGCTTTCATACCTGTCTTTGTGCTTACACCGTAGTTGCTTAGGAAGGGTGAGGCTACGGGTGATGTTGATGAAGAAGTTGTTAAGTTCTTTGTTCGTGGGACGGTTTCGCCGACGATTTCTTTGTCTTTGGAAGCATTTTGACCTGAAGGAGGAGTTTGGTTGAGTCTGCATCTTGCTGGTGGTCGTCAACCTTGTAGAGGTGGTTGAGCTTGTATTCACATTGGGACTTCTTGCTTTTGAGAACTTGGTGTCTCTGACCGCATTGTATTGGAGAGCTTGGCGTCTCTGACCTTCTTGCCTTGGAGAACTTGGCGTCTCTGATCGATTTGTATTGGAGAACTTGGCGTCTCTGACCAATTTGTATGTGAGAACTTGGCGTCTCTGACCGACTGGCATTTGATTTGCATTTGAGAACTTGGCGTCCCTGACCGATTTGCATTTTGAGAACTTGGCGTCCCTGACCGACTTGTATTCGAGAACTTGGCGTCTCTGACCGAATTGTAGACACTGGAGGTGGTCTTCATTGGGGGCTGTTTTCATCCATTTGTGGACATTGGAGGTCGTCTTTAGCAAGTTGCAGACGCCGGAGCTTGTCTTTGCCAAACTGTAGATGTTGGAGGGCGTCTTCATTCATTGGAGGTCGTCTTTGGTGAAGATCATCCTTGCCGAAAAAAGGGGGATTTGATTTCACGTTTGAATTCCTGCATTCGTTAGTGAAGAGGAAGATGCATATATGGCATTCATGATGACAGATGCATGCATGGAACCAAAAATGATTATGGGATGATGCATTTACTTGCTTTCGAAGATGCACTTAGCCTAAGCTTCGGCGGGAAAATTATGATTTATGATCTTCGATGATTTAGGATTATTCCTATTGACTCAAGTTTTGTGCATGCTACATGAGCCCTTGGGAGATTTTTAGTGGGGATGCGTAGTGATGTATGTGTCGGAGACCTGCTTTGGGGACAGATTTTGAGCAAGTGGAGGATGAGAACCCTTGATCGCGATTTAAACAATGCGGTTGTTGGTGAGGTTTTGTCGGCAATATCACATGGACCTCAATCTTGATGAGATTGGATTCGGATCCCGGGTCTTGATTGAAACTTTCCCTCTCATTCTTGGTCATTTGAAGGCGATCGACGGACTTTAGGGCCAACGTTGATACGAGTGAAGCTTCTTTCATTTGGATGAGCTGTGACCTTGGCCGAAACCTTTTAGGAGGATGATTTGATGGAATTGCTAATGCGGGAGAAACCACGATCTTGAACTCCGATGCTACGGGAAGGCTGCCGTGTACCAAGTTACGAAGGCTGAAATTCTTTCTTGCGACTTGATAAAATTCGGGTCCAAAAGACCATCTTGACAAAGCCCCGGATCCTGAGTAGGCAAAGTCCAGATTTTGAAGAAGCGATTTGGCGAGTCTATCTCGTGGTGAAGAACCCAACGTGGACCCAAAGATGACTATATAAGCCCCGGCTTGAAGAGTCTGCTACGGGAGAACACAGGAGAACCGCTTAGCAAGCCCCAGCATGAAGAAATTCAGAGTAGTCTTACGAGGGGGAACCCATCTTTTCGGACCTTAGTCAACCGATTCTTGGACAAGACTCGAAATGTTTACGTGCGGGGGCATATCTTTTGAAAGATGGGAATGTCTCCCGAATTTGTGTATGACACTCTCGCTTTTGGTTTGACTCTTTTGAGAGAGTATAAGCATCACAAGGTGTGGAAAAGTGTATGGAAGCCCCTGCGACGGAAAGACAAGTGTTTGGCTCTATTTCCCTATGATGGAGAGAGAGAAGACTTGTCGAGACACTTGAAAACTTGTCTTATTCATGATGATCACAAAAATTTGCTTAAAACCCTTTGTTAATGTTCGGTTATTCAATCCCTAAATCTGATATGAACAAATATTTTGATTAATCACAAGGAGAAAACCAAGCGATATCGAAAATCAAGCTTGGAAGGGCGGAAAGTGTATAGGGACGATCCTTGATGAGACCGGATTTTTTTTTTTTTTTTTTTTTTTGAGATTTGTTTGTGATTTCGACCGGACCATTTCGGTTGCCTACGTTCCCTCCATTATGAAGAGCTCGGGTCGCCGTAGTTCGGGCCTATCCCGAATGAAAAGAGAATGAATGTTGAAATTCGAGGGTCCGAGGACCTTTGGGGATTTTGAGGATTTGGAGGATTGAATAACATATCCCCTTAGAGTGTCCGTGAAAGACACGGATGCGAAGCCCAGTGGGACATCCACGGCAAGTGTTTGTGAGGAGAAATGAAATATGCTCACATGAAGGGAAGGGTTGAATTTGCACAATCTTTGATTGGTAATTTTGAACCAAAATGGATTAGATTCCAATTTAAGCAAGCAATGAAGCATTAATTTGATCCTCGACATCGAGGATATTAGAATGAAGCTGCTATCCGTAGGGACCGTAGTTGGGTTTCCGGGCTTCGATCGGCTATCGGGTGATTTGGGAGATTATGACCTCTTGAGATGAGAGGTCGGCTAGGCCTTTTCTTGGTGAACCTCTAAAGATGAGAGGTTGGCTCGCGGGGATGTGTTTGGGAAATCTATGGCGAGGAAGATTGATTGCCTCCAAGAATGAGAGGTCAGATTTTGACTTGGCCAAGGGCAAGGGTAATGGTGATGGGAGTATCCTCTAAAATTGAGAGGATGGCTTGGGATTGGTTTAAGGTAATGATGAGAGGAAGTCCGAGCTACTGACAACTTTTTGCGATCTTGCGAGAATTCATGCTCCTTTTTGATCATTGGAGAGCTTCTTGAGATGTCGGGGACTTTTGAGTTCTTCTTCTTTTTTTTTTTTTTTTGTAAGGCTTCCTGAGGAGCTTGGAATTATATCAGAGATTGTGAGGATTTTAAAATCCTTCTTTGTTTTTTGTTTCTTTTTTTGTTGTTTTTTTTTTTTTGTTTTTTTTTTTTTGTTTTTTTTTTGGAAAGCTTCTGAGGAGTTGAGGATTATCTTTGTCCTTCCTTCATGGCTTGAGATAATTTGCGCATCGCCGATTCTCGAAGCTAACTTCTCGGGCTCGCTTGGACTTTCTCTCAGTATGGAGCAAAAATGATGGCTAAACCGGGTTTCAAAACACGCCGATCTTGAAATGAGAGGGTAGTGTTTAGTAAGGGTGAGGTAATGGCTTTCCTATGGGTGAAAGGTTTCAACCGCAATCCCTACTAGATGACCTAAACGAGATTAAGTCTTCATTGCTTGCTTAAGCTTTATATGAGAAAAGATCCATGCAAATTCATCGAGCAACGAGATGATGATGATGAAAGGGATGTGAGCATATGAGATGCAAGATGGGGAGTTGGTAAGCCCCAATTTGGGAAGGATATCAACTGATTTTCTCACTCCGATTAGTTTAAATATTAATCATTTTCGAAGAATTAGTGGTTGAGCGACACAAGTGATCATTTTGGATAAAACCATTTCAATTAAGTGTAACGTGGGTGCGCAAGTGATGTCTCGAGTCTAGCAAGAAAAGAAAAAAGACTTATATTAAAAATTAGACACTTAACCACTATGTCCAAAATGGACTACAACGACAAATGTCCAGAAGGACTTAGGTGAAAGAAAAGTACTAGAACCTACGAAGGTTGACTCAAAAGACTATTTTAAAGATAGGTAGCCCCGCCTAGCCGCTCTTTCTTTGTTGAACCATGCATCTATTCTTCGACGCTGGAGACGGGAGCTATTGCGAACCTTTCCATCGATTTCCTTGGCAACTTTTTGTTCAATCCAACCATCTTCATTGCCTGCGATGACCGGTTCATTGACCTTGCAAAGGGACGAGTCAAACTCCATTGTGCCCACAAGGCTTGAACCACCAAACTCGATCATGTTGACACTCATGTTGTTAGGGAGCGGGTTATTGATAGTATTAGGTCCTTCGTGCATCTCTAACCTCCCTTGCTCAATCAACCCTTGGATGGCCTTTTTCGGGGACGCAATCATCCGTCAGTGCCCAGCGGTACCGATGAAAGGCACAATGCTTGGAGGTATCCAAAGGAGCGTTGGGGTTTCTAGGCGATAATTTTCCAAAGGCCGGAGCAAACCTTCTCTCACCAAACCTCTGAAGATATCACTCAAAGGCATCCCAAAGTTTCTCAAGTCTTGGAGCGGGATCTGGATGCATCAGCTTCTTGGGAACAAAGGAAGTGGCATTGTTACTGATCTGTCTGCGTAGCCGATCGCCTCTTTGCCTTTAGCGAAAGTGAGAGTAGTTTTGGAGGGAGGAGCCCTATATCCGTAGGCAGTGCGGCGGTCAGCCTGCGATTGTAAGCCTTTTCAAACTTAGCCCGGAATTAACCATTGCACGCAAGTCGGCGTAGGGGAAGTGGCCGAGGGAAGCTCTCAAATGCGGCTTCAAGCATGACCGAAAGATGTCTAAGCTGCTCCTCGTCGGAGGGAGGAATGGCCATTTCACTCGAGCTTTAAGTTCCATCTCTTATAGAAATCCCCAATATTCTCATTAGTGGCGCTGCATCGTTGTTTGCGAAGTCAACTCTGTTTGTCTCCCACTCCAAGTTGGCTTTATACTTATACGTGAAAGTCTTGGTAATTTGTTCCCAAGTAGCCCTAGCTTCAGTGCAATCGGAAAAACCATTTCAAAGCCCACGACTTCAAAGAGAGACTAAAGTAATCGGCCAACCTTCGGTTTGTGCATCCATCCCTTAGCCTTCATTGCCAAAGTATAGGTGTCCAAGTGAGTTTTAGGGCATGCACTCCGTCAAACAATTCCAGAGCGGGCATCACAAACTTGTGAGGGGGGACAATCGAGTCGGGATCTCAGTAGGCCGAAGAGCGGTGTTCTTTTTGGCGGTCAATTCAATCTGTGCTTTCATTTCCTTGTGTTGCTCCATAAACCAAGCCAATTGGGGATCCAAAGGCGGAGCGGGAATTCTGAGCCGATATTTGAGCTAGGAAGAGGACTAGGCATTGGTGGTGCATTGGTGGAAGGAATACCATATCCGGAGCATAGGTGAAAACCTCGTCCTTCGCCCAAATTACAGGGAGTGTAGGTAGGAGAGTCGGGGCAAAAGGATAGAACCCAGCACTTCTTTGGTTGGCTTCCAATCGGCGAGAGAAGATGGAGGCAGGTCTCGAGGTAGCCATATGGCTTGGATTTTCGGAGTGAGGCCCATAAGTAGGCTTAAGTGCGGGGCCATTGTCCCTGGTTCTTGAATTGCATGGCCGGTTGTGGCGAGGATGCATAACCGAGAGGATACTTGTGGTCCCGGTGATTCGGATGAAACCCGGATGAAGGCTTGATAACCCATGTAGAAGTCCGAGTGAATGGATTTGTGAAAGCCTGTGAGGAGCAACCGAACCAAGTACCATTACGAGGAGGGGCTCCCGACCGTGGCCCGTAACCGGATTGTGGCGGCATTCCAAACCGTTCTTTGCCGAAAGTCCGGATTGATTGGTCCCAAACCGAGGCGGGATCCCAATTTGCCGTGGCATTCAGGTATCCCAACCATGGGAAGGCATTCCGTGCTTGACTTTGTCCCCACCGAGGCATTGCGAAGCGCTCGTCCCGTCAGCCGCATGGATCCGGTGGTTCTGCAGTTGGGAGCCGCCTCGACCTAGGGATCGAGGAGCATGGGCTCTGGTGGTAGTACCGTGGGAGGCCGGTGGTGGCATCCTGGAGTAGTCGGGTTGACCAAGAGCGGGATTGTGGTCTTCCTCTTCTTCCACAGTGAAGGTGCCATCCGGGTTGAGACTGGCGGCCAATCCATGGCTTTTGATAGCCTCCATAAGGCTGTTCAACTGTGCTTCCTGGCGCACTCTCATCTGTTTGGCTAGCTGATTCCCTTTGTTGTTCTCGTCTCGAGGAGTCCCTGAGGCGGAGTGACGTTGTCCCCATCGTTACCAGTTGATGCAGACATTCTAAAATTCGGAGTCGGAACAGACGGTGAAGCTGATGATGCGCTTGACTCTTCCCAACTGATTAAACGGTGACCCGGTGCCCGAAACCAAGCTTTACGCGGAGCTGCGGGGGAAAGACACGAGGGTTCAGATGGCGGGAATTGAAGGAGGTGTAAGTGCTCCAATTTGAGTTGGTAGCTTTTTCGTTAGAAAGTTAACGAAAGTTTTAACATTTCTAACATTTCTAACAATCTCTAAACTTTCTAACCAAGCAAGGGTAGGTTAGGGTTTGCTATTTAAAGTTAAACCAAAAAAGGAATCCAAAAAAGCAAAAGAATTAAGAAAATCCCGAAAAACGACAAGTTGAAAAACAATTTCTCGATATTTTGAAAAATATTCTTCCTGTTCAAAGCCTGGAGCAAAGCATTTAATGCACCGAGCACGTTTCTGAGGGACCTCCGCGCGGACATCTTTGAGTTTTCAGAGGGCCTATAAATTAAACCCTCCTCTCTCAGTTTACAAACACAATTTGATCATAGCAACGAAGTTCTGGCGAAATATAGAGAGAAAACAGTGGGAATCCCTTGATTGCCACCTTTTTCTCTTGAATCTTTCCCAATCAAATACCAAACACACCAAACCTTGATACTCCTCAAGCCAAACACCAAATCTTGATACTCCTCAAGTCAAATTCCAAGCCTAGGAAGATAGGGTGTCACCATTGGTAAAGCCCTCCTTCTCAAAACCCTAAAATTCACTTTTGACTTCTTGTTCATCTTGTTCTTCTTACTTGGATCTACTTGATGTTTAGTTTAACTTGAGTTTTGACCCAAGATGGTCATCTTGAAGTTCATCTTCATGAATGACCATCTCAAATGGTCTATATTTTAAATCTCTAAATTGATTTTTTCTCTTTAATTTCATTTCTACAAAATATCCCCTTTCCCTTTGCAAAGGACATGTTTAAACCCCATAAATTCCCCAAGGATGACTTGAATATGATAACCACTCAATAAAAAGTAGTGGTATCAAGTCTAGGGATGAAAATGGGGTGAACATAGATGCAAATCCCCCAAAAATCACATTTTCCCTCAAGAACATCTTGCTGTCCAGTAGCATTGTTCTGATAACTCAGTCCATTTTCTTATTTTTTGGACCCAGTAAAACTTGGAATTGGGTGTTGACTACAAAACACTTTTTGTAGCCAACATCCAGATATTTCCAGAAATATTTTTATTTTATTTTTTGAGTGAGTAAAACTCCTTTTTTCAATTTTTCTTTTAGAGGCCAGTTCATCAGCTTCTGGAAATCCAGATTTCACATCTGAGATTTCCAGAAGGTTTTGACCCCTCAAATTACTTCCAAAATGGAAAGTTTCTTTGCAGAAACCCTATTTAGGGTGTTTTAAGCAACTTTCATTCTCGGACTTTCCCCAGATTCTGAGGTTTTGAAGCCTTTAAGCCCATTTCAAAGTCAAAGGTCAACTGCCTTCTTTCATTCTGGCAGAATTGCTTTTCAAATCCAAAAATCTTTTGAGTGCCAAGACTCAACCCAAAAATTCTCCGAAAAATCATGGGATCAGTTTAAAGTCTTAAAAAGAGATCCCAATTTTCACTTTTCCCAGTTTCAAATTATTTTGGTCAAAACACACACACACACACACACACACACACACACAACAAAGGATTTTGAATGTTTGGAAGACTCGTTTTACGAGGCGCGTCGGGTGCACACTAACGTCCTTCCCGACGCGTAACATGACCTCCGAACCTAAATCTCTGATCTCGGGTTTTTTTCAAAGTTTTGGCCCTCAAAATTAAAATGGCGTGGCGACTCCGTTTTTTCCGGTTTTATTTGGTTTTTCAAAGAAACGCAAAAATCGAATTTTTCCCGCGAATGGCAACATCATCACAGGAGGGTAGGTGTTTGGGCTCTTAGGCTCATGCAACATGCAGTTATTTGTTCATGTTTACTTAAAACACGTTTTATTAACCTAATCGGTTGGAAAAGATTGCTCTTCTTTTTTCGAACTACTCGACTCTGGATCGGGCCGGGCCCCGTCACTACGTCTATAAGCCCCTCGTATTCCACCGTATTTCGACCTCCCGGGGTGGACGGCCCGGGCGAGGGTCCTATAGGGCAAGCGGGTCCCACCGACCGAAAGAAAAACGATCCTAGAAGTCGGCGGGTAATCCGGTCTTAATGAGCATTCGATGTAAATTACGGACAAAGGCGACGTCAAAGTCAAGATCATGTCCGAGAGCTCGACAAGAAAGTCGGCATGATTTGGACGATGAATGTCCACGATTGATCTTGACTTGTCGTCAATTAGGCCGTAATTAGGCATGGAATAATCATTAATCCTTGATGACTCGGTGTCATGCTGGGAGTCGGTGTATAATTTGTGCCGGTCGTAGCCGAAGTCAAGGCGCCGATATCTTGGTCAAAGTCTGCGGCGGAAAACCGGCGAACTTCGACCGATTAGGGACCCAAAAGATATTGAGTCGGTATGCCGACAAAGGCTTGAAAGGAAAGGTCTATACACGACATGGCATGACACGTACCGGACTAAAAACCAACGGGTCTCGGACAAAGTGTGTCACGGACAAGTGCATGGTCGACACGAGGCTCCATGGATGTTTGGGTAGTCCCGTGCTCGTCCGAGAGGCGTAATAAGACCAAACGGACCGCGACAAGGATTTCCGGGTTAAGGACGTGGTGTGCGGTGTACGGTCAACGTGCGCGTAGTGTGCAAGCAGCCTATCTTCTTTTCGAGTAAAATAAAAATTTTTTTTATGTGTCTTAAAAAGTATGATGCATGATTTTTTTTTTGGAAATTTTCTTTTTTTTTTGAAAAATCTTTTTTTTTTTGAAAATTTTTTTGAAAATTAATGAGCACATAAGCACATAATCACAAAAATTCCGACAGTTAGGGACATTATTCCGACAGTCAAAATTTTGACTTTTTTTTTTCGAGGCGGCCAAAACAAACACGAAAAAATGTGCAAAAATCAACACACACACAAAACAAAGGATTCCAAATGTCGGGACGGAAGCTTGACCCTCAAAAGCTTTTTTTTGAAAACGGTGATACCGGTACGTGGGATTGTTAGACCACAATTTATCCCCGACTCGTGTTAGGAGGCGATAACGGGAAATTTAGTGGTTTCCACCAATATACCAAATACCATTTTTTTTTTTTAAAAAAAAAGCTTAGTCCCCAGCGGAGTCGCCACTGTGATGTACCCGATTTTTGAAATCAAACGGAGTCGCCACGCCATTTTAATTTTGAGGGCCAAAACTTTGAAAAATGCCCGAGATCAGAGATTTAGGTTCGGAGGTCATGTTACGCGTCGGGAAGGACGTTAGTGTGCACCCGACGCGCCTCGCAAAACGAGTCTTCCAAACATTTGAAATCCTTTTGTTGTGTGTGTGTGTGTGTGTGTTTTGACCAAAATAATTTGAAACTGGGAAAAGTGAAAATTGGGATCTCTTTCTAAGACTTTAAACTAATCCCATGATTTTTTGGAGAATTTTTGGGTTGAGTCTTGGCACTCAAAAGATTTTTGGATTTGAAAAGCAATTCTGCCAGAATGAAAGAAGGCAGTTGACCCTTGACTTTGAAATGGACTTAAAGGCTTCAAAAACTCAGAATCTGGGGAAAGTCCGAGAATGAAAGTTGCTTAAAACACCCTAAATAGGGTTTCTGCAAAGAAACTTTCCATTTTGGAAGTAATTTTAGGGGTCAAAACCTTCTGGAAATCTCAGATGTGAAATCTGGATTTCCAGACTCTGATGAACTGGCCTCTGAAAGAAAAATTGAAAAAAGGAGTTTTACTTACTCAAAAAATAAAATAAAAATATGTCTGGAAAGATCTGGATGTTGTCTACAAAAAGTGTTTTGTAGTCAACACCCAATTCCAAGTTTTACTGGGTCCAAAAAATAAGAAAATGGACTGAGGTCTCAGAACAATGCTACTGGACAGCAAGATGTTCTTGAGGGAAAATGTGATTTTTGGGGGATTTGCATCTATGTTCACCCCATTTTCATCCCTAGACTTGATACCACTACTTTTTATTGAGTGGTTATCATATTCAAGTCATCCTTGGGGAATTTATGGGGTTTAAACATGTCCTTTGCAAAGGGAAAGGGGATATTTTGTAGAAATGAAATTAAAGAGAAAAAATCAATTTGGAGATTTAAAATATAGACCATTTGAGATGGTCATTCATGAAGATGAACTTCAAGATGACCATCTTGGGTCAAAACTCAAGTTAAACTAAACATCAAGTAGATCCAAGTAAGAAGAACAAGATGAACAAGAAGTCAAAAGTGAATTTTAGGGTTTTGAGAAGGAGGGCTTTACCAATGGTGACACCCTATTTTCCTAGGCTTGGAATTTGACTTGAGGAGTATCAAGATTTGGTGTTTGGCTTGAGGAGTATCAAGGTTTGATGTTTGGATTTGTGTTTGGAGTGAGATTGGGAAAGATTCAAGAGAAAATGGTGGCAATCAAGGGATTCCCACTGTTTTCTCTCTATATTTCGCCAGAACTTCGTTGCTATGATCAAATTGTCTTACAGCCACCGAGAGAGGAGGGTTCAATTTATAGCCCTCTGAAATCCTCAATCATGTCCGCGCGGAGGGTATCGTCAGCGTGCACCTGTTCATTAATTACGGCTCCAAAGCTTTGGACAGAAGAAAAATCTTTTCAAAATTCAAATTAATCACGGCCCTTTTGTTCCATAGTTTCTATCTTTGGTTTTTGGCTTTTTTGAGATTCTTTTCTAGGCTTAACCTTAAGTGGCAATGCCCACTTTACCCTCACTTTGTTAGAAAGGTTAGGGTTTGTTAGGAATGTTAGAAATGTTAAAACTTTCGTTAACTTTCTAACGAAAAAGCTACCAATTCAAATTGGAGCACTTACAAGAGCTGGACCAAGAAAAGGAAGATCAATCCCTTGATGCCCCCTCTGATGAAGTGTCTGAGGCTGAATCTGAAAAGGTGCCCTCACCGTCAGAGGATGTGCCTGCTGATGTGCACACATCCAATCGCACATCCACCAGGTAGAAAGCTCAAAAGGGTATTTCTAAATCCCTCTCTACCTCTTCTGCTTTAACCCCCATATCCTCAAAATTTCTATCTGCTGATGCATCTGATAGGTATAGCCTAATTGTGAATAAGGCTTTCATTGTTGAAATTAAAAGAGATAGGGAGACTTTCTCTAAATTGGGCTTAGACAAATTTTTTGAGAAGAGAGGCTTGTTTCTAACTGTTGATCACCCAATTCCCTTCATTTCCAAGCTTGTTTATGAAATTTATGCAAATCTGACTAAAGGGCTGCACAGACCCTCATCTTCCATGTTTTGTTCAGTCTATGTGAGAGGTAAGTTTATCCATTTTCACCCTCTATTATCAATGATCTTCTAGGCTTAGAGAGTAGGTTAGATCATGTTTGTGATGTCTCTGAGGAAGATTTGGTTTCCACCATTACCCATGGAAAAGTAACTTCCTGCCCATTATGCCAAAAAATTTAGGGAGTGGTTCCCTCACCTCCTTTTATTGATTTTTCCATTCCATCCTAAATGCCAACCTTTGCCCCTCCAACAATAAAACCTCTGTCACTAGAGTTCAAGCTGATTTGCTATATAGGTTGGGTGCTAAAAAGAATATCAATGTTGGAGATTTTATATTTAGGAAGATTTGTGGGTATGTTGAATCACTCTCCAAGAAATGGTCCCTTCCTTACCCTTCTCTCATATCCCAACTTTTAATTGCCCAATGTGTTAAGCCAGAAAAAGGAGAAGTTAGAATAAGCAAATTTGAATTGTTTAAGGAGATCAAAACCCTTCTAGATGTCAAGCAAATGTTTGTTGATCTCCCATTGGAGTTGTTCCTGAGATTGCTATGCCAGATGTGGGCACATCCAGCCCCACATCTGTAGATTCCTTTGAAGCACAAATGCAGGAATTGGATGCAAAAATTGCAGCTGCTGAAGCCCTCACCTCAGCCCTGAACTCTCAAATGCAAGCTTCCCAGTCACATGCGAACAATCTCAAGGCTCTCAAAGATAGACTCAAGAAATGGTATTCTAAACTTTCTAGTCAAAAAGGGGGAGAAGGAACTAGTACTGATGGTGCTGAAGCTACTCCTGATTACTCTTCATAGAAGATGATTAGAATTTGTTTAGTATTTTCGTATTTTAATTTTCACTAATTCGTGTATTTGTAAGCAACACAATTTTTGATAGTGAAAAGTTTTTGAGCGTAAAGTTTGCTGGTATTAAAACTAGTGAACATATATAACTCTTGTCTTCTTATTTTATTTCACTGAATTATTTGTGAATGTGTGAACAATTGTGAGACACATCTGTATTCACATCCGTGAACTGTTGAGTTGTGAGTTGTTTGAAGCTTTCTAACTAAACAAAACTTTTAAAATTGTTGTTAAACCTTAAAAATAAAAATATATAAAGTGATAATGCTGACGGATTTTTAAACCCTTATCCGTAAGGATGCCGTTACTGTTAGTAACAAGGACATGCCATAAGATAAGAAAAGGATACGTAGTGGGTCAACTATAGTGGTGGCATGTTATGCCCACAAGCATAGCATCATGAAAATAACAACTCACTTCCTGACATCAAATATATACTCCTTCGCTCTGATTTTTTGTTTTTTTTTCATTATTCACATACACACTCATGCACGTACAGAAGCGCCTAGAAGATAAATTTTAGGAAGAGAAAATCTTCCCTCTAACTTCTGGAGGAATCGAACCCATGACCTCCAGGTTGGAAGCCATGAGCTCTAGCCATATGAACAATTTTGGTTAACATAAGAATTAATAAGAAAAATATTAAACGTGATGTGTTGTGAATGTGAAAGTGTTAGGTAGGAGAGAGAAAGCGAGATAGATAATGGTATGTGGTTAATTGTAATAAGTATAACAAGTCAACCCTCTATTTCATTATTTTTTGGAAATTTGCTGATTACTATGCAATAACCCGACGGTTATTTTTTAGGTTACTATGACATGACATGGAGAAAGTATATACCTATTATTAATGAACAATTGATTTGTTACTTTCTTTTAAAATAATTGTATTTTAATTAATAGATTATTTGTATCAAAATAAAATTACAATGCTATTTCTTTATTCAGATATGTGTCACTAAACAACCAAAAAAGGAAAGCGCAAAGAGTGAGTGTATCAAGAATATACTACTTCCGTCCCGTAATAAATATCACAATTTTCTTTTTGATCATCTCAATATCAATATCGTATTTCTAGATTAGGAAATAGTAGTTTTAATTAGTATAATTTATATCATTATATATGCAATTTACAAATATATAATGCACTTTCTTTTAAAATATTGACAAGTCAATTCTGAAATGGAGGGTTTATTATATTATTATCAACCCAATTTGCAGCATGTCTTTTTCACTTTACATTATTATTCTCAATTATTCAACACAACCCACTCCAAATAACTTTCCTTATTGAATCTATCTACCTTTATATAGATCAAAAGTCAAGTGTCTTTGATATTGTTAATTAACATAGCACACCATGAAAACTAAGGCCCTACTTATATTCAAAATTTGTGTTTTTTGTTTTCCTTTTTACACTATTTTTTTATTTTTATGAGTTTGCTCCGATTGCATGAAAAAAATAATAGAGAAAAAAATATTGCCAAAAAGAGAAAGTGAACTTCTTAAAAACTAAACATAAACCAAAAAAATGAGCTACAAATCCGATCATGACATTGAATTTGACACTGTTTCTATTAGAATAAAGGATGATAGACGAAGTCAATTAATACAAATATTAATTATGCTAATCTATACAAAAATTGAGTTTTCTAAACTATATAATATATAGCAATATATAGCAAAGGAGATGCAAACATGACCTCTCTTTAGAGAACGACCATAAACAGTTTAAAATATGTGAGACTCACTTTTGTTACGAACATAATATAAATATTAATGTATGAAGGAATTTTAAAAGTCAAAAACTTGTAAAAAATGCGTTTTTTTAAGCTTACAAAAAAATGTATTTTTAAACCCTTCGTCTCTCTCTCTCAGACGCAAAGGAGCTCGTTCTCTCACTACATTCTCTCTCTAGACGCAAACCAGAGAGCGCTCTGCTCTCCGCAATCGTCTTTCCCAAGCTCTCCCTCGCCGACGACCTTCCTCAACCAATCCTCACCCTCTAAACCCTCTTCGGCCAAGCCCAAACACCAATCCTCCCTCTCCGGCCAAGCACAAACACCAATCCTCACCATTACAATCGCCCTAAACCATCTTCCTCACCGGTCCTCTCCGCTACAACCCATTCGCCGGAAACCAACCCCCTCAATCTCCATCGCCACCGTTCTCCCCCAGCAACGCCAAATACAAACAACTACAGCCATCACCATTGCCATCTCCCTCGCACCCAAATCAACCGAAAACTCAATTCCAATCCCAATCAACGCCTATCGGTTTCATCACCGTTCTTTTGGGCAATTTACACCACCAGGTATTTGAGAAGTATGGGGATTGTCGCCTTCATATTGCTTCAGTTCTTCTACCAAAATCAAGTGCCAGTTGATGTATTATAGAGTGCCAGTTGGTGTATAATACAGTGCCAGTTAGTATATAATAAAGTGCCAGTAAGTATGTAATTGAATATCAGCAAAAATAATTATCAGTGTTTTTGAGTGACAGTGTATGCATTTTTGAGTGCCAGTGTATGTGTTTTCAAATGCCAGTCCATGTATTTTCAAATGCCAGTGCTTGTATTTTTGAGAGCTAACAAAAATGATTATCAGTTTTTTTGAGTGCCAGTGTATGTGTATTTGAGTGCCAGTGTATGTGTATTTGAATGCCAGTCCATGTGTTTTTGAATGTCAGTGCTTGTGTTTTGAGAGCCAGTTCATGTATGTAAAAGTGTCCGTGTAAAAACTGGCACTTTGTTAAACTGGTACTGGCACTTTTTTCACTGGCACTTTGTTACACATGCACTGGCACTTTGTCACACTGACAATTTTTTTTAACTGAAACTGGCATAAACGAGAAAACACAAAACACGTTTTTCCTAATGTCAGAAAAAATGCGTTTTTCATAATACACACTCATTTTAAAAAGGATAACTTTATCTAATTGTTTTGAAGCATATAACGGTCGTGAAATAGAATCCTACATGTGTGAAAAGGTCCATATGGGTCGAACTAAAAACTTCAGTGAGTACAAAAATGTCCTGAAATTTAGTTCAAAATAAAATATAAAGGTCTCTTTGTGTCAGTAAGTTTCTTTTGCTACTCTTTCACAATATTTAAATGTTGCTTTTTTATTTATATACTCCCTCCGTCCCGGTAGAAGCGTCGCCATTTTAGGGGTGACACGCAAATTAAGAAAAAGTGTGGGAAGAAAAAATGTTGTGAGTGTAATTTGAAAATAGGAGAGAGAATTAGTGGAGGAAATAGTAAATTTAAAAAGTGTTGTGAGTGTAGAGGAGAGAGAATTAGTGGAGGGAATAGTGGATGGGTAATAGAATATTAATAAAATATTTCCTTTTTAGGAAAGGGTGACGCTTTAAACGGGACACCCTTTTGGGTAAAAAGTGACGCTTCGAGTGGGACGGAGGGAGTATGCTCCTTTCGACCCAGGAATTTATGGACTTTTGGATTTTGCACGGGAATTAAGGAGGAATTATTATATTGAAAGTGTTGTGAGTGTGAAAATAAAATAGGAGAGAGAATGAGTGGAGAGAATAGTAAATTATAATGGTGATGTGAGTATTAAAATAATGTAGGAGAGAGAATGAGTGGAGGGAATAGTAAAGATTCCTTTCCATTTTAGGAAAGTATATATTATTGTGGGACGCCCAAAAAGGAAAGTTTATATATTATCATGGGACGGAGGGTGGTATATATTTTTTAAAAGATTGTTTATACGCCCTCTCCGTCCCACTCAACTTATGACAATTTGTCATTTTGATCGTTTCACTCTACTTAGCACGTCCCAAAATGACAAGTTTATATAACTTTTATTTATTTCACTCATTCTATCTCTTATTTTACTTTTTATACTCACAATACCTACTCCACTCATTATCTCTCCTTTTATTATATTAATATTTCTTAATTTTAATGTTCTTTTAATAAAATTTTAAGTCAAATGGGACGGAGGGAGTATTATTCAAAAATAATTACGTTCTCATATGCCAGGATCCACACTCATATCATTGAGTTACATGATAAAATTATTAAAGGTATTTATGTATTTAAGCTACTAAAAGTAATTATTCTCTCCGTCTCATAAAAATTGTGAAAAAAAATTTGCCAATTTTTTATAAATATGTTTTATTTATTTGTATATTGCTTGTATAATGAAATTGTACTAAAACTATTTTTTTAATTAAGAAAAGCAATACTTAATATAGGACCAGAAAAACTGAAAAGATAAGTGCGATTATTGTTATAAAATAAATATCTTAATAAAATTATTCTCAAATGTTTTTTTAAAGTTAAAATGGACATTTTTTTGGGTAATGAAAGGAGTAATAATAAGAGTGTGTGTGTGTGTGTGTGTGTGAGAGAGAGAGAGAGAGAGAGAGAGGCAAGTGAAGATGTCAAACTTCTTGAACATAGATAAAGTTCTCTCAAAGGGTGTAAGAATAACACCACTATGAGGAAAAATTCAACCTTTTGTACATATCAATCTAACCCTTTCTTGGGTCCTTAGGTTAGAATAATTACTAAATAAACAAAACCCATAAATATATAGGTCCAAACATTACCCAAAAAAAAAAAAAAAAAACTAGAGTTCACCAAGTACAATGAAGAAAGATGTTAAAAAAAGAGAAGCTAGGCAAGTACATTATACATCAATGCTGCAGCTCCATCTTGCTCCATCTCCCTCCAAAACAAGCCAATCACCTTTTTTTTTTTTTTTTAACTAGTTAATTCGAACAATATTTAAGGTTAGCTGACCACAAATCATTCTGAAACTAAGACTTTGTTGTTGTAGCTATCTCAGCATTGAAGTGAGTGATCGAAAAACAACTTCTTCACATGGAATAGTAAGTCCCATATCATGATCGAATCCAAACTCTTCTTCAGCTCGTCGAAGAAGGCATTGGAATTCGGGGTGTGTCAAGTATGAGATTGGTACGATGTATCTTGTCCTGTTTACGCCCACGTAAACCGGAAAGTGTCCCTTTGGTACATCTAGAGGGAGACCATCTTCATCATACCCATTTCTCTTTCCCAAGCTTGAACATCTCTTGAGAATTTGCTTAATAAGAGCCGTTTGTGCCATTTTGTTTGTCTTTCTAACTCCCATTTTTTCTCTCTTGCTAGTGAAGTAGCTAAGGGTAAGGGGTTTTTTTTTTTTTTTTTATGAAAGAAAGGAGTTGGAGAGAGTTTGAGTAGGTGGTGGTGGTGGTGAGAGATGATAAAATGGGGTGTGTGTAAAGGGGTATTTATTGAGAAATTTGGGAGAGATGGGGGGAGAGAGAGTCATGTGGGGTGAAGGGGGCAAGGACATAGTGGGGCCCAATCCATTGGGCTTTCTCACAATTGTTGGCCCTCCAAATGACAAAATGGCCACCTCTTTCTTTCTTCCTTCTATTCCTTTCACTTTCAGATAACAATCAATGAAAATATAGTTGGATGTTTACATGCAACTAGTTGTAATAAGTAGGGTTCAAAACAAGCTAATCATCTGAATATTCAAATTTTATTGGATAATAATGGTGTTTACAAAGTCTTTAAGATGACGACTGCACTATTTTAGTCAATTTTTTTAATTGAACAAAGTTGAGTAGAGTACCTTATTTTCTCTACTTTCCTTCTTTTTTTTCCCCATAGAATGTTTTTATTAAAGAGTAAGTTTTATATATATATATATATATATATATATATATATATATATATATATATATATATATATATTCTAACATTAAAATTAGTAATTAGGATTAAAAGTTCAAGATTTACAATTAAAAGTGCTGTGTTTTATACTATCAAAACTGTCGAATTAGTCAAAATTACTATTTTTGACAACTTTAACTTAAGAAATAACACTTTTAACTATAGAATCTGACAATTTTAACTGTTCAAAACAGCATATTTTAAAATGACAATTTTAAGTGAAAATTTCACAATTAGATCTAGAGTTGGTCTTATGAAAAACTAGTTTTTTCTTAAGATATGAAAAAACGTGTTTTCAAATTAAGCGGTGGCAATTTTGTAAATACTGGCAACCATGTTCAAAATAAACGGTGGCATTTTTGTAATTACTGGTTTCCCCGTTTATGCCAGTGTCTGTTTAACAGACTGCCAGTGTGATAAAGTGCCAGTCCATGTATCACAAAATGCCAGTAAAAAAAGTGCCAGTACCAATTTAACAAAGTGCCAGTGTAACTGGCACTGGCACTTTGTTAAACTGGCACTGGCACTTTTATACGGGCACTTTTATATACATGAACTGGCACTCTTCACACTGGCACTCTGTTACACTAACACTGGCACTCTGTTACATTAATATTTTTGCTGGCTCTCAAAAACACAAGCACTGGCATTCAAAAAAACATGGACTGGCATTTTAAATCACGTACACTGGCACTCAAATACACATACACTGGCACTCAAAAAATACTGATAATCATTTTTGCTGACATTCAAAAAAACATGGACTGGCATTCCAAAAAACATGAACTGGCACTCAAAAAAACAAACACTGGCATTAGTATACACTAAAACTGGCACATCAAATCTCCAAGCAACCACTTCGCCCTGGCACTCCTAAATACATAAACTGGCACTCAAAAAAACAAAAACTGGCATTAGTTTACGCTATAACTGGGACTCAAAAAAACAAACGCTGAAAAAAGAAAGATCTCCATCCCCGTCGAAGTTATTCGAAGGTGAGCTCGTTCATCAATTCCCCTGTTCATTCAATGAAATATAATGATATCTCCGGCCCAAACCATAACCAATCAATCAATCGCACAACTCGCCTCACACAAATCTCATACGAATTGTTTAGATTTTCTGCCAATTGTTCTTAATTCACCCATACCCAATCAATCAAATCAATCGCACAACTCCTTCAAAGGTTCTTCGACACCTTACCCGGCCAATTACGAGGGTTGGGCCGTCTTCGTCGCCGATTGCGATGATCGTTGCCGGGAGAGAGGGATTTGGGTCGGAGAAGGAGAATGGTGATGGGCGATTGGAGGTTACAAGAGGTGCACGAGGGCGGCGGAGATGGCGTAGGAAGATTTGCCGAGGCTTGGTTGAGGGATTTGGTCCCAAGAACGGAGATTGGGCTCGGAGAAGAAGAAGACGCAGGCTCCTTTGCGTATTCCGGATAGAGAGAGAAGGTATTTGCGTATTCCGGATAGAGAGAGAAGGTAGAGGTAAAACACGTTTTTTGTTAAGTTAACAAAAAACGCGTTTTTTATAAGTTTTTGGCTTAGATCTAAGGTCTGAAAATCCGATTTTCTATTATTTGTAAAAAAAAATTTATTGATTTTATGATTTCATGAATCAAAACAAACTTCTATCAATCAATTTAAAAGCTTGATTCATTATGTCACTCTAATTATAAATAATGACATGGTAACATGATATTTGAATTCTTTTGTGTTGGAAATTAAATTTAACAGCACCACAGATTAAACAAATAATTTAATCAACGGTAGAAAATTTATTGATCAAGTCAAAACGTACCAATCAAGAAGCCAATAGCAAAATCGATAGCAAGAAAAACAGGATCAGGAAAACAAACAGAAACAATAAAACAAACAGTTAGAAAAACTTATCGTGATTTGATCGAGTCGCCTTAGGAAGACTGTCCTAAGAGAAAATATTGCCCCCAATTGGTGCAACTCAGGTACAGGCAAATTTCTCCGAGGATAAAACGATCACGGATTACGTATCACAAATCAGCACACAGATAGGTAATCACCGGCGGTCCTATCTCAGTCGCCTTGAATCTCACGAACGAATCTCTATGAACAGGGAGTAATTTTGCAATGAAATAAAGCAAGAGAATTGATTTTCTCTTGTAAATCTCATACCAAATTCGGCTGGAGGAAGTGTATATTTATACATATGGTAATTTTAGGGTTTTGAGACTGCAATTCGGCCCAGGAAGACACTAAGCCCGTCACGAGCGCGGCCGCCCTCGAGGCATGCGCGATCGCGCTAATCGACAGAAACTTATGGCGAGTTTTGGGCACACCAGCGCGGCCGCCCTCCTGTGCAGAACTTTCAACGTGTTTTTCCCCTTAGCCAAATTCAGTTCAAGCCAATGACGCTCCAAGGTCATAGGGCTATGAACTTTCATACCACATATATCAAATATTCCAACAATCCCCCACAAGTTCATAGAAATATGACGTATACAGATTGTCCATTGCCATGCTTTCAATAATGGTACCTTCCGGCTTGAACCACTACCTATGTTATCCAACGCAAATCTCCACAGGATCAGATGGGCATCTCAGAAGATGTACTGCTAACATCTTGTCTAAAAGACTTGATCCCATTCAAAGTTCCAAACTTTTACTTTATTAGCAGCCACGAGCACCTCTAGGATATTCAGGGGATAGACTCAGACATGTAACATGTCAATCTAACTTTAGGTGCTCCGACTCACCCCACAGCTTGTTGTTATCACATTGAATCTCCTTTGTGGGATCTCCACTCAGGTAGATTGGGTTGCTACTGCATTTGAATCAGACAGGGTTCAGACCCATCCCCAACCTAGATTTTTGAACTAGAGCAAATTCTAGTCCTTTGGTTAAAGGATCGGCTGTGTTATCCTTGGTACCAACATAATCAACAGCTATCACCTTCCGAGACACAAGATCCCTTATAGATTTTAATCTAATTTGGATGTGTCTCCTTGTTTTACAGTTGTACTTGACACTTTTCAGTTTCTCAATTGTGGCAGTGTTGTCACAATGTACGTAGATAACAGCATGGGCTTACCGACTACGGGCAACTCGTACATAAGTCCTCGAAGCCATTCAGCTTCCAATCCGGTGGTGTCAAGGGCAACTAATTCGGCCTCAAATATAGACCTAGACAACGAGTTTGTTTGGTCGACCTCCAAGGACCGCAGCCTCCGCCTAAGGTGAAAACATACCCCGTACACCCATAACTTCCGGAGTTATAGGCAATCCACTTGCATCATTATATCCTTCAAGAATGTAAGGGTATCTACCGTAATGCAGCCCAAGGGAAATCGTTCCTTCAAGTACTTGAGAACTCTATCAAGAGCTTCCCAATGTGCTTTATTTGGACATTGAGTATATCTAGCCAACCTAGTAACCGAGTAGGATATATCCGGTCTAGTACAATTGGCAAGATACATCAAACTTCCAATAATTTGAGAATATCTCAACTGAGCTATAGGTACTCCACTTTCATTCTTAGTAAGTGCGGTGAAGGATCATATGGAGTCTTAGCTACTTTGCAATGCTTATAACCAAATTTCTCAATTACACTTTCAGTATAATGAGATTGCGATATGGTTATACCACTAGTTGAACGAGTCAACTTAAGGCCAAGAATCACACTAGCTACTCCCATATCCTTCATCTCAAACTTACTTTTCAAGAATTCCTTAGTAGTATTAATTATCTTCATATCCGTTCCAAACAACAGAATATCATCGACATACAGACATAAGACAATACTACTATCACCAATACTTTTGCTATAAACACATTTATCAAACTCATTAGTAACGAAGCCAAACGATGAGACAATTTTATCAAATTTCTCATGCCACTGCTTAGGGGCTTGTTTGAGTCCATATAAGGACTTAACAAGTTTACAAATCTTTCTCTCATTACCAGAGGCCTCAAAACCTTCAGGTTGATCCATATAAATTTCTTCCTCTAGATCGCCATGCAAGAAGGCGGTCTTAACATCCATCTGATGGATAGGAAGATCATATACAGAGGCCAATGCAATAAGCATTCGGATTGTAGTCATTCTAGCAACTGGCGAATAGGTATCGAAATATTCTATTCCCTCCATTTGCTTGAATCCCTTAGCCACTACCCTAGCCTTAAACTTGTCACCGGTTTCATCCGATTTCAGTTTCCTTTTGAAGACCCACTTACATCCTATCGTGCTACAACCAGGAGGGAGATCGACCAATTCCCATGTCCCATTAGAGACAATAGAATCCATCTCACTCTTAACAGCATCCTTCCACTGTTTGGCATCAGAAGTGGCCATAGCAGCTTTGAAGGTTAGAGGATCACCCTCGACATTGTAAGTGATGAAATCACTTCCATAGTCCTTGGTGGTCCTTGCCCGTTTGCTCCTTCTTGGTTCAATCTCATCGTCAGAATGAGTTGCACTAGAATCAACCCCCACATTTGTCAGCTCCTCTACTTGAGCAGGAATGGAATTAGTGGTTGGGTTAGATTCTTTAGGAAGTCCGTCTTTCATAGGAAACACATCCTCAAAAAATGTTGCATCACGTAACTCAACTATAGAGTTCATATCTATGCCAGAAATTTCAGATTTTATAATAAGAAATCTCAATGCATAACTTGTTTCAGAATAACCTATAAAAATAGCATCAACAGTTTTAGGTCCAAGCTTTTTCCTTTTGTGTGCGGGTACAAGTACCTTTGCAAGGCACCCCCACACTTTTAAGTGTTTCAGGCTTGCCTGTCGACCTCTCCTTAGTTCAAACGGACTTTCCTTTCTATGTTTAGGAGGGACTCTATTCAGAATATGGCAAGCCGTATTCAAAGCCTCTCCCCACATATATTTGAGCAAATTCGTAACTTATGAGTAAACCGTTAATCATATCGCAAGAGTTCTATTCTTACGTTCAAAGAACACCATTAGATTGAGGGGTGTAGGGAGGAGTCTCTTCATGTATTATTCCGTTTTCTTGGCAATAATACATGAATGGGTTAGACTCATATTCACCTCCTCTATCAGACCTTAACCGTTTAAGTTTCTTGCCAGTTTGTGTTTCTGCTTCATTCTTAAATATAATGAATTTATCTAATGCTTCATCCTTAGAATTAAGCAGATAGACATAACAGTATTTACTAGCATCATCAATAAAGGTGAGAAAGTATTTCTTTTTGTCTTTGGTCAACAAGCCATTAAATTCACAAATATCAGTATGAACTAAATCTAGAATTTCAGAATTTCTCACAACCGACTTAAACAGACCTTTTGTAGATTTAGCTTCAACACATACATAACACTTAGAATTTTTATCAATAGCATGTTTAGGAATAATATCTAAATTCATCATTCTTTTCACAGAATCATAATTAATATGTCCTAAACGACCATGCCAAATATTTGAAGATTCAATGGAATAAGAAACAAGATAATCAATAGAACTAAAATTATTGTGCGAACTGACATCAGTTTCAACTCTAATTTTAAATAAACCATCCGAGGAATAACCTTTTCCCACAAAACTACCAGAATCCAAAATTATGACCTTATTACATTTAAAAGAAATCTCAAATCCTTCCCTAACTAAACTAGAACCACTAATAATATTGCGACGAATATCAGGAACGTGATACACTCGATGCAAGGTAAGAATGCGCCCATTAGGAAACTTTAGGTCCACACATCCAGTCCCAAGCACCTTTGCAGCACTAGAGTTCCCCATCGTCACTGATCTACCACGCTCAGGCTGGTAAGACACAAATAGCAATTTATCAGCACAAACGTGCACATTTGCCCCAGTGTCAACTAGTCACTCGTTGGGTTCATAGACAGTAAAGATTTTAGGATAAGAGGTTACATACTTTGTAACATTGCAGTCGATCGTCAACTCCAAAGGCGTCGAGTCGATCATCATAATCCTTCGGACCCAACACCATGTTGACGGCGGGATGGTCATCGCCAGAGCCTTGTGGTCCTTTTCCTTTCTTGGACGGGCGCCCCTAGAAAAGTGTCCACCTTCTCCACAATTCCAGCAGTTCAGTTTTGCTTTTGGCTTCTTAAAGTTATTTTTCTTAACTTTAATCTTATCATGGTTTTCTTTATCCTTAGAGTGAGTTTTCACACCTTTTCCTTTAAACTAGCTTTTACCAGTCATCATATTAGCAGCAGCCTCCACAGGTACGCTAGGTTGGTTACCATTATGCACCTCCTGAATCGCAATTGCATTCATCAGCTCATTGAGTGTCAAGCTTCCAGTACGATGCTTGAGGGTCATACCGAATCCCCCCAAGATCGAGGAAACTTCTCAATAATAGCCATGACAAATAACTTATCGGGAAGTCCCATGTCGGCATCCTTGAGCGATTGCAAAATGATTTGGAGTTCGTGCACTTGGTCGGTAACCGACTTTCCCTCACTCATGCGATAATTCGGGAACTTACCCACTTGGTACTTTTCCACACCGGAGTCATCGGTGTGTACTTTGTGGAAAGCGATTCCCACAAAGTGACGCGACGGTGAGAGGAGCAGAGCAATAGACATCAAAGAGTGCATTCGACAAAGCTGACAGAATGCATCCTCGAACAACATCGTCCTGCTCCTTTCACTGTTTAACAGCAGCCACACTAGCGATGTCATCGGCTTTCAGAGCGGGACATTTAGATGACAGCATACCAGACATGCCCTTAATTGACAGCCAGATCTTCATGCGTTCAGACCAACGCTTGAAGTTCTTTCCAGCGAACTTCTCCGGAAGATCTGAGGTGTCAACTAGGGACTTAAAGGGATAACTAGAGGTACTACCAGACATGATTCAATAAACTATTTTCTCTTAGACTGTTGGAAATTAAATTTAACAGCACCACAGATTAAACAAATAATTTAATCAACAGTAGGGAATTTATTGATCAAGTCAAAACGTACCAATCAAGAAGCCAATAGCAAAACCGATAGCAAGAAAAACAGGATCATGAAAACAAACAGAAACAATAAAACAAACAGTTAGAAAAACTTATCGTGATTTGATCGAGTCGCCTTAGGAAGACTGTCCTAAGAGAAAATATTTCCCTCAATTGGTGCAACTCAGGTACAGGCAAATTTCTCCGAGGATAAAACGATCACGGATTACGTACCACAAATCAGCACACAGGTAGGTAATCACCGGCGGTCCTATCTCAGTCGCCTTGAATCTCACGAACGAATCTCTATTGACAGGGAGTAATTTTGCAATGAAATAAAGCAAGAGAATTGATTTTCTCTTGTAAATCTCATACCAAATTCGGCTGGAGGAAGTGTATATTTATACATATGGTAATTTTAGGGTTTTGAGACTGCAATTCGGTCCAGGAAGACACTAAGCCCGTCACGAGTGCGGCCGCCCTCGAGGCATGCGCGACCGCGCTAATCGACAGAAACTTATGGCGAGTTCTGGGCACACCAGCGCGCCCGCCCTAGGCCTCAGCGCGGCCGCCCTCCTGTGCAGAACTTTCAACGTGTTTTTCCCCTTAGCCAAATTCAGTTCAAGCCAATGACGCTCCAAGGTCATAGGACTATGAACTTTCATACCACATATATCAAATATTCCAACATTTTGTACATATTACTACTAGTATATGGTGTGTTTAGTATCATTTACTAACTCATAATACAAACTTATCACAATTGATATTTTTTGCCCTTATATTATTATATTATTGAGAATTTGAACTGAAAGTTTCTTTTGTAATAAATTATTTCTCCTTAAATTTTTGATCAAATCGATATAATCTGAAAGTTTTTATGCATTAGTATATAATATTGCATGTATTATGTGAATATGATACTTAAAAACTTCTCGGGCATCATGATTTTTTAAAAAACTTTCCGATCACTCTCCCTATATTAATCAAACAATTGACTCTAAACTTATTTTCGCAGTAAGTTATAATTGTGTCATAAAATATTTTTATTATTTTTCTTCTTGGGATAGGTAATATAAATATAAAACTTGAGAGTTATTTTATGAACATAGGATTATTGATTTAACAACACAACTTATTTAAATAATTTTCAATATGAGTAAACAACCGTTTCAATCTGCCTATCGAATAATATCAATTTAACACTTATACCGTAAAAATAACAAATGTGTCATGCATACTATCGATTAAATAACAAAATGACCAACATGCTGTTCATTCGTTAATTTTCTAATGAGCGTTAATAATTTAACAGAAAGTTAGCATATACTTATAATAAAATCTGATTATTATTATATCTCATAAGTTACTAACGCTCTTTAAAAAAAACTAACAATGAGCGGTACATTGGTTGATTTTGCTATTTAATCAAAAATGTATATCACACATTTGTTATTTCCAAGTACGAGTGTTCAATTGATATTTTTCGATAGTATGACGATCGAAAAGACAGTTTACTCTTTTTGATATTCTTTTTTTTTTTTTTTTTTTGATACCGCGGTTTCAGGTTTTGTCGGACTAATCACCGGGCCACGGCTACCGGTCACTCATGTCACGGCGGAGGTAAATCGCGGGATATGTTACATCACCAATAAATTGGCTGCTCCAGCTGCTCCTGTCAAGATTCGAACTTTCAACGCTGAGGTTGCAAGCCCAGCAATACTGCTTCATTAACTGCACAGATGTGCCCCGGGGGCTTCTAAAAAACCTGAAACTCATGATAATTTCACATAATAATTCTAGTAGAAATTGAACACCGGACCTTCCCGTAGAAAAATCGCACATCATACCACAAGATCAAGGGCCTTAGGTACTCTTTTCGATATTCATTCTGATAAAAGGAAGATTTCAACTTTCAGCATCACCCTTTTTTTTTCATATCCAACATTCTGTTCCCACCCATCTTCATTTCTCAATAGCCCCTTTCTCTCTTTCTAAGGTTCTTTTCAATATAATAATAACCAATTCAACCATATTAGAAATAATAAATAAATTTAAGAACGACTATACAAAAAATTATACTAGTATATAATATAGAAAAATATTATGAGTAGGATAAAAATTAAGAGTACATTTGACAATTCCAATAGGTCGTAAACTCCGTCCCATAATAAATAGTTAAAATATTTTCAAAATTGCTTTCGATAATTTTTTTTTTTTTTTTAATCATTCATTTTTGAATAATTCTTGTGAAAAATTAGTTTTTTTTCAAAATGCTATAAAAAACTAGTTTTCAGAACAGTTCATTACTCTTATTAGTTAGACTTAGTACTTTAAAACTAATTTTTTTTTATGTTACAAAAAAACTAGTTTTTTGCAAGATTTTGACTTCATTTTTTGATACTACTTTTATTTTATAAACATTTACCATTGTGTCATAGATTCTTACAATAATCAATAAATTTTCAAATATTCACACCACGTGGAAAATTATAAAGACTTAGGGGGCGTTAGGTTCGGGAGAAACAAATTAAAGGAATGGAATTCCTGAAGGAATTGAATTCCTGAAGGAATTGAAAAGGAATAAAAACTGGTTAAACCTTGTATTTGGTTGGCACGGAATGGAATGAAATTGTCATTCAATTCCTTGACAATTCATGTTAAGTTTCAAGACAGAACTGTTGGAATGGAATTAATATTTGATAAAATGTCTAAATTACCCTTTTTTAACTTCATGTAAAAAACTCAATAATTATGTACTTCCTTCGTCCCATATAAGTAAAAATAAACATAAAAATATTTTTACAGCAAATATTATAATCTAATTTATTTGGAAATCAAATAATATAATATATTATTATAATTATTATTTTATTTTATTATGTTTAGTTATTTTTATTTATTATTTTTATTTTATTATTATTATTATTATTATTATTATTATTATTATTTTATTATTATTATTATTAATTTATAATAATAATTATTATTATTTATTATTATTATTATTTTCATTATAATTATTATGTTATTATTATAATTATTATTTTTTTTTATTATTATTATTATTATTATTATTATTATATTATTATTATTATTATTATTATTATTATTATTATTATTTTATTATTACTATTATTATTATTATTATTTATTTTATTATTATTATTATATTATTATTATTTTATTATTATTTTATTATTATAATTACAATTATTATTATAATTATTATTTTTATTATTATTATTATTTTATTATTATTATTGTTATTATTATTTATTATTATTATTATTATTATTATTATTATTATTATTATTATTATTATTATTTTATTATTTTATTATTATTATTATTTATTATTATTATTATTATTATTATTATTATTATTATTATTATTATTTTATTATTATAATTATAATAACAATAATTATTATAATTATTATTTTTTTTTATTTTTTTTATTATTATTATTATCATATTATTATTATTATTTTATTATTATTATTATTATTATTATTATTTATTATTATTATTATTTATTTATTTTATTATTTTATTATTATTATTATTTTTATTATATTTTTATTATTATTATTATTATTATTATTATGATTTGGATTGAGGACAAAATAGTAATTTGGGTTTGAATCCAATGGAATGAATTTGATGAAAGAACCAAACATGCTCAATAAAAAAGTCAAAAGGAATTATCCATTCTATTCCCCCACTTTCCCTCACTTTACTATCGAAAATAAAAATATATAAAAATATTTTTGTATCATGTACTATACTACAAATATTTTGCATTCTGTTGTTAAATTTTAAAGTATTACGCCCTTTTTCCCAAAATAAATATTTATTTTTAAGAAATTTTTATCCCAAAATAAAGCCAAAATCTCAAGAAAAAAACGTTTTTCTTGGCACTTAAGAAAAACGTGTTTTGTTTTCCCCGTCAATGTCAGTGTCAATTTAACAAAGTGCCAGTGTAACAAAGTGCCAGTGCATGTGTAACAAAGTGCCAGTGTAAAAAAGTGTCAGTGCCAGTTTAACAAAGTGTCAGTGTAACAAAGTGTCAGTGTATGTAAAACAAGTGTCAGTGCATGTATAACAAAGTGTCAGTGTCAGTTTAACAAAGTGTCAGTGTTAGTGTAACAAAGTAGCAGTGTAAAAAAGTGTCAGTGCATGCATATTAAGTGTCAGTGTAAAAAGTGTCAGTGTTAGTGTAATAAAGTGCCAGTGTAAAAAAGTGTCAGCGTTAGTGTTATGAAATGCCAGTGTAAAACACGTTTTTCTAAGCTCCGAAAAAAACACATTTTTCGTAAGACCAACTCCAAAATAAATATTTTTTTTTGGAAATAATTTGTCCCTAATTATTTTTTAATATTTTTTTCACTGATCACTTTATATTTGAAAAGTGAAAAACAAAAATATGTATACATTTTTATCATTTAATTATACAAAATATAAACATTTTTGAACAGTATAAACCGAGATACGAATATGGGTTTGCTCAAGCTGGGCCTAATTGAATTGGGCCATGAATATTATCTAAATAACCAAGTATCAGGGCCGAGTAAGGTCTTCCTTATATGACGAGGAACGTTTATCTCAGCCTTATGTCAACATGCTTGGGCCGTTATGCAGCAGGAGACGAGGAAAGAAAAGTTCTTACCTCGGCATTTCACCACCATGACGAGGAAACAAAATCATTTACCTCGGCATATCTCCGTACCGGCCAATCTCCAAATGACGAGGAAGCAGAATCATTTACCTCGGTCTATTTGCTAAGGCCGAGGTAAAACATTTGTGTTCCTCGGCGTTAGGTTAACGGGACATACGGTCCTTATACAACAAGGATTACACATTCATGATTCAATCCAGATTGTAATCAACTATACCAATCCAAGTCAAACAATGACTCCTTAACAGATGTAATTCTCTTAGGATTACATCTTATCTCTTTACAAGTTTATTTCAACATGGGTTCTATCAATCCATCCTTATAAATACAAGCCCCATGGCTCATTATTAGGTACGTCACTTTTTACATTGGGAAAACTCTGTCCATTTGTTTTCTCATATACAAACCGTGAACTTACTCTCACGCGGAGGGCCTTTAGCCGGATCCGCCCCGGCTTAGTTTACGTGTTTTCTCTTATTTTCGGGCCTTGCAATCACCGGAGCAATCATCGCTTGGATTTGGGCTGTTTGACGATTTTGGCATCATCGGTGGTTCCATTGCGGAAATCGATTCAAACACCCTTTGTTTGGCACAGAAAACGCTCGCTAAAAGCCAATTTTCTTGCCGGAATTTTTCTTTACGTGAACGGAATTTTTGGATCATTGAGACTCTGTTCTTGAAACCGCCTTGGAATTTACAAACCTCAAGCGGATTTTGCCCAGATTCCGTTTGGAGGCCTTTTTAGCGTGAAGTTTCGCTCAGTTAGGCGTAAATCCTTGTGTTGAAAAAATCACAATTAGTTGTTTGTTTGTGGTCAAAATTTGCCCTAATTTTGGCCATAAATTTGGTCTATTGAAATTGTGATTTTTGGAAAATTTACACTTGGTAATTTCTTTGTTGGCTTACAATGGACGGACGGTTTACAAGTGTTACGTGAGGACCCAACCCAGGTGAATGGGGCGAACACGGGAGCCGAGGCGCCTCCTCCTCCTCCTCTCTGCCTCGGCGGATGCCCCTCCTCCCCTCTCCGCGACCCTTCGTTCCAAGGGTCGAGGTGAATCTTGAGGAGAAGGCGGCGAGCTTCCTCGTCCCACTCGTGCTCGTGGAAAGCAAGTGGGAAGGAAGAAAACAAAGAATGCCGACGCCGGTCAAGCTGGAGGAAGTCAACCCGTTGGCCAAGCGCTCTTTGTTGCATAAGCAAATGGAGACATTACAAAGAATGTATGAAACGCGGGTTGTTCTCTTGCAATTAGATCGAGCATTCCATGGCTGAATTTATTAGGCCATGCTGTGGGCAACCCCCTCGAAAAGGGACGGGATGAGCAACAACCTCCTCCCCTCAAGACCGGGGACCTACCAATGCCAACCCCCGGGGATTCTCCTCATCCTCGGCACGACAAGTAGCGAGAGAGCTCCAATAGTCGACTTGAGAAGCCACTTAACTCCTAGGGAAGAGGAAGTAAACTCCGGGGACCCGAGAACGAGACTCGGCTTGAGCAGAGACGACTATCTCTGCTCGTCTTGGCATGGCACCTAAACGTCCCACGCCGCCTCGATCTCGTCGACCAAATTCTCCTCGACTTCATCGACCAGGATTCTCCTCGTCCTCGGCATCGAGAATTTGCAAGACCAAGGACACCGAGCCGTCTGAGAATGATACTTGGCGGTCAAGACACAGGAATTAAGGCGTGATAGAGCTCCTTCCAAACGGGACTGGCCACCGACACGACGTGGAGCACGGTAGGGTCAATGATCGCCCCAAGGATAAATCCGTCGAAGCTCCCAACGAAGCACCCGCTCAGCGGCGACAAGGGAGTGGAAACCAAGCAATGGGAGGCTGTTGAAACAAAGACTAGATGACATGGAAAGGGGAAAGAAGTTTAATGACGATGACTACGGCGGGCAACACGTCCATTCTCTTTGAGGATAAGCTGCGGCTCCACCTAATCCTCGCCTCAAGCTTCCTAATTTTGAAAAATACAATGGCACTACTACGATGCAAAGACCATGTGCGAGTTTTGAACAAACTATGAATCTCACTTACCCTGTGATGACACCTTTCTGTAAAGCTTTCGCGAGCACCTTCTCGGAACGGCTTTGACTGGTTAGTGAGCTTAAAAGAGGTAGCATCGATTGTTGGAGAGGCATGAGGAGAATGTTCTTGGACCACTTTGCTCTTTGGTAAGAGGAAGATAAGGCGGGCGACTTGGCCAACATTGAGCGAGGAAAGGGAGAGACCACCCTCGGCTATTATAATCGGTTAGAAAAATGGCGGACCGGGTTGAAGAAAGCCTCGGCGACGGGGAAGTTATTGTTTGTTTCAATTAGGCTTAAAATGCGGTCCCCTCGTTTATGAACTCTCGGCCCGGGGAACCTCAAACAAAGTCAGAACTATACAAAGTAGCTTATGCCATTTCCATGGTGAGGATAAAACAAAGAAGAGGAGGCGACAAGACAGAAACGAGGCGACGAGGAAACCGCGAGAATAGTAATGGAAACGTCGAGGGTTCCCGAAGGGAAAAACAAAACAAGGAGTACGGAGAAGCTTGAGTTCACTCCTCTTACTAAGCCCATTTAAAAATCATGCGGTGGTCAACCTTCCTCCACCTCAACCAATGACCGACAAGCCAAAATTCCCTCGTAACATGAACAAATCTTGTGATTTTCCACAAAGATAACGGGCACACCACGGCGATGGTTGTTGGGCCTCAAGAAAATAATCCAAAAATGGGTCGACGAGGGAAAGTTAGACCGTTATGTTATGAAAAAAGATAACAAGCGGAAGCGGAAGGAAGAGGAAAGTGAAGATGACGACAAAAGCGAGGATGAAGGCCGAAGGCCTCCTAGGGCCAAGTTGCATGTGATACGGGAAGAGGTAACGTCTACCGAGAAAACTAAGGGACCGGATCCACGAGTGAGCAAAGTGTATCATGTTCTGCTTGGATCCATAAAGCGGAAGAGGTCATTAGTTTCTCTCCTAATGAGTTAGGCTGGAAGCCAGGCGGCTCGTGAACAACCCTTGGTGATAAAGGGCCGAATAGACAACGTTGAATCAGAAAGACTTCTTGTTGACACGGGGGCCTCTCGTGACATCTGTATTACTCGGCCTTCCAACGAGATGGGCTTGAAAGACACCATGTTGGAACCCTACCATGGAAGGCTAGAAGGATTCACCAATCACAAAGTTGGAGCTAAGGGAGCTGTGGAGCTAGAACTAGAAGTCGGTGATCATCCCTTCCTAGCAAGCCACGATCAATTTTGTAGTCATGGATTTGACTAGTGATTACCATGCGATCATAGGCATTCCAAGTCAAGCCAAACTTGGTGGTGGCCTCACTTCCCCACCAACGAGTTAAATTCCCCACCCGGGCGGGGATTGGATGCGTGAGGGCCACCCCGAGGACTTCTTGGAACATGTCGTGAAGAGCGAAAGAAATCGAGAGTGTGGAGATAGATACCCCAGGAAAATATTAAGATCTCCAAGTCTCGAGAAAACCACCGAAACTAGCTCCGAATGAGCTATATTCGTGAAGTGCCTGCGGAGGAGGAAGAGCCTATGGTCCAAGAAATTGCGAGATGACCAAGGCATATTCCTATCTGCACGAGGAAGACCACATGGTCCAAGAAATTGCGAGATGACCTAGGCATAATTCGGTCCATATCGGAAGAAGACCTGTTCTCTTCAACGGCGAGAACTCGGGGGCCAACCACGACCTGAGAAGGTCGGTCTCCCGGATGTTGATAAACTTATGGAGGAAGAGGGCCTCAGCGTGAATGACAATGAAGGGAGAAGAATTAGAGAAATCATCATCGAGTCTCTAGAATTCCGTGACGGTCTTGAAATGAAGCTTGTTGTGGCTGGAAGAGATAGTCATCAATCCACGATTATCTGAACAAAAATCAAGCTCGGGGGCCAACTATTTCCGGAAGAGAAAGAAAAATCATCTCCCTCTTAAAAAGCGGCCTCGACGTCTTTGCTTGGAGAGTCGAAGATATGAGGGGGATCAATGAAGAAGTAGCTCTCCACCGCCTTGAAGTTGATCCTTTGGCAAAGACTATCTCCCGAGACAAGGAGAAATTTTGCAAGGGATAAGGAGGAAGCTATAAAAGAAGAAGTGCGAAATTACTTAGTCTTTGGAATAATTCGTGAAGTTAAGTACCCGTTTGGTTGGCCAATGTAGTTATGGTGAAGAAGCAAAATGGGAAATGGCGCGTATGTGCATAGACTTTCTTGATCTAAACAAAGCACTGCCCCAAGGACGGCTATCCTCTTCCTAGAATTGACAAGTTGGTTGATTCCGTATTTGGACATCAAACTCTCGGCTTCTAGATGCCTATTCGGGCTATCATCGAGATAAAAATGGCGGAAGAGGACATTGAGAAGACGGCCTTCCAAACACACAGGGGTAATTCTTGTTACATCATGATGCCTTTTGGGCTCGAACGCGGGTGCTACATACCGGCGAATGGTGAATCGAGTTTTTGCAAGCCAAATAGGTCGCAACATGGAAGCTTATATTGATGACATGGTCATAAAGACCAAGGAAGGCGGCCACGTTCCCGACACTGCAGAGACAATCCACAACCTCAGGAGCTAATAACATGAAGCTAAATCCGAGCAAGTGCGTGTTTGGAGTAACAGTAGGAAAAGTTCCTAGGCTTCATGGTATCCTGAGGGGATTGAAGCAAACCCGAAAAAATCAAGGCGCTCGTTGACATGAAGGAACCTACCACCGTCGGAGGTTGAAGACTTAATGGAAGAATCGCGGCACTTGGAAGATTCATCGCCAAATCCGCCGAAAAGTCATTTGCCTTTCTTGAGGTATTGAAGGGTACCAAGAGCTTCTCTGGACTCCTGAATGCTGAAGCATTCCTCCGGTTGAAGGAGTACTTGGGTTCCCCTCCCTTGCTTAGCGATCAGGCTACTAGGTGAGATCTTTGTACGTCTTCCTAATTGCCCAGCGATCATCTTTGTCGCTTGTTGTCCTAGTTCGAAATGACGAAGGAATTCAAAAGCTTGTCTACTATGTCTCTAAGGCACTATCGACGTGGAAAGCGAGATACTTCAATGTGGAGAAGATAGCGTACGCACTAGTCATTGCATCAAGGAAGCTACGTGCTTATTTTTACGCACATCCTATCACCAGGTGTACCTGAAATGAACCATTGAAGAAGATACTACATAAGTTGGACGGCTCAGGGCGTCTCCTTAAGCTGGTCCATCGCTCTCGCTGAGTTCGATATCACTTACCAACCAAGGAAGACCCTCTGGCACTGACCTTTGGTTGACTTCATGGTCGAGAGCGCCTTTATGGGTGAGCATCTCCCCACCTCTAGGAAGCAAAACGCACCGAGAGGATAAAGACTCTCCCATTGAACTCCCGTCCAAGCTGTTGGATCTGTATACGGACGGATCGGCCACCAAGGACGAAGCGGAGGCTGGAATTGTGCTAGCAAGCCGGAAGGAGAATATACTACGCAAGACGCCATCCGTTTCAAGTTCCTGCCTCCAATAATCAAGCGGAATATGAAGCTCTAATATTTGGCATTGAATTAGCCTCCTTACATGGAGCGACTAGGGTGGCGGCCTTCTGCGACTCCCAACTCGTTGTCAAACAAGTAAAGGGAGAGTATAATACCCAAGACCCCACCCTTGCCAAGTATAGAGACACGATCCTAGATATGACGCGAGAAGATGGAATTTTTCGAGCTCGAAACAAATTGGCGGGGAAGATAACCAAGTCGCGAGACGTTCTTTCCAAATTGGCTACCATGGATGTCTCTAAGACCGGTCCTTATGTGGTTTATCTTGAGGAACACAACGTACGAAAGACTACAAATCATGCTCCTAGATGGAGAAGATAGATCTTTGGATCGATGACTACATTGAATACATTGAGAAGGAAAAACTACCGAGAAGATGATGCTCGAGCTAAGCTTATCGAAAAGAGGTCCCCAAGGTTCGTGGTGATGAATGGAGTCCTCTGAGAAGATCTTTCACAAAGCCCCTGCTAAGGTGTGTCTATCCCAAGGAAATTGAGAACCTCTTGGCGAAGTACATGAAGGTGTTTGCGGCGGACACCGGGGGCAGAACCTTAGGCGACAAAATCATATCACTAGGGTACTATTGGCCAAACTGAGGGAAGACGCGCACGCCTATGTTCGAAAATGTGACAAGTGCCAAAGATTCTACGACATTCCTAGACTACGGCGGTTGAGCAAACACTTGTAATACCTACGTGGCCGTTTGATATGTGGGGGATCGATATCATCGGACCCTTCCCTCCCGTGGTAATTGCAAGTACGTGATAGTAGGCTGTTGATTACTTCTCCAAGTGGATAGAAGCGAGGCATTAGCCAAGATAACGGAAGAGAACGCGATCAACTTTGTCCATGACAACATCGGGTGCGGTCGGCCTTCCACATACAATTGTCTACGATCGTGGGTGCAATTCTCCACGGCATTCACTCTGAGTTGGGAAGAGTAAAAGTCCACCATGCAAAATCTTCGGTTAGCGAGACCACAAGGCAATGGCCAAGCGAAGCGGCAAACAAGCTGGTCCTAACCGCCCTCACCAAGAACCTTGAAGGACGCGAGGGTAGATGGTTGGACGAACTTCCCCCTAGCCTTATGGGGCATTCGCCTGACTCCACCGAGGGGCCAACCGGGAAACCCCATTCGCACTAACCTTCGGTTCGAGGCTATGGCACCGGCGAGAGATGGCCATCCCTACGGTGAGAAATTCCCATTACGATGAGCAAGTCAACAAGGTCAATAGGCTCCTTGACCTGGACACGATAGATGAGAAACGACTAGGCTGCACGAGATGAGGATGGTGAACTACAAACAAAGGACAGGCGTATCATGATAAGAGGGTCATCGAAGAGTATTCCAAGTAGGCGATTGGGTACTCGGAAAAATTGAAGCTCTTGGACGAAAGGCGAAACGAACAAGCTCTCCCCAAATTGGGAAGGTCCTTATATCATCACTCAAGTCATTCGAGAAGGGACCTACGGATTAAAGACCGAGGAGGGGAAGGACCTCAAGCATCCACGGCACTCAAACAACCTTAGAAAATACTATCACTAGTCTAGTTTATTTTACGGTAGATTAGTTTCTTATTTCCTGTCTTTTAGTTTTGATTAGTTGATAGGATTGCGATTAGTTGTAATCGCATTTCGGTTTATGAAAGCAGTCTCTTCCCGGCATGCAAAGCAACTTTCAACTCTTCATACGGACACCGAGAAGATGAGGCGCATCCCCAGACTCTTACATGACACATCTGTCGAAGCCACCTTGACTCGGGATACCCAGCAGCCAAGACGAGGACCTCCTTGGCACGATGGCTTACAACACATCTGTCGAGGGTCCACCTTGACTCGGGATACCAACGGCCAAGACCCGAGGACCTCCTTGGCACGATGGCTTACAACACATCTGTCGAGGTCCACCTTGACTCGGGATACCAATAGCCAAGACCCGAGGACCTCCTTGGCACGATGGCTTACAACACATCTGTCGAGGTCCACCTTGACTCGGGATACCAACGGCCAGACGAGGACCTCCTTGGCACGATGGCTTACAACACATCTGTCGAGGGTCCACCTTGACTCGGGATACCAACGGCCCAAGACCAAGGACCTCCTTGGCACGATGGCTTACAACACATCTGTCGAGGTCGCACCTTGATTCGGGATACCATACGGCCAAGACCGAGGGACCTCCTTGGCACGATGGCTTCTGACACTTCCCGATCGAGGTCCACCTTGACTCGGGAGACTAACGGCCAAGGCCGAGGACTTTCCTCGGCCTAATGGCTTAACAAACCCCCTACCGTGAGTCCAGCTTTGATTCGGGATTACAACACTTTCAGCCAAGGAAACCTTCCTCGGCCTAAGTAACTTGAGGGCATAGTTAAAGCCGAGGAGTATTTCCTCGGCCTAACCACTTGCCCAACATTTGGGAGCAAGGAACCTTCCTTGGATCCCACCTTCTTAGGTCTAGTGCCTCGGCCTAGCATACAAAAATATGAGCAAGTTATGGAAATAACATGAATCATGACAAAAGGATTTTCATTGATATTCAAAAAATTACAAGTCCTACCATCTATTACAGAAAGTAAAGAAAAGAAGCTATCCTAAGACTGATGCACGTCATCAAAAGGCTTGTCCAGCCAGTCTTCAGTGATAGTGTTGGGGGGAGGAAGGACCGTTTGTTCAGTGAAGGCATTAGTTTCCTCGGTCCCTCCTTCCACCTCGGCTTCCTATGACCTCGGGCTCTTCGGCATCTGGATCGCCTCCACCGGGTCTTTTATATTGCCGGGGACAACGGGGCCAGGCCTCCACACTTCCACTGCAAGCTTGAGCATCCTTGGCAGCCATTATCTCCAAGTTGCTTTCAGAATAGGGGACCAAGTGGTGGAGAGCCCTGACTTCCTCGGCATATTGATCCCTGCAAATTAGCTGGGCGACCTTATTGATGTCCAAACCGGTGGAAGGATCAGCCAAAATGCTCCGGGCCAAATGAAGATAGCCATCTTCAAACATAGTGGCCGTCTGCTCGTCCACGGCCTCTCTGAAGGCCGGCGGCCATCATCAATTCCTTGAAAGCCGAGCTCTCCTTGAGCAGAGCAACGGCCTCTTCCTCCCTAGCCGGGAGGGTAGCTACCAACCCTCGGCACTGGGCCTCGGCTTCCTCGGCCCTAGTTTGGACCTCGGCCTTTTTTTCCTTGCCGTAGCAAGCTCTTCATTTTTAGTAGGAGATGCTCCTCGGCTTTGATCTTCTCGTCCTCGGCCCTCTTCACCTCGGCCTCGACCTTGGCCTTGGCAGCCGCAAGCTCGGCATCCTTGGCCTCTAAAAGCTTAGCCAAGGAAGCCTTGTCTTTCACTCTTCGCTTGGGCGGCCTTAGCCTCATTCAGGCGCCTAGTCTTCTTCTTGGCTAGAACATTTTCATACGCCGTGACAGAAGCCAGCTGAAAGAGAAATCGTTATTAGAAAGGTAAGCAAATATCAAGGGCAGTAAACAAGAAAAGGACCAACATTTACCTCAGCAATCAAGAGTCCCTTGTGGCAGAGCAAGGTATCTTCGTTGGGAGCCTCTTTACAAAATGCCTCGTAGGCATCCTCGTCCATAGCCCTCTGAATGGGAGCTCGGCCCAATCTTACTAAGGGTCCCTCCCTTGCCAACAGGGGAAGTCCCTTAAGACGGGGAACGTTGAGGGACATACTCTTGGCCAGCTCGTCGGCCTCCTCAACGGTCTTGATAGTTTGAATGGTTAAGGGAGGGGGAGCCTCAACGTTGGGGGCCGCGCGCTTGCCGTTTAGCCGCAGGCTCCTCGGCGCTAGCAGCTGGCGTTCTCTTGGAGCCTGATCTCCTTTGGACGAGGGTAGTTTCCTCGGTCGCCTCTTCCTCGGCATCAACATGGAGGCTATGCCCCTCTACAGTTGATGGATTGGTTTGTTCGTCAGTCGTCGCTCCCTCGGCATTTACTTCCCCGTGTAATTTAAGGGGAAGGGGTTGGTCACCCTGGACATTGAGTACGAGATTACGGGCATTAGCCTCTTCCCTCCTTTCTACCAAAGCAGACTTCTTGCTCTGCTTCCTCTTCCTCTTCACTAGCTCTTGGGGACTTAGTCTCTCCATGGCTATAGCTTCTTCTTCCTCGGCGGTTAGATCTGCAAGGACGAGGAAAAAGAGTTAAATACGAGCAGAAGTAACAAGCATTCAAAAAGTACCAAGTAAAAAAGAAAACATTTACGTCCAACTATGTCGATTGCTTTCAAACATTGGTCCCGGGGACGTTCAGTCTTGCACGTAATGCAATCCTCATGGAACACCAAGCCGGGGTGAATTGTCCAGTCATTGAAGCGTCTCCCCCTCTTTACGGTGACAAGGGGAGAGACCCCATCCTTCTTCCCGACATCAAACCCGCTTTGTATATAATAATGGTCCGAGGACTCAACCCTGACCAATCAAGGACCCCCACCTCGGCAAATTCTTCTAGGCGTTTGATCAAGTCCTGGGTCCATTCATATTGTTGAACGGGAAAGGATGAAGTTGGACCTTTACAAGGAGACTGGAACTCCCATCCTTGGCGACTCTCAACCCTTATAACGTGGTTATCCCAGCCGGCAACTTTGCTAGACATAGGGAGGAGCAGCTTCGGTTTCTTGGACGCACTCTTAATGACGAGGAGCCAACTCTCCTTGACAAATTGAACATGGTAGAAATATCTAAAAGCTCCCATGGTCGGCTCATACCCTAAGCTACGGCGAAAGGACAATGAAGGCGACAAGAACCCGGTACCATTAGCTCCTAACATGGCCGGCACCGCCCTCACGTCGTCTAAAAATTCGCGAGATGAAAGGATCGAGGAAGACGAAGTCCCTGTTGAAATTGTTTGAAGTAAAAGTGGACAAAGTCTTGGTTATAATAAAAGTTGTCCTCTTCCTTCTTTGTCTTGACTCCATATGGCCCATATAAGTTAGCTTTGTACTCGGCTTTGTCTACCCCGTACTTGGAGTACGGCTTTTCCGGCATGGGATCCCCGGCTCTTGGGGTCCTCTCTTGTCTTTGTCCTAATCCTTGGCCTCCTCGTCCTCGGCCTCCTCTTCTTCGGGCCAAGCGGCCATCAGTTTGTGCTTCTTCCATGAAAGCATCAACTATTTGAGTAGACGAGGAGGGTTCTCCTTCTCTTCCCGTCATATCTGCATAAAGACGAGGAGACAAAATTAGTGACCTCGTCCATGGATGATTTAGGACGGGGAAGGGAGATTCCTCTCCTAGTCATTTAATAAGGCCGAGGAGGGAGCCGTACCTCTCAGGCGCTCACGCATTTCGCGATCAGAGGCCAGGTAGAACAGCTCGATGTGCTCCATCATCTCAGCCCTATCCTCAAAAACTATAATGTTGGGTGAACCAGACTCAATCCTATCTATTCTTGTGGAATCAGGGTATTGGAGGAATAGACGAGTTCGACCATAACCTCTCAACTGCTTGCTTACATCATCCAGAGTGAGCATCAACCATGGACCTCTCTCTCTACGATAGACCCTCAGATTTCCAGTATGATATCCATAACGGAATCGGGGAGAATGGTCCCAAGAGCGAGCCATTTCTAAGGGGAATCAAAAATGAAAGGGGGAGTTCATTCAATGTTCAAGAAAATCCATATAAAATACAATGAAAATCAAAGGTTTGAAGTTTTTTTTTGAATAGATGAAGAAAAGCTTCATTCTTTAACAATGGTGGTTTGCCTGTTCTTGGTGTTTTGGTAGAAAAAACAATAAAGTAGAATCTTAACTATATTTAGTGTGTGGATTGAACAATAAGGAGGGAACTATGGAATTCAATTATATGGAACAAAAGAATGAAAAAGAGATAATGACAACACGATTTGTTAACGAGGAAAACCTTGGAGGTGATAACCTCTTTGGAAAAAACCTGAGTTAGGTCTCCAACCTTAAAGGTTTCACTATAATGATCACAAATACAACTTTGGAAGATAATGGAGAGGATTACAAGAGCTTTTTGTGTAGAGTGTGTGCGTATGAGCATGAATGTGTTTTTCCGTCTCCATTTCCCCTTAAATACAAGTAGATATGAAAGAGTCAATATGGTTCCTATAATCTCGGCATTTTGGTTTATCACTTCAACCTCCGTGAGACCAAGTCGCCCTAGCCGTTTGAAGGTCTGTTGAACGTGCTTGGAGATTGTTCCGCATTCCTCTCTTAATTACCGAAAAATAAGAATAAGAATATTAGGAAATATTGAACAAGTAAATATTAAAACAATACTTACGGTGTAATGACATCTCGATATGCGGGATCAATTGAAGATGTCGCCATGTTGAAAAATGCCCACAACAATTTGTCCCCAAAAACATTTGACTATGTTGGCAGCGAAGAGGAAAAATGTTTTTCTCTTGATTAACCGTTCATCTTCTAAGCGGCATCAATGCGACGGTTAGGGATACGAGCGACTAAAAAAGGAAGAGTTTTGATAACCGCAATTACGGATAACTATTGTGATTATCCAATCTTCTCCAAATTCTTTATCCAAATCGGGCGTCTCTTACTATATTACGGGAGAGTAATCTTCTAAAGCATACAATTTTTATCTTTCCTCTATAGTTACGACGCTCTCAAATAAGTAAGTCGAATCAACGTATCACTTGGCTATTTTATTGAATCCCCGTTTTTTTAACATATATTCTTATATGCGGTGACTTTCTCGGCTTGACGACAAGTGATATTGTGGCCAAATATAAAGGTAAGATGAAAGCGGAAGAGAACATACCGAGAGATAGATAAGATTACTCCGAAGAGAAAAAGGGTGGAACAAATCTCCGGTGTAGAGAAACAAATTTGGAATGAAGAAGTGTTGGAAAATCAGGTAAGAGTTGCTTTTGAATCGTGGACACCTTGATCCTATTTTATTTTTTAGTAAAATACCTCTTCTTGTTGATGATAGATTGTCTCGATGGCTAAATTAATGTCCAAAGAAATTAGGACATTGAGGGAAAAATGCGATACCTACGACATGAGTAAGTTTGAATATGAGAAGGACTTGAAGGAAGCTGCAAGCATAATAAGGGAAAGGGGATTGGAGATCAGGGACAAGAATGAAGAGATATTAAAATGGCGGTCCAGGCTCATGCAAGCGTTAACATCAGATCATGAAAGGGAGATGGAAGCATTTCGGGACGACTTGGTGCATGAGGCTGCAAAAGCGATCTTTGAAACTAGAATCCAAATGATTGAGGAATATCGGGCAGGAGAGCATGTGAGTTGGAACCTCGAATGAAGAGAAAATGGCTTTGCGGCGAATTTACGAGGAAAAAGCAATCGATGATTTCAAGGATGCAGAGCAATTTGGTGAGGACACCGACCGGGGTGATTTTTAGAAACCGGAGAAGTTAGTCCCAGAGCAATACCTCAGACGGATGCCACTGAAAAAGGTAAAATAAACTTGCTCTTGATGTTCTTTGGGGTGGAATCCCTTAAGACAATTTTTATTTTCGTTTGGTTTTGTAATGGGTCCATAAGGACTAAAGACAATCTTTTTATGTGTTGGGTTGGTCCAACACTTGTGCACGTTCTTGTTGGTAGTTCGGATACTTTATGGTTGCTTTAGTTTAGTTATGGTTTAATAGTTTTCAAGCACGTCAAGGCTTGTTTCTTTTGGATAATTTTTTGTATGTTTTGCACATATGGTGACATGATAGTATGTCGAAATGATAGGTACTTAGGATGACATGTATACGTCATAAACCGTAGATACTTAGATGACACGTATATGCCATAAACCGTAGATACTTAGATGACACGAATATGCCATAACCATAAGAATAATACTTAAGATCAATCATCTAACTGAGTGGGAATGGGTAAGCTATATGAGTTTACCCATATAGGCCCACCCCACACCTCAATTAGTGAGATAACTTGTGCTCCAGGCGAAAGTGTGGTAACCTAACTTCTTAAGAAAGAGGTAATTAACTCTTTATTAAACCTTAGAAGGGATTGTGTACCTTTACTTGAGAAGAGATGGCCAGTCTCTAACGGAGGAGAAATCGTTGTTCCTTGCGTGCATTCGATATGTCCCCATGTAAATGTGTCAATACCTTATAAGATAGAAACACGTTAAAAACGGACGCCAACTAAGGTTGACGTCTCTCCACAAAGTATATTAGCGACATCTTAACTTGTAAATAATAAAAAAGATGCATAGGTGTAAGTACCCCAATCTGGATCACTCCCTTTCAAACACACGGGAAACACCGTAGACTCATCCACGCAGTCTCAGGGACCTCTCTCACTCAAAACCCTCTCAAAACCCTCTCAAACCCCCAAACAAACCAAGGGAGGAGCCTTTCTGGGATAAAAAGGGGCAAAAGGACCTTTTGGAAATTTTCAGGAAATCAGAAAAGCAATTAAGGTCCGTACGGACCTCTTTGTTTCAATGATTACTAAATCCCCTTAAAGTCCACAATATTCCCTCAAATCCCGGAAGAAATGATGACTTCCATGCAGAGTTGGTCCGTACGGACCTCTTTGCATGCAAGATGGTCCGTACGGACCTTATTGCATGGGGGACATCATCATTCGAGAATATTCTCCATCATTGCGTATTCCCTCAAATCGAGGAAATCCAAAATTACGGATAACCAAGAAGGTCCGTACGGACCTCTTTGCTCCGAAATTTTTACTATAAATAGAGGGCTCCCCCTCCTCATTTTCACACACCTCCCACTTCTCTCTTCCTCCCTAAGCCTTCTGGCTCCCCTTCTAAGACCTTTCGAGGCATTCCCGGCCCCTTCGGATCCTTCCGAGGCCTTCCGAGCCCCCTCGAGGTGCTCCGAAGCCTCTCCGAGCGCTCCCGAGACGCTCCCGCGCTGCCCCGAGGCACTCTCGAGGTACTCTGAGGCCCTCGTGGTACTCAGAGGCCTTGCCCTGGTCTTTCCCACGGTGTCCGGCTCTTTCCGAGTCAAACCGCGATCCCAAACCTTCCGAACCTCTGCCCGAATCCAACCAACGATTCCAACGCACGCCGAACCTCTCGCCCGACCGATCCCGACGATCCCCACGCACGCCGAACCTCTGCCCCAAACGCAGCCTACGGTTTCAACTCACGCCGAAACTCGTCCTGCGGACAACCGGCATCTCCGAAGCAATCCCGATCCGTGACGCTACTCCGACCTCAAACACTATTCCCCAGCGGAAGACGAGACACGAACCCAACATTGGTAAGGCTTCCTTCCTATTCTATTTCAATACATTTCAATACAATGTAGACATCCGATACTGACATGCATTTTTAAAAGCACACACACACACACAACTTTTTAAAAGGATATTAGGGGTATCCAGAAAGACTCGTTTTACGAGGCGACTCGGAGTGAGCTCTAATATTCTAATATTCTCTTCCCGAGGAGTCATCCGACCTCAGAACTCAAAATCTCATCACACAAAAACAGGTTTAAAATTTATCTTTAAGGATGCCCTTTTTCAATGTTTTGGGCTTAATAAAAACGGCGTGGCGACTGCAAAATGCGAAAGCAAAACGGCGAGACACCTCCAACACGCAACGCTAAAACGGAATAAGCCGGATGCTTGGGCGCGATTGTCTTGCCTCTCGGATCCGGGCGACTTCCCGAACGGCGGCAGATGCGAGATCTGGGGCCTCGCGCGCGGCCGGATCCGGGTAATTTCGGTTGGCGACTCATTTGGGGACTTTTGTTTAAAAACTTTTAAACAAAACAAAAGATTTTTAAAACGATGATGAGGGTCAAACTTTCATTTTACCCCTTCCTTTAAGCATTGTGTGTGTGTGCACGTGCTTCGTTTTTATTTTACAAAAAAAAATAAAAATACAAAAAAAAATGCATCAATATACATACATTGCGTACATTTAAAATTCTTCAAAAATTTCTATTTTACTCGGAAAAAGAATTTTAGAGACCGCACACTACGCGCACGTCTTTGCCTCGGTTACACCGCACTCTACTCACTTTGCCTCGGTTACACCGCACACTATGCGCCTTCTTGCCTCGGATACTGGCCGCACACTACAACCACTTAACACGGAGTGGTCTCGGTTGCGATCCGTTTGGTCTTCCTAGGCCTCTTGGCGCGCACGGGATCATTCCAAACATCCCGTCCTAGCCGAGCGTCAACCACACGTTTGAGTGCTTGAGTCACACTCTGTCCCGGACTCGGTTGGTTTTTACCCAGTCAGGTGTCATATGACTGAATACATATACCATGCTGGCCATTTCTAAGTCGAGGCTCGGAACTCGAATCCACTTTGCGCAAGCAAAGGCGATGAAAGGTCATGCTAAAATCTTGACTGATCTTGATTTCGAAGCTACACCCGGACGATGTTAAGTCCAGGATATACATCCATGCTCGCGTGACACCATGTCATCACGCCTTTGATACGTCGGCCGTGACGATATGACCCAACCAACGCCTAACGTCACGAGATCCACTTGCGCGAGCAAGGTAAAGAGAAGGTCATGCCGAACTCTTGACACGATCTTGACTCGGTGGCGGCTCGGTTCACTATTCACATGGCTAACGCATCAAAACGAACATGACGGCTCGGTCCTTAGGTTCGATTTTTCTTTTAGGCCGGTGGAAACCGCTTGCACTATAGGACCTCGCACAGAAATTTGTCCGCCACGGGATGTCGAAATACTGGGTGCAAAACGAGGGGCTTATAGCCGCGCGAGATGGTCTCCATCGACCCGGGATCTAGCATAGTTGCGAAAAAGAAGAGCAATATTTTCCAACCTACCTAGGATTATGAGAAAACACGTTTTAAGTAAATTAAAACAACAAAAAAAAAAATCAAAAAAATAAAAGAAACGGAAACCGCATGCCACGTGAGCTTTCCCCTTTTATCCCGATTAGGCCATTCCGATGTCTAAACCTTGCCCGTCACCCCCTCCGGCTAACGAGAGAGTGGTCGAGAGTACCGGGAACCCGTCTCCCGGTGTCAAAACGGCAAGGTCCTACCTTCTTCCAACTCGGAGTCACCGGAGACGGTCAAGTCAATTCCCGTGGCCAAGTCGGTGGATAACAGCGATGGGAACGGGACCTTACCCCCAAGAAATTTCCCAACACTTGGAAGAAGTTTGGCGGAGTCCTCATGGCTATTGAGAAACGTCAAGGTGAAGCAACAAGCTTTGGATCGAAGGTGCCATGCACCGCCCGGAACCTTAGCCGCTGACTACACAGGGCTTCCCGAGCCATGGCCTCCCTCTACGGCCTCTAACGTCTCATCATTGTCTCCCGAGAAGTCAA
>JAFEMH010004561.1:0-203189 GCA_022495995.1 Adenophora triphylla var. japonica
ATATATTTCTTGTGGACTTAATGAATTTCTTGAATGTATTTGATCTACCGGAATTTACAATAAGATAGAAATATTAGGGTTGCAATCCGAACACCAAACGCCCCAACCCTTAACCAAAGTGAAAGAATCTTTGAATGAGATTGTTATTTTGTTATCAAAAATCATTAGCATAGAGGGGATACAATTATGAAAATTCCAACTGTGAATTTCGTTGATCCGATTAAATTCTTGTTACATGCTTTCTTGTTTTCTTCTATTAAATAGTTTAATTTCTTGCTTTAGTAAAATTTAGTTCATAAACCAAATCAATAACCTCCTTTTTGTTACTTTGTTGCATTAATTAAATCTACTTGTTAAGCTTTACAAGTCTCGTAGTTCGACCACTTACTTTTGTACGTTGCGTCACTGCCAGGTGACTTGTACACCCTTGCAAGGATTTTTATTACATAGTGGAATTTTCTCCACCAAGTTTTTTATTACAACTTTGTGTAATAAAGCCTTGCAGAATGTACAAGTTAATTCAGAAGCGATGCGAAAAAGTAACCTGGCCAGAGGGGTTTTTGATTTGGTTTTATTAACTAAAATACTAAAGCAAGAAATTAACTATTTTAATTAAAGAAAACAAGAAAACAATAAACTATTTAATTAAAAAGAAAACAAGTTGAAAGCAAATAAACTAAGATTGGATTTCATAATTGTATCCCCTGCATGCTATGATTTTGTGCATGAAAAATAACAATCTCATTCAAAGACTCTTTCCACGTGAGTAAGAGTTTGGGACGTCCATGTGTTCGGGATTGCAACCTGTGTATTTCTATCTCCTATTTGTGTGATTTCGGCTAGGTCAAAACAACATTCAAGAGGCTCATTACATCCACGAAGAAATGGGAACATATGAATCTAGGTTGTCTTGTATTCCGGTGAGTCAACAATGCCAAATCTAATTGATGAATTAGTGTAGCTTTAAATAAACCATCTACGGCGCAGTGCTAATGTCATCCCTAAGCAATTGAGGTTAAAGGGATGGTAATTAATTCATCAGAGCAAGACATGAGAGAGTTTGGAAGAATTAAGCTTAAATTAGCATAGAGGTTCAACAATTACTACATCCAATCCATGAAAAGGGAATTTAGCTACTCATATTCATGATTAGACGATCCCAAAAGTATGAATAACAATAATACATCAAACACTGGAAAAATCATTAAAAACCTTAAAAAATCAAAATCCTTGATGCTTCCTCAACAAACCTAGGCAAGAAAAAATAAAATCAAAGGTACCTAAAAAGTGTTATAAGAGGAGTATATATACTCCCTAATTGATCCTTACCATCATACTTAGGAAACAAAATAATTAAAATCCATGAAAATCTGCTCCAAAATCGTCATTGCGACGTCTGTCACTGACGTCCTTACTTGCACAGTCGTGCTAATTAGCACGAGTCGTGTCCCTTGATCCCAGTCGTGCTCTAATCCGAGTCGTGCTATGGCCTCCCAATCGTTCGATCGGTTTAGCTTTGAGAGCGTGCTTGTTTCCCAGATCGTGCTCACGAGTCGTGCTTCTGTGCCCCAACTCGTTACGATTAGCCACGCTTGGTTCATGCCTAGATTCCACTCGTTCCCAGTCGTGCTCTCCATGCGCCTTCTTCATTCGTTCTCCGCTGGGTGGTAGACAAGATGCGGGGATGTTTCCAACTTTGACTTCGGCTTTGACACGGCCTTCGTCCCTTGACTTTGTTTGACCCGAGCTTGAACCTTGGCCATTTTGTTGCCCTTTTCATTGACAACTGACTTGGCTTGCAACTCTTCGGTTCAGATGAGATTCCACAACCAATTTACAAAGAAAAAAAAAGACAAAACTACCCCTTAAAGGGTGTATCTTTTCTCACATAACCTCACATACTTGAAATTTCTCTCAAATAACATCAAAAACTAATCTAAATACATCAAAATCAATATAAATCATCCGGAAACATAGGTACAAGATATGTATAAAATCCATTTCATCAAATTCCCCCCACACTGCTTAGAGCCATTACTCGGACCTGAGTAATCCCATCCTAACTCAATCTAAAAATGGTCTAGCGAGATGTGTGGAAGAAAATGATACGTAGCTCTCTACACCCTCAAATCACAAATCAATCAAACATGATGATATCTTTGGAGTGTACAAAACTCCGTCTCCATACGACTCCCGAAAAGAACAATGTCAATGGCCCTAGCTTGACATCAGAATTCCATGATAACATGATCGTCCCAAAGCTAGGGCCCTCACAACTTCAAATGAGTGGGGGAAACTAAAATGTCCTAAATTTTCCCCCACACTCGCTCACACTACATGATGTACTCCCTCAAATCAAAAGTTAATGTTAAGAAAAGGAAATGCTCGACAAAAACTTACCTCGTGCTGTTCTCCAGGCCCCCCTTGTTACTCCAAGGGTGCCGCGAGATTTCTATCCTAACGCCGCTAACTTACAAGCCTCCATCTCCAAAAATGTTCCTACCCGGACTCCTAACTCCCCCTTATGTCTCCACGCCGGTGAATAAAGGATGTTATCTACTCACATTCTCACCTTTTTGCCTAAGTGCCCTAACTTTCGGGTTTTCACTTAGCCACTCTATTTTTTTGTTTTTTATTTTTATTTTTTTTTTTCTTTTTTTTTTTATTCTTTCTCTTTTTTTTTTTATTATTTTTTACAACATATACGAGGCACCACCCTTCCCCCACACTTTCCCAAACTACACGGTGTCACTCAATGTGTGCAACCATAAATAATTAGGGCAGGTTTAAATGTAAAAAGGGAAGGGGAATAAGAAAAAGGTAATACCCTCAATATATTCGGGCGCGGCCGAAGCCCATCCGGCTTGGGCCTCACGGGCCTTGCCCGGCCCAATACTGCGTCTATCACTCTCCCTCATCACCATCTCCTCAAAGTGCTCATCAGTCCGAGTACCGGCTCGTAGTGTCTCGCTCGGGCTGCTTGCATCCAAGTTCTGACGCTGTGATCATTCTCTGCCCATAGTCTCGGCATGTCCTCGATGTCTCCAGTCTATCGTCCTGAGCATCCCATCGTCTATCAACGTAATCAAAGCCAGGAGTGCGCCACATCACGTTACGCTGCCTCCGGGCCTCGCACATTCTTCTCTATATCTCACTCTCCCGCTCTTCTGCCATCTCTCACGGTGTTTACGAGCCTCTAAGTATGCGCTCTTATATCATCCCCAATTACCAAACGCCCACTTGCCATACTCGGCGGCCACTGGCCTTGGCTTTGAGATAGCCACCGCCACTAGTCCCGAAGCCTCAAGCCCGATCTCTCATGCGGGTGGTCCTCGCTCGCCGATCTTCCCCAGGTGCTCTGTTGGTCCCCTCTTCGTCAATCACTCTACCACCTCTATCTCTCGTCGCGTCACGCAATGTCATATCTACCATCGACATACGGTATCCTCCAATCGTCCAAGTGCATATGGTCCAAGGGAAGACCACTCCTTGTGCGCATGAAAATTTCTACCCTCTCCATAATTAAATGTCGATGCCTCATTACGTCCAGAGTATCTCTCGAAAGTATCGTAACGGTAAAGAAAAGAATCGATCATAAAATAAAGGGCCCTTCCGCATTTCCCACTGCTTGATCTAGGGATGGTTAGCGCACAAAATTCTCCACCAATAAAGTAACCATGCTACCAACCGGAATATTCCCATTCCCCGTTGACCGCTAAAGCCTCACGTCTCTAAAAAACAAATCAATGTCCCAATCACGGGATACCGAGTGTTGGAGGATAACGCAGCTCCATAGTAGTCGCAAGGCTGTAGGGCGTTCGTGCATACGCCGGCTCACCATTTGCATAGAATGTCATAGATAAGCCCCTTATAAATGCGGTTTCCAAGCGGGATGGGAACGAGAGATTTCATGACCGCGATAGGGCTTACGCATAAACGCATTGCCCGTCCCGACTCGTAAGAAAAATGTCTCCGAGTGCAATTCTATCCCTTTCAGACCATACTCCATTATGGAGCTCACTCACTCCCAGTATTCATTGCTGACATATGAAAGGGTCCTTGTGATATCATTCACATTAAACTTAACACTCCTCACTCCATTCTCCTCCCGTCTTTCTCTAATGTTGCCCAGCTTCAAGTGTCACTTCGCTTGTACCCCTATGCGCTCTTGCAGCGAAAAATCCCTAACCCCGATGTTGTTGATGTAACCCCGCTGACCAAAGCAATGGAGACCCAATTTCTGCAGCGGTATCCTCACGCAGCCAAGAATGCGGGTCACCTGGACATCTCTCCCATTAGCTAAATTTCTCCATTTATTTTTTTGAGAATCCGTCAAAATTGACTTTGTCGAACGCCATGAAATCTTCGGGAATTCGGAGAGGTTCCTCCTGTCAACGATGTTTCTCCTTTTCTTGTAAGGGGCTTTCAACTCCTTTACCCCACTTTACCACTATCTTTTGTTCTTCCCATAATTCAACCAAGAATAATCAGCACAATATTTGAAACACAATAATAATTCCAGGACACAATCCCGACCTTCCTCGATGTCACCCAATCGAACCAATCAACAACCAACACAACTTAAAATCGCAGGGAGGAATAAAAAGATTTTACCTTTAGGTCGCCGTAGGAAGAATTGGCCGGAAAATTCGACGAATTTGAGAAGAAACCTTAGGAGAAGAGAAGATCAATGTAGCACCACCCCGCGAAAGGAATTTTGCTCCAATCTCTGACCGCGCTCCAGCTTGATTAACAAACCCACCCATGACCTTCAAAGTTTACACTCTTTCTTCGCAAATCACCAGCAATGGAGGAATTTTGGGGCTAGAATTTCGGTTTAGGGTAGGCTAGATATGGTGGGGGAGAGATTTTTTGTGGGTTAGTAATGGAAGGTTTAGGCTTTGGGTAGATCAATTTTTTTTTTTAGAGAGAGAGAAGGGATTTTGAGATTAGGGAAGAGAGAGAGAAAGAAGAGGGGAAATGGCTTTGGAATTTTTGAGGGAGGAAGAGAGACTTATTTGAAGGGCTTTTCGGGCTGAAGGGTTTGAATGCGATAGGCATGAGTCGTGCTTATGGGAGCAGTCATTCCTTTCATGCCCGGTCGTTCCTCACGGACTCGTTCCCTCGGCTCCCAGATCCGTTCGATTGGAGCCAGAGACTCCCTCTCCACCGTTCGTGCTCCCACTGTGCTCGGAGCACGTCGTGCTCTGCTGGGCCAATTTTCAATTTTCACTTTTTTTTTTAGGGCCCCGGGACTTTTTGCTCCCTTCCACGCCTCGCTCTCACGCACATCATTAAACGACGAGAAATACCCTTCGAGTAGCACCAGGTTTGATACAAAATACAACATACATGAAATCCGAGTTGTCTCTAGGTGAGCCGCCCCTTTTTAATGTCTTTGGCTAGACCATTTTGCATGTCGAAATTGACACACATTTAGACCGCACTTTCGTTGCCTACGTCCCCCATTAATGTGGGTGGACTACCCACACGAATAGGCTCGAGTCACCGTAGTTCGACACGTTTACGAAATAAAAGAACCCATAAAAGCGGAAATAATTTTTTTTTTTATATATAAAAATACTACCCGACCCCACACTTAAATCATGCTATGCTCCTCATGGCATGAACCAAGAAAACACAACACAATCCAACCTGCAACGATGATAATAACGGAAAAAGAAAATACGAAAAGCAAAGAATATTACCTACATTGGGTTGCCTCCCAATTAGCGCTTTGGTTATAGTGCCAGTTAAGCTTTCGACGCCATGCCTCCACAACAGAATTAAGTGGCCACCTCAGGTGTCCACCAACTCGATTACATCAATCATCTCCAAAATTGAAACCCCTTCGTAATATGGCTTCAAACGCATGTCCATTCACCTTGAAGGTTCTCCCAGCTCTTTCAAATCCTTGATTTCAACCGCCCCAAATGAAGAAACAAAGAACTACTTCATAGGGCCCATACCACTTGGAACATAACTTTCCCGGAAACAATTTCTCAACCTTGAATTGAAAAGGAGGATTCTTCAATGTTCCCTGCCTTAAAAATTTAGGCCTCAAGTGTTTGTCGTATGATAGCGTTGGTTCTTTTCTTTGTACAATTTAGCACTCTCATAGGACTCTCTTTGCCTGAGCTCCTCAAGTTCATCAAGTGCGAGCAACCGCTTCTCCCCCGCCGCATTCAAGTCCATGTTCAATTCTTTGACCGCCCATAAGACTTCAGGTTCACAATTCCACCAGGAGATGACATTCTTTCCCATACACAATCCTATACTCTGCTCATTCCAATTGGTGTTTTATAATGCAGCTAGCTCCGTATGCCCACAATGCATCCTCCAACTTTAGTGCTTGCCCAATCCTTTCCGTTGGGACGACCGTTTTCTCAAGCACACCCTTTATCTGCCGATCGCTTCCACCTCCACCTGGTCCCCGAAGTTTGGGGATGATATGTCAGTAGCAAGCTTATGCACCACCCCATACTTTTTTTCAACACTAAATTGAACCTCTTATTGGTGAAATGAGTACCTTTGATCACTGACATTGCCCGTGGCATGCCATACTGGCCGTCGAAAATATTCTCGGCTCACAAACAAATGGTAAACGACATTAGCATGCGATTTAGTTCGGGCGTGGCAATTGCCTCCACCCACTTCTCGAAACATAATCAAAGAACTGCAATGGTATGTACAAATAACCGTGGGACGGGGAAAATGCACTCCATGAAATCAATGCCCCAAACATCAAAAATATCAACAATAATATTATGTTGTAACCCGCATCTCATCTCTCTTTCCCATGCCACCTGCCGTGACGCTGGCATCTATCACACTTTTTATAGAACTCTTAGCATCCTTAAAAATTGTGGGCCAATATAAACTGTGATTGAACAACTTTTCTAGCTGGCCAATTGACCACTAAAGTGCCCACCACAATGGAGCTCATGACAAAATTTTAAAACACTCTCTTGCTCATGCTCAGGCACACATCGCCTCACTATATTATCCGGACATATTTTCCACAAATAAGGGTCATCCCAAATGTAGTATTTCACATCAGACCTGAACTTACGTTTTTGGTCATAAGTGAAGTGTGGTGGGATCATATTAGACACAAATAATTGACAAAATCTGCATACCAAGGTTCTTGGACAAGTATGGCAAGAAGTTGTTCATCCGGAAAATTTTCATTAACCGGAATCTCACCCTCCTCGATATTAAGATACGAATAGTCCTCGAGCCTCGATAAATGATCCGCTACCACATTCTCACTCTCCTTTTTGTCTCGGATCTCAACATCAAATTCTTGTAACAATAACATCCACCTCAACAAACGAGGTTTAGCATCCTTTTTATTCAACAAATGTTTCAATGCAGCATGGTCAGAATAAATTATCACCTTCGACCCCTAGCAAGGGTAAGAACGAAACTTTTCCAATGCAAACACAACAAACCTAGAAATTCTTTTTCAGTTGTGGTATAATTTAGTTGTGCATCATTAAGTGTTCTACTAGCATAATGGATCACGGACGGCAATTCACAGCCTACCCTTTGTCCCAAAACAAAGCCCCAATAGCAAAATCCGAGGCATCACACATGATCTCAAAAGGGTGCGGAGACCAATTGGGACTAGAAAGGATGGGGGCACATGTCAACTTTTCCTTAAGCAAATTGAAAGAATCAACACACTCTTGGTCAAAAATGAACTCCGGTATCCTTGGCAAGCAGATTACATAAAGCTGCTTACAAATTTTTGAAAAGTCTTTTTTATGAATCGCCTATAGAAACCCGTGCATGCCCTAGGAAACTTCGGCACACACCTCGACCGAATTTGGGGGAGGTAATTTGGCAATCACATCAATTTTAGCCCTATCAACCTCTAATCCTCCTTACTTTGGACACTAATGTGACCGTCCAACACAATTCCATGCTTTACAAGAAAATGGCACTTTTCCCAACTTAACGTCAAGTTTGTTTCACAACATCTTTTCAAAACAGCATTCCAAGTTCTTTAAGCAATCATCAAAACTATCTCCTATAACGTAAAAATCATCCATGAAAACCTCAACACACCTTTCAATCATGTCCGAAAAAATGGAGGTCATACACCTTTGAAATGTCGCAGTGCATTGCAGAAGCCCGAAGCGGCATCCTCCTAAATGCCAGTATGTGCCGAATGGACATGTGGAAGCGTGGTTTTGGGATCGATCTTCGTGGGCTATGGCAATTTGATTATACCCTCGAAAAGCCATCAAGAAAACAATAGTAAGAGTGACCGGCCAATCTTTCTAACATCTCGATCAATAAAAGGCAAAGGAAAGTGATCTTTTCTTGGTCGCAACATTTAGTTTTCTCAAGTCAATACACATCCTAAGACCTGGTCACTTCTCTCATGGGCACATCCTCACCTTTTTTCGTTCCGAACTACGTGATGCCCGATCTTTTGGTACAATCTTGTACCGGGCTTACCCACTCACTCTCACCCACCGGGTAAATAATACCCGCATCTAGCACAATTTCGTGACCTCTTTCTCACGCGCTTTCCTCCCATGCGTGAGGATTCGCCTCCGCTGCCTCTCCCTGGGACGGTTTAGCACCATCCAAGAGATGAATTCTCGTGCATGCACATCGTGGGGACTAATTCCCTTAATGTCTTTCAAATGTCCACCTCAATGGCCTCTTTATATTCACAACAACAACAAACAAAGAATCAATCGGGCCTCTTGGTCGCTGGACAAATCCGAGTGCAATTATGACAGTAAAGTCTCTCCCTCTCCTAAAAATGCATATTTTAAATTTGACTCCGGGAGAACTTTCAATTCAAGGACTGGGGGAATCACAATGTAAGGCGCCAACTTCTCATTGAAGTGGCCTAGGGGTGAAACGGGCCATCACTAGGATGGTGCTCGCCGGCCTTATCCACGCCCATCGCTGAGCGTCCGCATTATCCCTAGTTTTCTCACCGCCCATTGAAATCAATGACTCTAACTCCTCACAATCCCTCTCATGCCATGCAATCTCACGCACACAATCATCAACCTCATCAAACTCATCAACAAACATGCAAGACTCATCATGACCTACCGCATTTTTCATTACCTCAAAAACATTTATTTCAATTTTTTCATTTGCGCTCATGGAGAGAGTGCCACTAGCAACATTAATTACGGTGTTGGTCGTTGCCATGAATGGTCTCCCAAGCAAAATGGGTGAATCACGGCGACTACCCTCACCGCGAGGCATCTCTAGGACCACAAAATCCACAGGAATGATCAATGACCCAACTTGAACTAAAACATCCTCTACGATGCCCAATGGTCTTTTTATGGACCGATCAGCGAGTTGTAGGGCCATCATAGTGGGTTTTGGCATACGCAGGAACATTCTTGATTACATTTAACAAAGGCAAATTTATGTTAACTTTTGAAAACATGTCAATCAATTCTTTCATTTGGTGATCAAGCTTGTTCCTCAAGAATCTGCCCGGGAAAGGAACAGGGGGCACATATGGCTTGGGGTTGGACTTTTCTACATTCACATTTTGTCCCAATTCATTAGTACCCTCATCATTAGACACAACATCCTCAACGACAACATTTTCCACAACAGGAGGTTCCACAGCAGGGGAGTCAACAAGAGGGGGTGTAGAAGGAGAAGAAGGAGAAGCTACCTGATTGTCTACCTGTTTGCCACCACGTAGGGTGAAGATGGCCTTTGCTTGCTCCCCTTGGCTAGGGAACATACCCGGTTGTCGTCCCTGTAATGCCTCCGCCAATTGAACCATTTGGGTCTCCAACTTTTTCATTGCAGCAGCTTGATTGTTGTTTGCTTGCTCGATTGGAGTTGCTCCGCTCTCATCCGATCCATTGCCTCTTCCCAAGGCTCTTTCTTCCTTTCATAAGGCCCCTGCGGTGGTGGTTGGGGATGGAGAGGTTTATTCGGCTGTTGATTACCTCCCCAAGAAAAATTAGGGTGCTTCCCCATCCAGGATTGTATGTCCTATGCGAAAATGGATTGTTCTCAAGGGAACCTCTCGCATATATCCTTGCATCGCCCGTACTCGCTCATGATTATACAAATGGGGACTAGCGGTGGGGCAAACTTCATAAGAATGGGTGTTAGATCCACAAGTTACACAACTATCATGCATGGCATTACCAAATGATGACACATTGGAAGCAAAATTGGAAGTATTATTCATGGCCAGTGTATCAAATCTTTGATTCAAGAGTGCAATTTGTTTAGCAAGCTCATCATTCATTCCTACTCCATTCACACCATTGGTTTTACCCCTTGACCCTTTTTGTTGCGAATTAGATGATAATCTCTCAAAAAGATCTTGGGTCTCTTCCATGCTTTGGCTCCTCAAAGAGCCTCCGCCGCATTATCAACCATACTGACGGCTTGTGTCAACCCCCCATAGAAAGTTTGATGCAATAGAGGCAAAGGAAAATTATGATGGGGACATTGCACCAAAAGCATCTTAAATCTGTCCCATGCTTCATGAAATGCCTCAAATGAGTCTTGTGTGAACCCAATGATTTTCTGTCTAAAGGTGGCTAACGTGGCAAGTGGAAAGTATTTTCTCAAAAATTTATCATGCAATTCATCCCAAGTATTAATGCTCCTAGGTGGGAGCAACATGAGCCACTGCTTAGCATTATCCCTCAAAGCAAAGGGAAAGCATTTTAGTCTTAAGTGCTCATCAGTCACACCGTCTCTCAATGGAAAACTAGACACAATCATCATGTATTCCCTCAAGAAATTCAAAGAATCTTCAGATGCGAGGCCATGAAATTGAGGGATCATGTTAAACAGATGGCCTTTTACCTCATAACTTTTTGTTGCCTCATTCAACACAATGCATGACACAGATGTGTCCACCCGCGGCCTAGAGAAGGCATCCATAGTGGGTTCTTGCAAAGCCATTTCAATTTCAAATTCTTCTCCCTCGGTGGAAGAAGTTTCTAATTCACTCAAAGTTACTTCTGTCTCGGTGACAGAAGTTTCAGAATCAGTATCGCTCTCTTGAGTAGAGGGAATGCCTCTCTCAATTCTGTCTATATCGTCGTTCAAAAGAACCAAATTAGGATCCAATGACCACGACCAAACATGCACCGATTAAATAAACTTGTTAAAAATCACAACAAGTCCGGCAACGGCGCCAAAAACTTGATGGGAGAAAATCCCACTGTGTAATAAAAACCTTGCAAGTGTACAAGTCACCGAAGTAGCAATGTACAATAGTAAGGGTCGAACCACAGAGACTTGTGTGATTTAACAAGTAAATTTAATTAATGCTAAAAGTAACAAAATGGGGTTTTTGATTTGGATTTATTAACTAAAGTAATAAAGCAAGAAATTAAACTATTTAATTGAAGAAAACAAGAAAGCAAGAAACAAGGATTAAATCAGATCAAAGGAATTCACGGATTGGATTTCATAATTGTATCCCCTCTATGCTAATGATTTTGATAAGAAAAATAATAATCTCATTCAAAGACTCTTTCACTTGGTTAAGGGTTGGGACGTTTGGTGTGCGGATTGCAACCCCAATATTTCTATCTTGTTATCAATTCCGGTAGGTTAAAATAACATTCAAGAAATTCATTAAGTTCACAAGAAATATATGAATCTAAGTTGTATTGTATTCCGGTAGGTCAACAATCCAACCTAATTGATGAATTAGGGTGCTTTAAATAAACTGTCCACGGTAGTGCAACAGTCTAAAACGAATAAAATAGTGATAATTAATTCATCAAACAAGAATGAGAGAGCTTGGAAGAATTCAAACTGAAATTAGCATAGAGGTTCAACAATTACTACATCCAATCCATGAAAAGGAAATTTAGCTACTCATATTCATGATCACAATCACAAAGTATGAATAATAACAATGCATCAAACCTAGAAAGAGAACAAAAACCTTCAAAATCCGAAATCCTTCAATCCTTCAAAACCTAGGCAAGAAAAACAATATCAAAAGTACCTAATAATAATAATAATGAGAATATATATAGTCCTAAAATAATCCTTCAAAGACTAGGAAAAGGAATTAAGAAGATCCATCAAAATCTGCAAAGGATCTCCAAAATCCTTTTAAAATAAGGAAACTGCCCTCCTTGGTTCGGCCATACTGGGCGTGCGCCTACTCCTTCCACGCGTGCGCCCACTATCAATCTGAGAGTTTTGGGCGTGCGCCCACTCCTTCCAGGCGTGCGCCCACCCTGCATTCCAGCCTTGCTCCTTTTTCTTTCCATAATTCTCTTTTGCTCCTTCAGCAGAATGACTCCTTGACTTCTTAAAATTCCTCGCAAGTCCCTTTGCACTTTTCATTAGCTCTCCACTCCATTTTTGTTCATTTCTTCACTTGAATCCACAGTTTGTCACCTAATTAACCTGTACTCACAAGAACACTAGAAAAATACATTAAAATAACCTTTTACTCAAGAATTTCACAATAAATAAGTGTAAGAGTACCTAATTTAGATGTATAAAAACACATCCATCAGTTACGCTCCCCGCGATATGACAATCTAGGTGGATTGAATACGCGGAGTGGGATGATCCAACTTCGGAGAGACCGGCAACTAGGTGATTACCGTCATCCGTCTTAGTGTGGGTCCCACGTTAATTGGGGTACATAGTGCAATGACATATATAATATGAGTGAGCCTGTATGAGAGTCAATCTAGGTGATAGAGAAAAATAGAGATTTTTTTTTAAAAGTAAAATAAAACAGATAATGGCCGCACCAAGTGATTGCCTACGTTTCTCTCAATTCAGGAAGACTCAAGCCGTCGTAGTTTCACATAAAATGAGAGAGAGAATAAATTAATTTAAATTACAACTCCCGAATCCTCCATGGACCGGACTTTAAAAAAAACCCAATCACACACAGTTTATAATAATAATCAATTATTTAAACAAAATAAACGCATAAATTCGAGTCCTACATCTCAAAGGAGGCCTTGAGATGAAAGAACTCTGCAAACATTGTAAACTGGAGTTCCCCTTACGTGTTCGAATCTCATCTCGAATCTCGAGACGAATAGTGAAAACCAGAAAACAAACAGATTACCGAAGCTTTGTCTCGCGTGGGACAAAGAGTTGTCTCGTGCGAGACTAGCCTGAAACTGAATAAGAAAAATGATTTTTATTTGAAAATCTCCCTTATTGACGCAAGTCTAAGCTACTTTATTTTAAAATAATTCTCCAGCGGAGTCGCCAAACTGTAGCGCTTCGCGAAATTCTTCGCTTTCCGGCTTTTTGTTTTTTCTTGTTTTCGAGTCGCCACCTATATTATTGATGGAAATATAGAAAAACCATGTTTTGAAAGATTTTGGGTTCAGGGCTTAAGTGATGGATTTGGAAGGTCAATGAGCACCGCATCCATCCAATCCGAAGATCGGTCTTGCTAAAGGGGGGTTTTCAAATAATAACATTTTAAATAAACAGATAAAGACATCCATTTAACTAGGTTAAACGAAATTTAGGATCGATTGCTTCGAGACCGTCTTCATGATTTGGAGAGGCTCTAGGCTGATCCTAGATTCAATGTGCTACACCACTCTAACAATCAATTAGAACAGTAAAAATATGAAGGAAGATTACCTTCGGGTTTGAGAAGGGATTCGGACAGAGTTTCGCCTCAATCCTTGACTTTAATTTCGACGTTCGTTATCAACAAGGTTGATAAACAAATCTAAGTGTTTATTTAAGGGTGTTTTTGCAGGAATCTTTCAAGGAGAGAAACCAACAATATGTCTATTTTCTGGAGTTCGACCGGGAATTCAGGACCTTTGAAATACTGGAAGTCACCAAGTATTTTTAGGGGGTTTAAGAGTTAAAAGTGGATTGGAATTCCTCTCAAGGAAGCTTCCAGAATTCTAAGATCAGTAGAAATCCGGATTGAAAAAGATTTATCAAGACGAGAGGTTTCGATCAGGGAACTGATTCTGCACTTCTGCAGAAGGCTAGTCTCGCGCGAGACACGTCATGTCCCGCGCGGGACAAGGCTGATCAAGGACAATTATGTCCTCCCCTTGTTATCTCGTATGCAGTTTAGTCCAAACTAACGGTCGTTAGCTAAAACTTAACGAAACATGACGAAAAGGTGGATTTCTACTCCAAAACCAAAGGCGAGACTTAGAGTGGTGTAACTCTGCCACGATAGGTTCAGAATGGGGTGTCTAGAAGTAATTCAAATTATGCATTTCCTAAAAGTAAACTAAGTGAGAACAAGAGAAAACTTACAAGTTCTGCAGTGCCAAGCCAAGCAAGAAGCCTACGTAAATGGGAAAGAAGCAACTGAAAAGATACGATACCTGCTGGTGTTAAATCCGCATGCACTACCTGCCTGCCACAGCTCTTTCATACAATGCATTCCGCATAGCAATCCTCAACAACTCTTCTTAATAATTCCATGTCCACTTCCATCACTCCCTTTGCCACAAAAATTTCGAGCATTGTACTTCAAATTTCCCTCCATCCCAAATGTCCAATTTTTCATCTAAAAAATTTCAGAAAAAGTTGACTTATAGTATCAAAGATGTATGAATATTCTTATTATCCACTTTCAAACTTTTAGTTGTACAAGTATAGAAAAAATATTGGTAAAAAAACATTCAGGAGCAATGTTTCTTAGAAAAAGGACATTCATTATGGGGCGGAGAGAGTAACATACAAATGCAACCAATGAAGAGAGAAAAGTAAATCAACAGTGGCCTTCACTCCCCCTTGAAATACATTCTAAACATCCCCAATTGAAGCTTTGATAATGAGCAAAGTACAGAAAATTTTCATCAATTCCACAAAAGTACTATAGAACATATGAAACTAACCCACTTCAACAACCAGTATACAGATACCAAAACTGAGTACTAGCCCCTCTGAGATTGATGAGCACACATAAACACAGATCTAACACAACTGTATAACAAGAAATGGCCATATTAAAGTATGCCAATGGTCGATGAATGCCCAGGTGATCTTGAGGGAGAAGATAAGTATGGCTTGGGAGGTATTTGCAGCGACTCCAAGCTCCCTTCCAGCATCTCCAACACCCTACTCATTGATGGACGGCTTAAAGGATCCATTTGTATGCACCACAAGCTCACTATAACCATCTTCCGCGCAATTTCATCTTGCCCTTCATTCACAATACCATGCAATCCAAGTTTACTGTCACATTCAAGTTGTTTGTATATCCAATGCGGAAAGTATATTTCACTTGTATGACCTGGTTTCACCTCAATATTCTTTCTCCCTCCAACCATTTCTGATACCATCATCCCATAGCTATAGACATCAGACTTGTACGAGACCCCTCCAAAGTTTCTACAAAACACTTCCGGAGCAATATAACCTATGGTCCCTTTTGCAGTCACCATTGATAAGATGCTCTCTTTTCCAGGACAAAGCCTAGCAAGGCCAAAATCAGCAATCTTTGGACAAAAGTCTTCATCTAGAAGAATGTTATGGGGTTTTATATCGAAATGCAGAATTCGGGTGTTACAACCACGGTGCAAGTACTCTAAACCTCGAGCAATGCCTATTGCAATTTGATACAATATTTCCCACCCTAGTTGGCGATCTTCCAACGAATTTCCATTGTATAAGAATTTCTCAAGGGATCCATTGGGCATGAATTCATAGACAAGAGCTCTTTTATGACCCTCAAAACAGAATCCTAAAAGATTGACAATGTTAACATGTGAAGTTCTACTGATACTTGCAACCTCATTGACGAAATCTTGACCATTGCCTTTGGATCCATTCAAAACCTTCACTGCCACAAGATTACCATTGCACAACTTCCCTCTGTATACATGGCCATAACCTCCTTGACCTAGTTTGTCTTTGAATGAGTTTGTCATCTTCTTAACATCTAAATATGAATACCTTCTTGGAGCAAGAGATCCACAATTCTTCAGAAAATTCTCTACATTTTGATAGTTCTCTGCTTTTTTCCACGATAAAACCATGCACTTTGCTAATGTGGATTTAAATATGATGGAAAGGGTAGTTACTAAAACCACAATTCCAACAGCCACAGCCACTGCAACAATTAAGAGAAAAATTTAGACTAGTTCTACCCTAAGAAGACACAGGCTATTATGGACAATGCTATTTTTGAGTAATCTCATGGAGATACAGTTGCTTCACTATAGTGTGAAAACACAACTAAAATTGAAGGGTTTTTCTTTTTAGTAATGCTCTATGACAGTACACTACCTCTGCATTACAAACAAAATTGATCATGATGTTAAGATTAACAGTTTATCGTGTATTTGTGATTTCTGTTAAAAAAATACATGAATGGTTTAAACTGAAGCTTAAGCAAAGTAAGATGGTTCAAAATGTTGATAGGCATAACTGTGTGTGATCCTGCTTAGTAAGCATGTTTAGAGGATGTCTTACCTATGACAATAACAACTTTCTTCTTCCTTGTTTCTGCAATTAGAGAAAAACAAAGTCAGTACAGACAAGAGAAACGATTGCAGTAATGCTTAACATTGTGAGAACTGATCAAGATTTATGCATAGCTAGAATAGGTTTTCAGAAAAATTTAGAGCTCCAAAATATCTGAATCATAGTTCTTGATATATGTTACTCATGCTGATACCTTTAGCAGCATGTATACAGAGGAAATCTCTGCCCTCTGTTTGACATTGGCCTCCATTGTAGTGACATCTGAGACAATTCTCAGATACATGCATATCAAGATTGATGTGAGCAGATAAAATTGGGAACAACTCAGATGATTTTGCTCCACGTGGAAGCATGCCTTGTGGTAGATGTGGTAACGTAATAAACTCGCACTCTTGAGGAATATTTAGACGATCTGAAATATCCGCATAATTTGCTGGATATTTATAGTACAGATTGAAGTCTCCGCAACCTCTGTAAGGATGATATGTTGATTTATCAAAGTGTCTATCAGTCGTACGAGCGACCTCAGGACTGTTGTTACATTTGAATAAGGTAAGAGGAGGAAAGATCGAGTAGGAAATGGAAGAAGTGTTGGGAAAAGTCAAATTATTGAAAGCGTCGCAATTTCTACTGGTTATTTGTTCTGCAAAAACATTGTCGCGAATAACTATAGTACTATTAGTATTCTGCGACCTCCCTATGTAGTCGTACCATCTTGGATCTTCATTGCTAAGTTGGATTCTTGGAACTGTTTCATGGCAATCTAACCGGCACAAACCACATCGTGGGTCCGAGCTGTAGAAAGGGAACCCAAAGAAGCCGAAATTTCTGCACTCGAATTCCGGACAGAAAGGCTTGGAGTTGTTATTATTGTTCCCTTGAACAGAACAGGGAAGAAGATATAGCAGAAATGGGCAAGCAAGAAAGAAGGCAAGAAGAGCCATATGTGCTTCAACAAAGGAAAGAAGATATGGAATTCTGCAATCTAAAACAAGGCTGCTTCTTTCTTATGTTATGCTTGTGGGATTTTTGCCTTACTGACATCTACTCCCTCCGTCCCAGCCCAGTGTAAACTTTTGGTCAAAACTTTGACCAACTTTGACCAATAGTTTAAGGCCATAATAATGATCCTAATAAAAATCAAAAAAATGTTATTGTTAATATTATTAAGCGTGATACAATAACAAATTTTTAAATTTTTATTAGGATCATTATTATAGCCTTAAATTATTGGTCAAAGATGATCAAAGTTGATCAAAAGTTTACACTGGGCTGGAACGGAGGGAGTATATATCAAGAGCTCATCTGTCCTATGCAAAAGTTGACTTGCAAGTCTGTAAGCAGTATATAATGGGCATGCGATGCACATGGTATTCCCGAACACTTAACGTGATGAAAATCCTATTTATTAGTGTATTAGTCATTAAATATTGAATAGATTAGTGTAGATTTAAGTTTCTTATTTTGTCTTTATCTATTCCCAGTACATATTTTGTATACATAGAATATGATAGGACTCTATGTATGTAATGAAGTATATATATCAGTATGAATAGACCTAGAGAGACAAGTTGGGTCATATATTTCTTCTCATTCTCTGTCTGTCGGCTCTTCTTCTCATCCTTTGTTTTCTTAATCCTTTCCTTGATTTCACAGAGAGCAGCCTCCCTAGCAGCATCTCGAACTTAAGGCTTCTCAGTTCTCTTCTTCTGAATGAACTCTTCTAATCTAATATGGTATCAGAGCCACCGATCTATGGTGGCCTGATTGCTTCCGCTGTTTTTCTCTAATCTACTCTATATCTCTTTTCTTAAAATTCTTTTTTTTTTCTCTTCCTTAAATTTTTTTTTCTTCTAAAAACAATGGATGACTTTTGGTACGATCCCGTATGTTTTGATACATTACCATCATCCAATGTTATTTGTCAGTTATGTAACGAACTTGGTCATACCGCAATCGAGTGTTTGCGTAGTTTTGAACCAAGTAATGTTCATAATGCTCCTTCTTTTTCCCTATTGGATTGGTTATATCCGGAACAAAATGAATCGTTTGATTCAAATGGCTCTTCTTCCATTGTAGAAGAAGAACCATTAACTGATGTTAATGAGTCTTCTCCTCATTTCTTTTCTACTTCAAATTGGTATGTTGATCATCTCGTTGATCAACTCCATTGCCTTCAAAAACTTCCCAATCAATCTTTGTCAAATTACTTTTCTGAAGCGAAATCAATTTCTTATGCTCTTACTAGGGCCGGGAGTCCTATTTCTGAAATAGAGATCATTGATTTTCTGGTTGATGGACTTGATTCATTATTCACCAAATTTGTCAGATATTATTATTTTCGAAAACCACAAATCTCCCTAGATTTCCTTCTTGATTATCTTATTGATGAAGAAAAACGATGTAAAACAACATCTATTTCTTCTTCGCAGATGTTACGTATGTTAGACCATCACACCGCAAAGTGGTCCAACTACAGCTTGAGGAGCCACATGCTCTAATGGACCTTTCATATGAAATCATGCAAGAAAATACATGTGAGTCCACACTTGTTTCTCCCGATCCAATAGTGCCTGGGACATCTCCAACGGTCCTAATCAGGCCTTACGAACGCCACTTCTCCAAATGCTTCTCATTTGGACCAGCAGAAGCCTCGGCACCCATGTCCAAGCAAATCTTCAGCGTGAATTGCAGCCAATTCCATTTCATGTTTCTCAAGTTGCAAGCACCAGCCCTCAACCTTCGCCTTATGACAACACAACCCCTGTGGCTAACTCATCTTCACCGCCACCCCCGTGGTTCCGACCTTGTCAACCAACACCCTTTTGGTTTCCATTTCTCAATCTGCTGTTCACTCCTACAACAGCTTTGTCCCATTTTCTTTTGGCATAGTCCAAGCGGCTCAAGTTCCTAAACTACCACCTCCAGCAGCTACTAGCCCTCTTGATATTCCTCTTTTAGCCAGTAACATTAAGGCTTTGCCTCCAAGCCGGCCCTCACAAGCACAAAGGTGTCCTACATATTGGGCCACATCCCGCATTTCTCAAGAGTCTTCTCCATCTTTGGAGTCTCATGTTAGTTTCCTTGATCCAACACCAACATGCTCTTTTAAAATATTCCACATGGCAGCCCCTTTCGGGCCCTTGTCCCCCGGCGGCCTAACCTCTATTTCCACCCCAATGACTTCTTCTTCTTCTTATGGTCTGGACCTTGTATTGTTTAGGATCACTTGTGTGAGCAGCCCGGCCTCCTTGAAGATGATCCTTTCTTCTTCCTCTCAATTTGGGCCAAATGTTGAGATCATTCCACTCTCCAGATCCTCTCCTGGCCGCCAAACAAAGACACTCTTGGGCCCGGTGCATCTCCATATTTCTTGCAGCTCATGTCACCTCAAGTTGGACTACCTCTCTTCTCACAGAACCCCAAATGTCACCAAGAAAGCTCCTTTTGAATTTCCAAAGCATTTGGTAAATGGTCAACTTGATATTATTGTTGATTTTACTCAAGGCAAAAATGATAAAGATGGGTACTACGCACTGTATCCACAAAAGCAGTGGCGGTACAAGCCTTGTCAAGATCAACTCTATCTTCGGCTATTGTTCAACACTAATCGACTGTCATCGATATTTCCAGACAAACTGCATCTTCGTACCTCCGATTGGTTTGAGGGGGGGTGTAAGCAGTATATAATGGGCATGCGATGCACATGGTATTCCCGAATACTTAACGTGATGAAAATCCTATTTATTAGTGTATTAGTCATTAAATATTGAATAGATTAGTGTAGATTTAAGTTTCTTATTTTGTCTTTATCTATTCCCAGTACATATTTTGTATACATAGAATATGATAGGACTCTATGTATGTAATGAAGTATATATATCAGTATGAATAGACCTAGAGAGACAAGTTGGGTCATATATTTCTTCTCATTCTCTGTCTGTCGGCTCTTCTTCTCATCCTTTGTTTTCTTAATCCTTTCCTTGATTTCACAGAGAGCAGCCTCCCTAGCAGCATCTCGAACTTAAGGAGAAAAGTATGAAGGCGTGCTACTACTACTTTTGCATATCAGACCTTAAAAACCATTATTGGAAAGAATGGGTTTTTCTATACACACTACTTTTTTTTCCTTTTACACTAACACACTGTCCAATGATCCACAATAAAAGAGAAAGAGAAAGAAAGTCAAACCACCCCTGTCCACTTGTTATTTTTTCTTGTGTACATTGGTTATTTTTTCTTGTTAAGTGTGTTCAAACATAATAAAAATCAAAAAAATCTTATTGCTGCTCATAAAGGATTAACCGCCCCTGCCCACGGATTATTATTTCTTGTTGAGTGTGTTCAAACCTAAAAATTTGTACATTGAATTTTAAAGAACGTGTCTTCTTATTGAAAAGGAAAATTTTGCTTCTTTTAAAAAAAATACAGTTTAACCTTCTCTCCAACATTTTATTAACTTTTTTATAAATCTTCATTTCATTTCAAAAATCACAGCCTACCTTTCTTTCAAGTTAAATTTTCAGTTCAACTTCATGATAAATATATTATCAAAGTGTTGTTTTATTTGTTAGAAATATAATATAATCTTTTTGAGAAAATGGAATATTTGAGAGAAGGTCAATGGTTAGATGAATCAAGTGATAAGGTAATTTTAACTTACATTTTTATAATTTATTTTGAAATAGTGCAATATACTCCCTCCGTCCCACTATAGTTGACACCCAAGGGGTGGGTTCAAAAACTAAGAAAAAAGAATAAAATAAAAAAAATGTGTGGTAGAAAATGAAGAGAGAGAATGAGTGGGGTAAATAGTAGTGTTGGTTGAATAAATTGAGTGGTGGAAAATGAAGAGAGAGAATGAGTGGTGGGGTAGAGTGAATATAAAAATATAAAAACTTGGTTATTTTTGGAAGGTGTCAAGTATAGTGGGACGGCCCAAAATGGAAAGAAGTGTCAAGTATAGTGGGACGGAGGGAGTATTTTATTAATTATTAAGTTGTTTCTTTTATATTTTCACTTTTTTAGGAAGATGATAAACTAGCTCAAGATGATAATAATGAAGAAGTGAATGAAATGGATGACAATGACACATGCAAATTTTCTACAAATAAGATAATATAGCGAGTTATTTTTTTATTTTCCTTTTTTTTGGCTTTTTTTTTTTCATATCTTACCCTTGATTTTCTATTACTTGTAATAAGATATCCACCGAACCCAAAAGATAAAGAGGGAGTAAATTATAAATTATATTAAACAAGTTAAATATTAGTTTTCTGTAATTTTTAAGATGGAGGAAATAATAAAAAAACGTGCTAAACATTTTGTGAAATAATTGTTATCCTTTCCCAGTAAGACCTTCTATCCCTTTATTGCTAAAAAGGAAAAAGAGAGCCCTTTATTGCAAAAAAAATAAAAATAAAAATACTCGTTTTCATCAAGTGTCCCTTCTTTCCGTCAAAGGAATCTTGGAATTCATTTTATCGAGCATGGAATATGTTGGTTGAATCTGAAACTGAGGAAGCATACTTGTTCAATTTGGAACAACTTGAAGTAATATTGCTTGATTTTTCAGGTATTCTTAAATTAAATATTCAAAAAAATTATGTTTATAAATAAATACTCATAAAATTGATTTTTGTTTTTTGACTTTTCAGGTGTTCTTAGTTATGTAAATGCAAATTGGTTGATACCTTATAAGGAAATGTTTGTAGCTGCTTGGACAGATAAATTTCTGAACTTTGGAAATCACACAACTAATAGAGTGGAGATTCAGCATGCCAAGTTAAAAAAATACTTGGAATCCCCACGATCGAATTTAGAAAGGTCATTGTCGTATATTCACCAGGTCGTCAGTCACAAGTCATATCGATCCAAGGAAGTCTTGAACAGAACAAAATTATCATTCAACATCGATTCAACACAGCACTGTTCCGAGAATTGCATGGTTTCATTTCAACTCATGCACTTGACATAATGTCCAAGGAATTTGAGCGGTCCAAAGTTAAAGGATTTTTTTCCAAGAAATGTGGATGTCAATTACGCACGAGTCATGGGTTGCCGTGTGAGCATGAACAAGTAGTATACTTCAAATGAGGTCGTTCTATTCCACTTGACGCAATAGATATGTTTTGGAGGAAGCTTGATTTATTACCGTGCACATCCTTAGAAGATGATGATTTTGGTTGCGAACCGGAGTTACAAATGTTTAAGGCACAATTCAAGAAAAAATCGAGATCTGGTAAGTTCAGTTTATTGAGAAAGTTAAGGGAGATAATCGCGCCATCAACAACTTTAGTTCGTGAACCAGTTGTTCACAAGACTTGCGGTCGTCCCTCGTTAAAGGATAAAATATTCAAAAAAAAAGTCATATTGATCCGCATTTGCCTTCTAAGAAACCTAGTAGACGTGGTTTTTCTTCAGCAAGATTTGTTGGGGTACTCCATATTTTGATCGAATTAACATTTATAATGAATATTTGCGTGTGCGTTCTAATTGTACTAGCAAATTTGTTGTATTGGATTGAGAAGACATGAAATGAATTAAATTATTTTGTATTTTATATTTAATAATTTTATTTATAATTTCACCTAATATACTTATTTTTTATTCTTGGTTAAAAGGAATATTCATATTAAAATTATTTCTTATTATTGAAAAATTTATTTTTATCCATTCGTATTTTATAATTCCACCTAATTTATTTTTATTCTTGGCAGCACTATACAATGGATTTTTCTAAAATTTGATGCTCTCAATAAAAAGGTTTTTCTATACCGGATTTTCTATGCACATTCATTCGTAGGTACAAGTCTATGATCAGACTAGGCTTAAGACTAGGCTTATTAAAAGCGTTGGACAGAGAGTAGTAGGGGTTTTTCTATACACACAGATTTCAAGGTAAATGCTTGTTGACTTTTAAGATACCTAGGTTTTTTTCACTACTTTTTTTAAAATCAGGTAGTGTGAATAGCAGTACCCTAAGCATGCAGCAAATATGCATAGAAAATGATGCTTTGTAATTAATTGAGATTTTTAAAGCAGCGGAAATAAGAAAAATGAAAACAAGATAATAGATTTTTCTCAAGTTATACATTTTTTTATTTTTATTTTTTATTTTTTATTTTTTTTTATTTTTTTATTTTTTTATTTTTATTATTATTATTTATTTTTTTTATTTATTTATTTATTTATTTTTTATTATTTTTTTTATTTATTTTTTTTTGTTTTTTTTTTATTTTTTTTATTTTTTTATTTTTTTATTTTTTTATTTTTTTTCAACAACCCTTTTTACACGATGACATATGAGGATTCATGTTAGCCGACCCCAAATTATTTTGGGACTAAGGCTTTGTTGTTATTGTTGTTGTTATATATTTATATATCTTGAGGGTTGCCCGGATGGCAAAACCTTTCAATATAAATATACTTTTGTTAAAAGGTCGAAAAGTTCCCTAATGATTTTCAATCAATAGTATAGTGGAACAACTATTGTAGAACACACTCTTTACAAGAACAATCTATCTAACACTCAAAAACACTATAGGAATGAAAGTTATACACGATAACTTACTGGTGTTGGACAGTGTGTTGCCAACACATAGGACAACACTGAAGAGTCGTGTTCTAACTTGCGCAAATCTCAACTTCTGAATTGGGTGAATGTAAATGTCGAATTCTTGCATTATTTATAGGCTCCTATGGAGCCTACTCAAACTAACCAGAAAATCAGTCATGAGATAAATTCCTCATTTTTAGCTCCTCCTTCTTTGTTTGTTGAAGACTTAGTCATCCTAGGCTTCACCACTTGTACAACCAAGCTGTTTCAACCTTGTACGCCTTATCTTCAGCTCTCTTAAGTAGATAACCTCCTAACAATGTTTACTTGGTCTCCACAATTACACATAGCTAAAGATTTTATGTGTAACTTTCTTCTCGACCTCGCAAGTCACGCTTAGCAGCCATGACTTGACTTATTCAACCATAAACCAAACACACTAATAGCAGATATATAATAATTAGTTATCACTTTGTAATTTTTGAATAATATGTATTAACTATTCATATTTTAAACTGTCAACACAATGGCAACACATGAGGCAACACTAGTGTAGCAACACCGGAGACAACATCAATGACAACACTGGTGTAACACTAACAATCTCTCCCTTGGTTATACATTTCTTCACAAAATACAAAGTGATGTTCCTGCAAAAGAATGTTAGTCAAGTAATCCAAGAATATATCTCCCCTTTAATTTTAAACTCCACCTCAATCCACTACAAGAAAAAAGGCTTTTTGTGACTGCTAAAAGCCGTCACATATGTACGAAAAGCAGTCACGAAAAGGTAACGCGACTGGGAAATCAATCACCATGGCAGTCGCGTAAACCCTTGTCGCAATAGCTTAAAGTGACGGGATAAGCAGTCGCCTTAGAGACTTATTTTCCGTGACTGCTTTTTGCCGTCACGTAAAGGGTTTTTTAATTTTATTTATTTAATTAATTAAATCACAAATGCAATCACGTTAGCTAGTATAAGGAGACTGGGTATGCAATCTCGTTAGCTTGTGTAAGGGGACTGAAAATGCAATCACCTTTGCTTAGAGAAGGCGACTGAAAATGCAATCTCGTTAGCATGTGTAAGGCGACTGAAAATGCAATCACCTTTGCTTAGAAAAGGCGACTGAAAATGCAATCACCTTATCCCATTATGATTGTTCTGCCATCACATTAGTTCTTAATGTTTCATTACAATAATACAATTATTTATAGCATTATTACAACATAATATTATAAATTAATATTGATAAATCTACAAACTTTTTCAAAACTTAATTGAAAACAAACTTTAAATCATTTAAAACTAAATATATTGTCTCAAAATAACATCCACCATCACATTTAACAAACTATTCATGTCTTACTAAACTTGTTCAAGAATCATTCTGCATATGTTCAAAAATCAATAGTCTAAGGGTATATACTCCCTCTAGAGCACAAACCAAAAGAAAGATCAAGTAACCATACTAACTATAATCCTGATGCTCACCCATCTCATCTTCCCCCATCTCATCATCACTTGTCTCATAATCATCAGTACCCATCTCATCAGCTGTCTCATAATAACCATCACCTATCTCATCATCACCATGATTTGTAGGAGAACTATCATTACGACGAGTATTAGATGCACCTTCAGAACTAGAATTTGCATTGAAATTTAAAGGACGAGGGGGAGGTGGATCTCCATGTTTTGCAGCTTGACATACCATTTGATTGGCCTCATACCTTTGACGTTTTCTTTCACTCCTTAGACGTTTCCTTTCACTCTCAGCTAATTGTTCCTTTAGTGAGAACCCTGTTATATACACCTGCTGATTCATCAAGATTGTATTTGTATTAGTTAGATATCAACTTTGAGCAATAATTTAGTTTAGTTTTAACTATCTTAATTAAAATCTAAAACTTGTTATTAATACACCGTTGTAAATACTATCAATAACAAGTTTTAGATTTTCATAAGGATGATTAAAACTAACCTAAATTATTGCTCAAAATTGATTCAAGTTAATAACCAAAAAAGTGGGACTAACTTTCCGGGACGGAGGGAGCGTCTGAAAATAGCCAAGTTCATTAGAAATGATCTAAGAGAACTTCACCATGATGGCATAATCTAGTACACGTGAATCCTTTATGGCGTTTGTACAGTTCTTCATAATAATAGCCTGCACAAATTTAGAGTCAGAATAAGGATAAATGATAAAAAAGGAACATGCAAGGCAAAAGAATTGAATCTGTTAATTAACGAAAAAAGATTCAAAGAATTGACCATTTTGAAGTTCTGTAGAGATATGGTTCCATTTTTGCTAGGGCCTAACAATGTAAATTGTTCCCGAAGATAAGCTAGCTGGGAAATTGTCAAAGTCTTTGCAAGAGCCTGCCACAGCAATACAACCTCATGTTAACATACAAGGTAAGCTGTAGTGCACCATTCCATGTATCAAAACATCAAACGAGAATAATAGTTCTTTCCATAACAATAATTTACTACAGTTTTACTCCCATCCCAGAAAGATAAGTCCCATATTATTTTTGGTGGTCAACTTAATTGAGCTTTAACCAAGAATATATGAAAATTTAATAATCCTAATGAAACTTTAAAAATAATTATTTAGAGTATCATCAATGTGCATCAATAACAACTTTTAGAATTTCATTAATATAATTAATTTTCACAAAACTTGGTCAAAGTTCAATCCAGTTGACCATCAAAAACAAAAATGGGACTATTTCTAGGACGGAGTGAGTATAATTTATTGTTTATTTTATTTTTTGACAAGGACTTAATTCTCCATTTATTAGCTTCTTTTGCACATGTTTCTATACAAATAGGAAAAGAGAAAAAACAAAAGAAAGAAAGGAGAACAAAACAGAAGAACATGGCAATTAAAGAAAGATACTAAAAAGAATACAAAATATAGTGGAGTACATACCCCCAAAGCCGCTTTTCTTAGAGAAGACGAGTATATATATGCCTTTACGACCTTGTAGATTATCATGTCCAAAGAAATCTTAAGATCGTGATAATTGGCCAACCATGGATGAGCTACACAACAAGTAGCAGGGAACGGATTAGAACACAAGAATACTTACCTATCAGATGGTATAAATTAACATCAGGTCACCTTGTATAAAAGGTCACAAGTTCTATCATCTCAATTTAAAATACCCCCCCCCCCCAAAAAAAAAATAAACAAAAAAACCTTTAAAAATAAGTTTCCACTAAATATACTTTCCTTTTTGGATGATCACTTTTACCATTTTACCCTTAATTGGTTGCTCTTCAATTAATGGGCTCACCTTCAAATTGGCAACCTTGAGAATCCAACACGTACTAGTATTTATAATATAGTCAATGCGACTTTGAAATCTTTGTGCCAGGTCAAACAAGATACTTACTTTAAAACAGATGGATTAATCAATTAACACATACCCTCTATTTTAAGATTCTAGATTAACAGTTCTGACATGGTTAGACAAGTAAAATATAGGCTTCAAAATCATAAAAATATTTATGTATGGTCAGGGAAGGAAGATTATTAAGGCAACTTACTAAGAGCATGTGCAGCAGTTAGTCTCTTGCGGTAATCCTTATTTAACAATCTTTTTACAAAGTCAACTGCATCAGGAGACAAAGAAGGCCATGGACCGTCATCAAAGCTTGGGTCTGCCTTGAGAACAGCTCGAAATATTCCAGACTCCGTCCGGGCCCAAAAAGGCCGACTCCCACAAAACAAAATATAAGCAATTACACCAATACTCCACATGTGAGCTTCCGTTCCATATGATCTATGCAGAACTTCAGGAGCTACATAATATGCACTTCCTACAATATCATTTAGCCTCTCTTCTGCCAAAGTCACCATCTTAGAATCAGACTTGATGAATCTTTTCTAATTATCAGAGAAAATGTTAATAATATATGTATAAGTTCTCACCTGGCTTTACATAGTCAGAGAGCCCAAAGTCAATAGCTTTTAGTGGTGAATGCTCATCTTTTGAAGTGAAAAGAAAATTCTGATGCAATATTAACCATGTTAGTTTTAACATCCAGAAAGATACAATAATAAGAAGAGGGAAGAGTTAGAAGAAATGTCATAGAAAACATTGCAACTCAACTCACTTGTAAAAAGGCAAATAATGGACTATAGTTAATTCCACTATCTTTCACAAAAGGTAAACACGCAAATAATGGACTATAGTTAGAAACTTGCTTGAACAATACAATCGAGGTGGTTGATATCCTCACCGAGTCAGGGATCTAAACTACAATCATTTAGTTACATCATTGATTGTGGATGCAGCGTCAGCAATGACCGTTGGGAGTTAAATACCCGAAGGTCTGGCAGATAAGGGGGACCAAGACTTGTATTTTAGGGAGAGAGTGAGAAGGTAGCAAAGAGAGTTTCAGAAGCATTAACTTCTTTTACACATGAGATGGAAATCTGACCTTTAGTATGATATGTTAGGAAAAACTCTTCGAATGAAATAGCTAATCTTTATACCGTTCAAAAAAATAAAATAATAATAATAATAATAATTAAGACCATGGTATGCTCCTAAAATTAACACATTCGTATTGTCAAAACTATAACAATCTAATTCACATGAAACAGATGGAAATTTGAAAATCATTTTGGCCATTACCTCAGGCTTTAGGTCTCGGTGAACCACTCCTTGTTGATGACAGTAGGCAACCACACTTAATATCTGGACCATGACAGCTTTTTCATCTTCTTCTTAGTATTTCCCACCCCTGGAGAAAGCATTAAATATTTAGCCACTCAAAAGTGAAGAAGCTAAAGTAGGATTGTGGGATGAAAAAAGATTACATACCTAGATAGTATCCTATCTAACAATTCCCCTCCCTTGCATAACCTGAAGAATTAAAATTTTATGAAGAGTAAATATACATTAATCAGAGTATGCATAAACGGGATATTAATATACTGAAAATAATTGACATGTTCAAGCCAATAAATCAACATCAAGATAACTACGACAAAATAGTAAGTCCAAACTTACTCCATCACTACATATACATTAACATCATCCTCATATGCCTCATAAAACTGCACTAGGTTCTTATGCCCAATCAGAGCCCGTAAAATTTTCACCTCTCTCCTTACATCCTCAATTGCAATTGCCGGTGATGAGGGAGACCTTTCTGCTTCACCGCCACTGCCAGCACTCCATAATCTTCAGTAATTCACTACAAAAATGTTGGACCGACGTGAAAGGAAAATATGACAATTTTTCTGGGATCGAGGGGTCTTGAGAAAAAGTCACGAAAAGAGGATCGAGTGAAGAGTGAGGACTTACCATAACACAGATGGAATTAAGGGTGCCGATCCTTCTGACAGCCACTTTTTAAACCTTGTTTCGTTGTATTCAATTGCCCTGTAAACTCACACAACAAGAATGCTAGCTATTTCATTCAACAAAAAAAGAAGCATAATCAGAGTATTTTATGCCAATCCCTTGAGCGTAACAACGTACCCATATTGAACATCATCCCAAGCATATTCCCATGTACCTTCAGTCACTCCCTGACAACTCTTAGATTTTAGCAAGCAAATAGCAAAATTAAGAACACAAACACAGATTACAATATCAACTCATACCAATTTCAACCAACTCGTGACATTAAAATTGTAACTATACAAGGAGATGAACTCAAAAATTGCAATGCAAGGGAGACAGAGATAATAAGACCATGAAAATTAGGGGAAGAGCACCAGGAATTAAACCCTAATTTTGGGTTAAAAATAAACCCCAAATCAAGAACTTAGCTAATCAACAAAAATTCACCAACAAAATATACCAAAACAGTCGAAATTTGACTTTTCAAAATCAAATCAACCTATCTTCAAATTCATACAAGACGCAATCTTTGTATACTTATGTAGACCAATTTCGGATCAAAATGGTCAAATCCATGTTAAAAATGCAAAATATGAGGGGAATTATACCTCTTGAGAACTGGCTCGGTTTCGGATCGGAAAGAGAGAGACGACGAGCGGAGAGAGACGACGAGCAGAGAGAGCAAAGAGAGAGACGATCGGAGCGGAGAGATGACCGGAGCAGAGAGACGACCGGAGCGGAGCGGAACGGAATGGAGAGAGATAAATAGCAGAGAGGGAGAGAGCGAATTGAGAGAGAGGCGCTTATGTATCCAGAATTTATTTATTTCTTTTTCTTTTTCTTTTTTTTTATTCACTCAAGGTATTACGAGATGGCATTGGCCGTCACCTTTTATTAAAATTATTTTTTTCATGTATTTAAATTGATTAAATTATATAATTAATCAAACGTGATTGCAAAAATCATCACGGTTTCAAAAAAGCAGTCACGTTTAATTTTTCATATTGGCGCCGTTTCCAAGATTTGGCGCTCCGGACGAAATTACCAAACGTGATTGCACATATGATTGTACTGCCATCTCCTTAAGGTAATGTGATTGCTTTTTATTTCCGTCTCCTTATCTGGTCTATGGAGACTACTTTTTTAGCCATCACAGAAAGCAGTCACAAAAGGCTATTTTTCTTGTAGTGATCAAAGATTTAAAACAAACCAAACAAAAATTATTATAAACTAACCACTAAACATCCTAAGTTTAAAATCATTCAACAAAACAGCCATTTTAAACTAATATTAAAGCAAACATTGTTTAAGCAACAAACAAACCAACAAATAAAATTGTTTTAGTTCAACCACAATTCTAAGAGACAATAAACCATCAGACTTCGGATGTTGGATCAGCTTTAGGATCAGCCCTTGGTCCTTCAGTTCCACCTTCATTCCCCTTAGCTCTTGCACCTTCATCGATAGAAACATCACGTCTTTGATCTCCCCCTATTTTGGAAGAAATCAAATCTACCATTTGTTCCATATCCGCTCTCATTTCCAGCAACCCTTGCATTGAAGAATCTTTGTGCTTCATTTGCTTGTGGAAAAAATTATGTACAATAGAAGCATCAATCATAATTGGTGGAGTGTTGCCTTGAGTGTTGCCTTCACTCGGAACAACACTTGGGGCAACACTTGGATCTGGAGCAGCAGCAGAAGGTGCAGTAGTAGCTGAAACCCAAGGGAGATCTTTGTGCCTATCTCCCGAAATGAAATGCTTGCTGATCTTATAGTAAACTGGGTTCTCAGTGTAGTAATCAGCATTTCATAGGGTTAGGGATTGGAAAGTAAGAACATTGAAGAGGAGGGATGGGAAAAGGTATGCGAAGGCTTTCTTTTTCTTTGCCCAAGCAGCTAACTGGGTAAAAACCACTCTCCCAAAGTTTACTCTCTGTCTATTCCCCAACTTATACAACAAAGTATCTTGTTCTAGGGTAATGGTGTTCTCATTGGCGGTTGGAAGCCAATTGGTTATGCAAAGCTTATGAAGAACACAAAACAGAGAATTGAGGTGGGCTGCTCTAAAATGATCACTCCATACAGCCATCCTCCCACCCGTGAGATAGCTAGCTAATGTATTGGGCTCAATAGCCACTTTCTCATCATCAACATTTGGAAGACCATAGGCCCTATTAATCACCGAATGATTGAAATCAAAAATTGTTCCCCTCATAAAGATTTTCCCATAATGGGGGGTATTTCTATCATCTATGTCCTCACGCAAATGGGCATAGAAATTCCTCACCACACTCTCAACATACTTTGAAACCTTAGTGACCGTTGGCAAAAAGTTCCTATCCTCCAAAAATTGATAAATCCCAAATCTTTTGAACTTGATCACATCAATATTTCTCTCATTGAGGATCCTTTTTATTTAATCTTGGACCCCTTTGTCCAAATTCGATTCACTATAAAACTCTTCAGATAAAAAGGGAAGTTCATAAAAGCCAAAAGACATATGTTCAGTCCTAGAGTCTGGAGAAAGAGTAGGAGATACCTCAGGTGTTGCAATGGGTGTGGTGGAAGGTGTGGTTCTTTGTGTTGTTGTTGTTGTTGCAGCATGTGTTGTAGCTGGTGTTGTCTCAGTTGTGGCAACACTTGAGACAACACTTCGTTGAGTCATTTATTTCTTGACCAATCTTTGCTGGGCTTGAGCTAGTGCCTCATCAAACGCATCTTCTAACCTAGCATCATCATCATTAGAAGAGGATTTTTCTTTGCTAGCCTTCAAGTTCTTGTCCGAGCCTTCTTCTGAAGATACCTCAAGTGAGGCATTTGATTCATCATCAATGATCTCCATTGGGTCATTAGGCATGTTGGAAGCTTCATTTTTGGCCTTGATAGCTCTTGATTCTCTCACACTGTCGCCTACCCCTAGCTCTAGAAGGGGCATCAACCACTTTCCACTTCCTAGTCTTCTTCGGGATAGCCAATGTGAGCTCCAAGGAATGAGAGGTTTCAGGGATAATCATAGAAACTAGAGAGGGAGGAGGATTTGACACAACAATTTCTAGGTTTGGTGTTGTGGAAGGTGTTGCGGATAGTGTTGCCGCAGGTGATGTCTCCATAGGAATGGCAACACTTGACGCAACACTTGAAGGGGCTATTGGAGAGATGTCCATTGGAGATGTATTTTGGAAGCTTTTTGATGGGCTAGCCATGGCGGTTTGAAGGGAAGGAGGAAGATGAAGACGGAAGGTTTTTTAGAGAAAGAGAGACGTAGAGAGAGATGGCGCTGAATAGGGATTGTAGAGGGAGGTGGTTAATTTAAGAGGAATAGGGAGAGATAATAGGGATGATTTGACTACTTCAAATCAACTAATCATTATCTTTATCTCAACATCTCACAAATAATTAATTTCAGCCATTTTTTTTAATTTAAAAAAAAAACAATATTAGAAACTAAAAAATAATTACTGAAATATCCAAGAATTTTGGATTTTCAAATTTGAAAATCAAGATCAAATAAAATTGAATCTTCAAAATAATAGAAATATCATAATTACATTTAGATAGGAAAAATTAAGGATTTTTATTAAAAATATTTTCATTTCACAAACTCTAAGTATAAGTAAATAGACTTTTTGATCATCAAAATTTAATTAATAAAAATCCAAAAATAAAAGGAAGAATAAATAAAAAGAAATGTAGCATCTACTAATGTGTTGCTAGCAATGTTGTGTAACACATAAGGCAATATATTTGAATAGAATCCCCTTGATATTTTCAATATATATGAACTTTTAATACACAATTTCTTAGGCAATTTTAAGAAAACTTTACACTTACTTTATTTACAAGGAAGCATCGTAGTAGCGACCTCCGTGCCCCGAATTTTTTATTAATGTGTAAAGTAATATGTATTATGTTTTATACCTTTAAAGTAGGGTACACTGTAGTAGCGAGCTCCATGTCCCTAATACTTAGTATAAAATCAATATTTTATATTCCCGTTTGGCAAGGAAGCATCGTCGCCGCGAATGTCGTGCCCCGAATTACTTTAAAAGTATTTTAAACAATAATTTCCTATTAAATATCAACAATATAATAAGTGACTTTGTCACATTAAGCACAAAAGGGAATTTTATCAATATGTTTAACTTAATTATATACCCATACTAGAACAAAAAGGTCAGTAAATATCACCCATTGGATTTAAACAATAAATAATTTATTTTTGTTATATATAGTACACAGTGTTGCTGTCTGTGTTGGCAACAGATACGGCAACACAATATGACAGGAGATTATACAAAACATAGACCAAGAGATTTTTTCAAGCTTGAAAATCTCCCATGGTTAAGGGGTTTAGTCAAAATTTCAGCAAGTTGATGTTCGTTATCAATATGCTCTATTTGGATTAAATCATTTTCAACTAAATCTCTTAAAAATTGATGGCGGATATCTATATTTTTAGTACGAGGGTGTTGTACAGGATTTTTGGAAATATTAATTAATTGCACTTAAATTATCACAGTACATAGTCAAGATATTACTATCAACACCATAGTCATCAAGCATATGTTTTAACCATATTAATTGTGAACAACAACTACCGGCTGCTACATACTCAGATTCAGCAGTCGAGAGAAACACACAATTTTGTTTACGATTGTACCATGATACTAGGTTATTACCTAAGAAAAAACAACCCCCACTTGTACTTTTTCTATCATCTATATCCCCTGCTCAATCAGAAACACTGAAACCAACTAAGTTGGTATTAGTGTCTTTAGTGAACCAAATTCCTAATTCACTAGTCCAGGAAACATACTTAATGATTTTCTTAATAGCATTTAGGTGAAAATTTTTAGGATTAGACTGATATCTATCACACACACCTACGCTGAACATAATATCGGGACGACTGGTAGTAAGATATAAAAGACTACATATCATGGATCGATAAAAAGTTTGATCAACATCCTTCACTCCTTGGTCTTTGGGCACCTCAAGTGTTGATCCCATAGGTATTTTTGAACTCTTGACACTCTCCAATCCAAACCTTTCTACCAAACTTCTTGCATACTTGATTTGAGAGATAAAGATCCCATCATTTGACTACTTTACATGCAATCCCAAAAATAGTTAAGTTCACCTATAATGCTCATCTCAAAAGTTGATGTTATAGCCTCCACAAAGTTTTGCAAAAAAGTTTTAGATGTGGATCCATAAACTATGTCATCAACATAGATTTGAGCACTGACAATTTCTTTATTATGCCTTAGAATAAACAATGTCCTATCGGTTTCGCCTCTAACAAATTTATATTCAATTAGAAAACTTGTTAGACGTCCATACCATTTACGTGGAACTTGTTTCAAGCCATATAAGGCCTTCTCAAGTCTATATACATGATTTGGATGGAATGGGTCTTCAAACCCCTTAGGTTGCTCAACATAAATTTATTTATCTAAGTACCCATTCAAAAAGGCCGCTTTAACATCCATTTGGTGTAATGCGATTTTAAGATAACAAGTTATAGTTAAAAGAAGTCTTATTGACTCAATTCTAGCCACAGGTGCAAATGTCTCGTCATAGTCGATTCATTCCACTTGTGTATAGCCTTGAGCCACAAGACGGGCTTTGTTACGAACAATATTACCCAATTCATCAGATTTGTTTTTATAAATCTATTTAGTTCCAATTATATTAGTATGTAAAGGACGAGGAACTAAACACCAAACATTGTTTCGGGTAAATTGTTCAAGCTTTTCTTGAATAGCTTGAATCCAAATGTTATATTTTAAAGCTTCAATCACATTTTTAGGCTCAAGACTAGAAACGAAATAGGAGTGTTTTACCTTGTAGTATGTGGTGGACATACACATACACACATACCTTACCATATCTCTATAGTTAACTGTATCCTTATTTCTTGTTCGAACTCCTTCATTAACCTCCCCAATTACTTGAGTAGTGGGATGGTTATTTCTAATTCTTGTTGGAGGGTCTCTCCTGGCCTGTTGATACACCAACTCATCTTCTTCTTCTAAGACATTATTTTTAGCCACAGTTCTGGAATCCTGTGTTGTCTCATGTGTTGTCGTTTCAAAGGCAACACTGGCGGCAACAATTGAATGTGGGTCAGTATTGCTGAACCGGTTTACATTCCAGCAATTTTTTCAGCTTCTTCCAGCAACGTTAGTGGCATATCTTCTGCTGGTACACCTGTGGCACTCAAAAAGTCGTTAAAAACAATATTTACCGATTCTTGAGTAGTCTTTAATCATAGATTATAAAATCGGTAAGCACGACTGTTTTGAGAGTAACCAAGAAAGATAGCTTTGTCACTCTTTGAATCAAGTTTTCCTAAATATTCCCGGTCATTTAAAACGTAACATAAACACTTGAACACGTGCAAATAGTATACGGTAGGTTTCTTTCCGTTTAAAATCTCATAGGGTGTCATAGTTGTACCAGGTCTTAAAAAACATTTATTCGAAGTGTGACATGCCGTGTTTAATACTTCGGCCCAAAAACCTATAGAAATTTGTCTAGAAATTAGCATAACACGAGCCATCTCTAGTAAAGTCATATTTATCCTTTCGGAATACCATTTTGTTTTGGTGTTTTAGGTGCCGAAAATTTATGGTGTATTCCTTTTTTACTACAAAATGTAGAGAAAGAAATGTTATCAAATTCCTTACCATGATCTGATCTTATACGGAAAATAGGTAAACAAAACATGTTTTTTATTTTGGAAAATAAGTGTTTAAATTTATCAAAAGTTTCAAATTTTTCTCTTAAAAAATAGACCAAGTAAACCTAGAAAAATCATTCACTATCTCATAAATATACTCCTAAGCTTTCTACTTTAATTGGACCCTTTAAGTACATATGTAAAAGCTGAAAACAATGTGTTGTTCCTGAGTCCAACACTGGGAGCAACACGAGTCTGTTTACATTTTTGGCAGTCACCACACACCATGGCATTCTTGAGATTTAGATTGGGAAGACCTTTAACAGCACTAAATTTGACAATCTTCTCAATATTCCTATAATGGCATGTCCTAACCTTTGGTGTCATAAAATTGTGTCATCAATTTTTATCGAGTTGCACACCTGTTTATTTCCAACAAGGTAGCAATTATCACTTGATCTTGTTCCTGTCATAACACGAAAGTTAGTGTTATCAATAACTTCACAAGTATTCCTATTAAATTTTACCTCCAAATCGTCATCATATAACTGGCTAATGCTAATTAGATTAGCAAACAATTCATCTACATGCAAGACGTTTTCTAAGGGAGGAAAACCGATGACATCGAGTGTTCGTTTTCCTATTATGTTACTCTTGCCTACACCTTCATAGGTTACTGAGCCTCCGTGAATAGGTTGGTATTCCTTCAAGAAGAATCTTGTTCCCGTCATGTGACGTGAACAACCACTATCAAAGTACCAAGCATCTGAAATGTTAGTCCTTAAAGCAGTGTAGATAACATTACATTTCAGATTAGCTTTGGAAAACCAAACTTTTCTATTTGAATTTCTGTTTTTCTGACCTCTTATGTTGTCTCGAGTGTTGTCTTGAGAATTTGACAACACTTGAGAACTGGACTTTTTCTTTTGAAAAATAAAACATTCTGATTTATTGTGTCCAGCTTTGTGACAGTATTCACACTCAAATGTATGATCAGAAATATTACTAGAAGAACTACCATTTTTCTTAACAAGTTCGTTTACAAAACAAGTTTTAGTTTCCTCATTAAACAAGGTAGAAGTAATTTTTTCTATTGATTCTTGAAACCCAATACCTGCTTTGAGAGGCTTACTCAAGTTAAGTATCTCATCCAGTTTTGAAGTACTTATGTTGAGTTTCTTGAAGGTTGATTCGGCAAGGTTGAGTTTGGAATTGAATTTATCAACTTCTGCATCCTTCTTAGTGAGTTGAATCTCTAGCCGAGTCATATAGTCTTGAAGCTCCTGGTTTGTTGGGATAGAGGACCAACCGGGTTAGATTTCGGAGCAAAAAGGGAAGAAAATCGTCGGAGCTTCTGGCGTTCTGAGCGGCCGCGCAGGAGGCAAGGGCGGCCGCGCTAGAGGGACAAACGAGGGTGCAGGATTAGCTGAAATTGAGGGCGGTCGCGGTCATCTTCAGGGCGGCCGCGCTCAGGTGGAGAAAATCAATCCAAACTCTCTGCCACTAAGAGCGGTCACGCCATTGTAAGTACCCAAATCTGGCTCATGCCTTCCGGTTAAGTTTCCCGGCAATTCCGGCAAGTTTTCCGGTAATTCCCCGGACTTTCCTAGAATTCCGGAACAATTCCGCAACTGTTTCAAATCACCTAAGGGGATAAGAGACTGCTTGGAGCCAAAGAAACACGTTTTTATTTCATGAGGAATTCCCTTCTAGAAGACTGCCACCTTGCATGTTTCTAGAAGGATCCAGATGTGGCTACTTATGTCGTGCGACATAATAGGCCATGAAACCTTCTAGAAACCTGCCACCTTGCATGTTTCTAGAAGGAACTGCATGTGGCTACTTATGTCGTGCGACATAACCAGCCAGAGAGAGTTCTAGAACCATGCCACCTTGCATGTTTCTAGAAGGAAAACAGTTATGGCTTGTTATGTCGTGCGACATAACAAGCCCATGCAAAACTCTATAAATAGAGGCCTTCACCTCTCATTTTACACACACCTCTTCCACCCCTCAGTCCCCCTCTATAGGGAATACGCCCAGAAGCCTCCTCCCTCTTCATATACCCCCAAAATATCCACTAATCCTCCCAAAATCAATCCCACACACACTTCCCACACACACACTTCATACACACACCAAGAACCAAGGATTCTCAAGAAACGAAGGCTCAATCCCATCCCCAGAAGCTGCTATTTTGAAGGCCCCTATATCTAACTTGATATAGAGGGTCGTGGTCTTCAAGGGTAACGATTTTCTACCCATTTCCTTTCCTTATCTTCATTATACATGGAATCTCTATGCTAAATGCTTTAATAATGTGATATTCTGAATAAAGTTGCATGCTTTAGCTTCATATTTCATAGATCCACATTTGATTTCATTACATTTCCTATAAAAGCCCCGGTTTGGCTTGGTTTTGCATGAACACTCAAGATGAGTGTGGATCCCTCATATCCACACCCTCTTGAAGTGTTCATTATTGTTAAACATGCTCCCTGAGATTTGTTTGTGAAGTAACTTGACCATTTTGATGCCTTGTTACCTCTGCAAATCTCAGCTGTAAAGCCTCTGCAAAATGGCTAGTTATGTCACGCGACATAAGTAGCCAGTTTTCAGAAGCTTCACAGTTTCAAGCTGTAATCTGATGTTAACCCCCATAATGCTAATACTTGATGTTTAGATAATATCTATGTACATAATATGTCATCTTTTCATTAAAATACCATTCTCATACATAAAGGTGCATCATTTGCACCAAAATCCCATTTTTCATGCATTAAAATCATTCCTTTTCCATTTAAAATCCCTTTTCACATTAAAGATGCACTCTTTGCACAAAGATCATTTCTTTACATAAAAAGTATCCATTTGCAATCAAATGCATCATTTTCAAACCAAAAATGCCATCTTTTCACTAAAGTATCATTTTTACATGCATTCCCCCATGTCCCCATTAGCATCCTTGGAACGGACCGGTGTAAAAGTTCTCATCTTTGCATCGTTCCTTCCATTAAAGGTTCACGACTTCTTTAGAAAGGGACAACCTTGAACCCTATATCTCCAATTATCGCTTAAGAAAGAGTATGAAGCCTCTATACGAGCTCGACCGTCTTAAAGGGTAGGATTGATGGGCTAAGGATCCTCCTTTTCTAAATAACCTCATCTTTGACTATAAAAGAGACATTCTCTCGATCACGCAAGTCCCGAGGGTCCCGAGGTTAAAAATGCGATGATCACAAGTCACAAGATGAGAACGGGATCATAATCCCAAATACATAAAATCCAAGGAATCCCGAGCGACAACCAACAAATGGTTTGTACGTCTGGAAGACAACTTGGGACATTCCCCCCCTTTTTTTCTCAAACACATGCACACAAGAAAGCACGCACGCAAGCACGATTACTGAAATCTTGGGAGACTTGCTCCGGCAAGGCACTTTGGGTGAACGCCAAACGTTCTTCCCAAGGGGTAACTTAACCTCCGAACCCAAGTAAAAACCTTTTTTTCAAAGTTTTGAGGTAATCAAAATGGCGTGGCGACTCCGTTTTTCAAATTAAATCGGATGTCTTCAAACTCGCGTGAATCCAAATTTTGGGCACACATTCACAGTTTGGCGACTCCGCTGGGGAATACCCAAAGGAGAAAAGCTTTTATTTTCAAAACTAAAATCGATACTCGGTATATAGGTGGAAACCACTTACCCTTCCTGTGCACTCCCTGACGTGGGAGTTGGGATAACCGGTGGTTTAACAATCCACGTACCAGTATCCCTTTTCGAAAAAAAACAATTTTGAAAAAAAATAAAAGAAAGCTTTTCCCTTTGAGCGGGTTAGACTCCCATCGCCGATTTCATTAATCGTGCTTGCTTTCTTTACCATGCATTGCATCATTTGCATCTTGGAACCTGTGCATACTTTGAACGGGAAACAACCCGAAAAATAGCAAAAGGAGTGGAACCTGGAAAATTGATCCATGCGCCGTACGACTCAATCCTCCTTGGATTCGACCGGCGACCTCGGTGGCAATTCCACCAGGAAAATCATGGTTAATCTGGCACCCTAGCGGCTTGGGGGCTACTCACTCCATGACCGATCGGGGCTCCTTAAAATTTACGTGCTTATGTGTTGCATTTTCCCCGTCCCGAAAATCATTCCTTTAAAACACATTTTGAAAATCTCGGTTTTAACTCAAAAAGGAACATTTTTAGAGACCGCACACTACGCGCACCCGATATATCCCGTACACTTTGCACGCACGTCCTTCAAACCCGAGGGTGGTTTCACTAGCACACGGACAGCCTTACGATGCTCCCGGCGCGCACGGAATCATCCCAACCTCCCCATGGCAGCAAGTGTCGACCAATGCACACCCGTGTCACACGTTTCAAAAACCGTGACTTTTGGTTGGTTTTTGGTCTAGTCCGTGTCATATAGCCCGCTTGCATACCTTGTAAAGGTCAAACCTTAGTTCATAACGGAAGAAGAACTCGCCAAAATTCCGACAAGGAAAAATTGGCGAGATCTCGACTCCGACATTAACTATTGACCTTGACCTCGCACGGAATGCGTAAGAGTCAAGACCGAGTCTTTGCCAACAAATCAAAAGATCTTTCGCTCAAGCGAAGCTCGCTAAAATTCCGACAAGGAAAAATTGGCGAGATCTTGACCCGCATTGACTTCGATTCGACTCACGCACCGCGTATGCAACGAAGTTCAATGTGACACTGCGTCATCCGGCTTGCCGCCCGACCTATGCCTATTATCTTCTCGGACATTTCCGAAAGTCAAGACGTCATTCGCTCAAGCGAAACTCGCCAAAATTTATCAAGGCGCGTAAAGACGAGACTTTCCTGGTATTGCCTTGACCATAATCCGCATCGCTCGTGCGTTAAAAGGTCCTATGACCCGCTAGACCCGTTAGGAGCGTTCTTTACTCGGCCGGTGGGATCCGCGTGCCCTATAGGACCCTCGCCCGGGCCGTCCACCCCGGGAGGTCGAAATACAGTGGAATACGAGGGGCTTATAGACGTAGTGACGGAACCCACCGATCCAGATCTAGAGTAGTTGCGAAAAGAAGGGCAAACCCCCTTTTCCAACCAAATAGAAATAAATAAAAGACATTGTTTTAAGTAAATTTGAACAATTAAGGTAATCATAATTGCATTTTCCTATACCCCTAATCGAGACCTCCTCGGTCCGATTTCCGATTTTCCTATCTCGACCTTTCATGGTCAAATCCTAATTGAGACCTCCTCGGTCCGATCTCCGATTTTTCCTATCTCGATATCCCTAATCGAGACCTCCTCGGTCCGATTTCTGATTTTCTATCTCAACCTTTCACGGTCAAATCCCTAATCGAGACCTCCTCGGTCCGATCTCCGATTTTTTCCTATCTCTGATATCCCTAATCAAGACCTCCTCGGTCCGATTTCCGATTTCCCTGTCCCGACCTTTCATGGTCATATCCCTAATCGAGACCTCCTCGGTCCGATTCCCGATCTTCCATCTCCCGACCTTTCATGGTCAAATCCCTAATCGAGACCTCCTCGGTCCGATCTTCGATTTTTCATCTCTCCCTCTTTCGCGGTCAAATTCCTAGTCGAGACCTCCTCGGTCCGATCTTCAATTTCCAATCTTGACCTTTCAAGGTTCAATCTTTTTCGATCAATTAGGCTTAGGAGAAAAATGTGTTTTGAGCAAAATTTAAGCAAATAAGTGCATGTTACTTGAGCCTTCAGCCTAAACACTCACCTCTAAGCCTAAACACTTACCTTCGAGTCTAAACCTTACCTATCCCCGAGTCTAAATCTTGCCTATCCCTTTCCCGCAGCGAGAAAGAAGTGGACGAGAATACTGGGTCAGCGGCTTTTCAGAAAACCTTAGGTTCGTACAGCTTCATCACCGTAGAGTCGGAATGGCAGACATTTGACGTAAAACAACAGGGTGCAGGAAATCGATGATTAGGAAGGAAGAGTTAGTCCCGGCTTTGGAAAATGCCCAGAAGGTTCATGAAGAGCAGTTACGCATCATTGCTCATCGGTGCTCTTTCGCCGTCATGGGGTTCGAGATAGTGGTCGAGTCCAACGGTTCCCTAGCTATGGTAGAAGATGAGACTGGTAAGTAGCCATCTCGGCTAACCAAGACCCCCACCTATAACCAATACCTTCCTCCATCCACATATGATCCCTTGCCAAGGATCACTTCTCCTCGGTCCTTTCTAACATCCTACCATCGTGGCTCCATCGCCTCGCCTTCTCGTAACGAATTGGGCTTTACCCCCACCTCGTCTCTCGCCTGCAAGAATACCGCCAGCCTATACTCCAACCTCACATAATCACCTTAGATATGTGGCTATGTTCTCAAACCCCTATACCCGCCCGAATGCGATCATGAGTTGCCAAAGGATGATCCAAGTTTTCAACTGTCACCTACCGGACTTAATGAATTCAAATTGTCGCTTGCCGTGTTTGCTTACAAGTCCTCGTTGCGATTTCCTAGAACTCGAGAGTCCCCGTTGACCCCCTACGTGGCAATATTGATGGAACAAGTGAAACAAATGCAAGAGAAGTTTGACTTCATGATGAGTATCAATACTCCCTTGACCCCGCACGTCGAACCAAGCAAGGAAATGACTCCACCAAACATGACCCAATGCCACCAAAGACCAAACAAAGAACCGTACCCATGCCGGCACCCGCTCCTCACAAAGGAAAGAGTGTCGTAGCCTCCTTCACCAAATCCAACAATGGAACCAACTCGACAATGGAACTCCGAGTCTTGAGAACAACAATGTCTCCCGAAAACTCCGCAATACGGATATGCCTTTAAGCAAGATTCGGAAGAACCGATAAAAGAAAAGCCGATAAAGCCACCGGAGAATTGGAAGCCCAGAACCCCGGTATTCTGGTTGGATGAGTCCAAACATTGTCTTTTCCATCAATACCCCGGGCACAACACCGATGATTGCACCTATTTGAGGTATGAGATCCAGTTGATAGAAAATGGGAAGCTCGAGAACCTCCATGGGCCAAAAACAGAAAGCTATGGTAAGAGGTCGATTCAGGATGTACAAGGTCAGAAACGTCAGTCTGATGATTTCGGGATGCCCATGAGCAAAGTTTTTGATGATTTGGTGAAACGAGGTCTTCTCACACCTCTCGAGAATTATAAGCCAAGAAACCCCAAGTAGAGTTGACAGACCAAGTTCTGCGAGTACCACAAGCATTTTGGGCATGGGACAGACAAGTGTGTGGATCTCGAAGAAAGAAATTCAAAGGCCGATCTACGAAGGAAAGCTCAAGTTACCGGGCAGTCCAACCCGCGAAGAGTAGCTAGACTAGGGTCTACCTAGCCTTAAGTATATAAAAAAAAAAGAAAATAGTCTCTCACCAACTTTCGTAGGTCCTAGTATTTTTTCCTTTCAATCAAGTCCTCCACTGACATTGTATTTAATCTTCAATTTTCTATAAAAGAGTCTTCTTCTTTTCTTGCTAGACTTAAGACATTATTTGCACACCTACATTACATTTAATGAAATGGTTTTATTTTATATGATCACTTGCATTGCTCAACAAATAATCCCTTGAAATAATTAACATTCCGATTAATCGGTGTGAGAAAGTCAACTAATGCCATCAAGCCATACACTTTCCTCACCCCACAAAAGGCCTTCATCAAAGCCATACACTTTCCCAAACCATGTCCTCCCCATCACCTTGACCAAGTCAACGACGGCGGCATCATCAAGGGACAAAGAAAAGGCCACTCGCCTTCAAAAGATTGACCCCGTGTCGGCAACAACAACCTAGGAGCTTGGCTTAGACCTCAAGGGTATCAAGAATGTTCTGCCAGGCTCGCCTTGGTCCTCATGTGCTTCAGAAAATTAAAAAAAGAAAAAAAAAAAGAAAGAAAAAAATGTAGTGCAAAAAGAGTAATACCCAACCTAGGCCGAATATCCCAAAAAAAAAAAAAAAAAAAAAAAAAAGGGCAGTCTAGGCAAAAAACAGGGTTGCACATATATAAAAAAAAAGAAAAGGAAAAATCTTAGTGCAAAAGAGTAATACCCAGCTAGGCTGAAAATCCCAAAAGGCGCCTAGGCAAAAATAGGGTTGCACATAAAAATAAAAGAAAATGAGGCCAAGGACCCAAAGACCGCCCAATCAAAAGCTTGACGGACGAGCAAGACCAAAGCTCGTAAAATGAAAGTTGTCGATAACAATGGGACGGTCGAAGCAAAGACGAAGCATTTCATAAGCCTCGTGCAAATCCTTTCTCCCCCAATGAAAGAGGAAGCAATCGAAGCGCCCGTCCAAGAATGACTTGGTCAAGGAATCATCCCGAGGCCCACGCCTCATCATCTCATCCTAGCCTTTTCACTAAAGGAACCACAAATCCCATTTCCCAAACACAGACCGGCCAAGGCCGAACTACGGCGACCTGAGCTCCTCACAATAAGGGGAACGTAGGCAACCAAAGAATGGTCCGGTCATAAACATATCCAAATTTCCGAAAACCCGGTCTCATCAAATGACCTCTCCCATAAACACAGTCAAAACCCAGAAAACCCGGTCTCATCAATGACCTCCCTATACACAAACCTTTCTTTCACACCAGCCAATCTTGATCCGCGGCATTGGTTGACTTTCTCCTCATGACTAATAAGAATGTTTTTTCATATCGAGATTAGTGGTTGAATAACCCGAACATCAATAAAGGGTTTTAAGCAATCTTGTGATCATTGTAAATAAAACAAGTTTTCAGATGTCTTGACAAGTCTTCTCTTTCTACATCTTAGGAAAAATAGTGCTAAACACCGATTTTCCGTCGCCAGGGCTTCCATACACTTTTACAAACCCTTCTACGCTTATACTCTCTCAAAAGAGTCAAACCCAAAGCGAGTTTTGTGCCTACATCGAATAAGGCCATCAAAATAACACAAGATCGGGATCTATTCCCACCTTTCGAAAAATATGCCCCTGCATGTATAAATTTCTAAGAATATTTTATTTCACATTTCCTTTAGGTTGACTCGATTGACTAAAGAAAATAAAAAAAAAAAAAAAAGAGAGAGAGAAGTATAGGTTTTCCTTTTCGCTACAATTCGCATTAGGGTCGCCTTGACACTCTTCGAGTTTGGGGCTTTGCCAAGCCATTTCTTAGATCGGGGCTTCTTTAGCCATTTTTGGGGTCCGCCTCAGTTCCTCGCCCATAAGATGGATCCGCCTGGTCGATCAACCTCAGATCACTTTTACGCAAGTACCAATCATATTGGGATCTTCTCCTTAGACCGGGCTTCACCAAGACCTCGCCTACTCGCTTTGTCCACCTGGGCTTTGCCACCAGGGTTTTGCCAATGAAAGGATCTTTCCTTACTTCAACAAGATATGGGGCTTTTGCAGAGAGGATTTCCTTAGACCATGGCTTCGATAAGTTGCATCCATCCCTAGAAGAGAGGATTGGTCACTTCGACATCCGTTAGCATCGCCTTCAAATGCTAGAGTGTAAGAAAAGAACATTCACCGAGACCCGAGGTTCAAACCCTGGCCTCAGCCAAGAGGGAATGCTAGTCCACGTAGACAACATCTCAAAGAATAATAGCAGTCACCGCACCCAAGAGATACGAATTCCCACCTCGTTTGAAACCCGTCTTAAACAATTCCCAAATACATTCCATATGTACATCCGCATCTAGCCCCTACCATGTTTCCAAGAGAAAAATCATCCCTAGGCTCAAGTAACGTGCCAATTGCTAATGATAACGTTTTCTCCCAAAAGCGCCTTCGTTACTTCCGTTATAACGAGATAACGCCAGCGACGCTTCCTAATTGTCAAAACATCGAAAATCCTAGACATCGTTCCTAATCGTCTAGGTAAAGCTTGAACTACGATCAAGGCTTGATTCCTCCGGATACGTAGGTAGCCTTTCATAAAGGTTCAGCCATCCGACCACATTGGTCACCTTTTCCCTTCTCCATTCTCCAATGGTGCGTAAGCTTTTCATAAAAGTCCAATTTTATGACCATATTGGTCACCCCTTTTGATTTGGAACATTCCTATGAAGGATTGGTTGTTTGACCTCCTAGGTCACCCCGTTTCCATCCTTATAGGAAGGCACCGAATATCTCTTTGCCATTGTCCCAAGGAGGCCGTAGGTGATCTCTTTGATCCCCAATTCCAACCTCGTGATCATAGCCCATTCCAGCCCAAAGGCAATGAAAAGCACAGCTTCAGCTTATTAAGTCGCGCGACATAAGAAGCCATGTCGTGCGACATAACAAGCCACATCGTACATCGACATCAGCATCCTCGTTTTCCCCTGTGGCAATCCCCGACATGTCAAAAGCCGCAAATACCATTCATCCACTTCTCAAATGCATAGGGGAGGGTTCATTTACCCCATGTACACCCATTGCATTCATATTGAAGCCAAAAATCCATTCAAATCATTCATATTCAAGCCAAATACCATACCATTGTCATTTCATAAGTGCGTGCAACAAAAGGCTAACAATGTACGTACAAAATGAGATAGGCCAAGTCTAAGAAATGTGCATAGCAAAAATAAATGACATGTTTTCCCTAAAAGGGTACAATAGCCAAAAAGCTATAAATGTCTAAGGGGGAAGGGGGCTACTCGAATCCTCTCCATCACCCTCTCCTCATCCTCTCCCTCATCTCCATCCTCGTCGTCATCCTCGGCCTCCTCTCGGCTCATCATCGTGGATCATCCGAAGGTGCCTCGTAGGCTATGGTCTCCGTGCGGTAATAGTCATCGAGCTCGGTGATAACGGTAGAGTCAAGCTCGTAGTCGTAGCCGTCTCGGCTCCCCATCCTCATCATCATCGTCAATCTCAATGGGTCAGTAAAGAGGCACATTTGCAGCCTTTGTCCGAGGCGTCGGTCCTCTAGTGCTCCCGCCGGTGCCCACGTCATCGTAGCGGCTCTTCTTCCTTCTCGGTTGGCCAGTGGAGAGATATCAATCGAACCCCGTGACCGGCACCGATTCTTCCAGAAACTCATGCCTTTCTCGGGAGCTTGCCAATCATGCCCACGCGCCGGTATATGCCCCGGTCAAGTGCCTCGTAAGCCTCGAGCCGACACTGCTACAAGAAGACATAATAAGTGTCGAATACGCTTCTTGATAACAGGAAGAGATGCAATCAATCCAAAAGACGTAAGGAACAAGATTTCACAGATCTAGAACCTCGGGAGCACCGGATGAGGATGAGTTCGTGACATATCAATGTGAGCTCGCCTCATGCGACCGCCACCCCGATAATCAATGAAAGTCGGGGCAAAGGAGGTCTAGCTACGTAGCCGGCCGAAGGCCCCGCGCTATGAGCGCCATAACCAACCCCGGGTCTCGTGGGGACCGAAGATGTCTAGCCACGTACAAAGTATAGTCCCCTCCCGTGTGTAGAGATGTGCCGCCATGCCTACAATCGTAGCATCTACATTCGCCAACCGGCGAGGCAACCACATCCTAGCCGGAGGATCATCGTGGATCCGAGCGTGCCTATTCGGCCCATGCCGTCTATACACCCTCTCTCCTAGATACAAGGCGTCTCCGGACAAGCCCACTAGCACTTGCGACACTCGTCAAGTGCGCAAAGCATGATCCAAATCCAGTCATCGTAACGGCCACCCAGGGAACAAGCTCGGCCTGTGGAATCCCTCTCGTGCATGTCACCGTATCATGATACGAGGCCGTGATCCTACACCTCGAACCCTCCGGTGTCCGGTCTGTTTCCCGGCATTCTTTGTCCACCGACGAAGAGCAGGAAAAGTGGTGGCAGAAACTCATCCCGTATCCGCCACTCATAATGCCTAAAGTACTCGAAGGCCCAAGCCCGAAAAGGAGAAGAAGAAGTCAAAACAGGGAAAACAAGGGATATAATGAAATGCGCAAAAGAAAAGAGATCAAGGTGAGAGAATACCTCGAAAGCCGATGAAAGCAGTGAAGTACTTCGCCTTCCCTACCGACGTCATCTAGGGCCAAATACATCTCGCCTAAGCTCGCTCCCCGTGACGTATTCCCGACAAGATCCCTGTGCTCTCAAAAGCTCCAATAGTGAAACCAAGGCAAGAGATGCGCCGTTAATGAACAAAGCATGTCGAAAAGCCCACCCATACAAAAGCTCTAGCCAATCTCTCGGCTCTCACCGGCTCTCAACGGGATCATCTACCACGCAGAAGTCCCCGCTTCCGCCCTCAATCGTGCCATGTAGCACCCCCTAACTCATATCCATTCCCCTTCTTGATCCGGGGAACGAAACCAAGTAAGCCCATAAAATCATCATCGCAATAGCTGGGCTCAACTCCCGTACAGCTCCTCTACGTAGAGCGGCTCATCCGTAAAGCGGGCTCCCGTGATGACCGCAAAGTCTAGCGGAGTGACCGTCGCCTCACCCCAAGAGAAGTGAAATGAGTGAGTGGTCTCCCACCGTAACTCTCTCGAATGCCCTCACCGCATCCACACTCCTCTGAGTGCCCCGACGGCCTTCGCCATCTCAAAAATTGCCCTAGTCCCAAGAACAGAATCATGCCCTTAGGCGAGTCCACTCCGCTCGGCTACCCTGGCAAGCTATCCCATAGCCTCGCCAATCACCTCGTGGGAGCCACGGGTGCGCAATCCCCGCAAGAAAACATGGCACAAGTATTAATATTTCGTGCTATTTCGAAAATCATCTCAAGCAAAAATGGGTCAAAACAGATCAATGAATGGCATGCATTACACCTCCCGCATCAATCTATGATTTCATGCCGCTCATGATTTAATTCATAAGTCCATGAAGGCATTCAGCTTCAAATCAATTTCGCCCAAATTGAAAGAAATTTTCAAGAAAACCCTAGGTTTCTTACCTCTTCCTTCTTCCGAACATCCGAAGTATGCTCATCGAGCCGCGGGTAGAAATCTCCTCTTGGTGCTTCCGGAAGAAACGGCCGTTGATTCCTTTGCACCCCTTTCTTCGAGTAGCTAAGTTGGCATGTTGAGAAGCCCTCTTGGTCGGATAGAGCCTAGGAGGCATTCTTCAATTGAATCGGACGAGAAGTGTTGGATTTCTCTCGATTTCCTTCGAATCTCCCTCTCTCGATGTTCGCCCTCTCTCTTCTCACCGTCGCCTCCCTCTCAATTTCAAGTCCAATTGAATTTCAAATGGCGACCGTGCGTGTTTTTAATGATTTCGTCCCAGTGGCCTGTTATGTCGTGCGACATACTAAGCCCCCGTGGCCGATTTTTACAATTTTGCCCCGAAGGCTCCATTTTACAATTTTGTCCCCCGTAGGCCTCTTTTACCCTTTTATTGCCCCCGGCATTTCCAATCATTTTCAATTAAATTTTCCCTCCAGTACCCCGAGGCTTATTTTACAAATTTACCCCTGTGGCATTTTATTTGCCTTTGGCATTTTTAATTCACTTCTTTTACAAAAAAATTATCATGATACGTCCTACTTTCTTTACAAAAATCATCGAGTCCTTCTTACTTCTTTAGTCTCTGTTATTTCCGTCATAAAGAAATAATGTCATCTAGCTTTAGCTACCCATATCTCTGATTCGAAAGAGATTGAGACGTATGCTCAAGTTTTTCTATCTTTAGCTACCCATATCTCTGATTCGAAAGAGATTGAGACGTATGCTCAAGTTTTTCTATCTTTAGCTACCCATATCTCTGATTCGAAAGAGATTGAGACGTATGCTCAAGTTTTCTATCTTTAGTTACCCATATCTCTGATTCGAAAGAGATTGAGACGTATGCTCAAGTTTTTCTATCTTTAGCTACCCATATCTCTGATTCGAAAGAGATTGAGACGTATACTCAAGTTTTTCAAACTTTAGCTACCCATATCTCTGATTCGAAAGAGATTGAGACGTATGCTCAAGTTTTTCAAACTTTAGCTACCCATATCTCTGATTCGAAAGAGATTGAGACGTATGCTCAAGTTTTTCTATCTTTAGTTACCCATATCTCTGATTCGAAAGAGATTGAGAAGTATACTCAAGTTTTCCAAACTTAAGGTACCCATATCTCTGATTCGAAAGAGATTGAGAAGTATACTCAAGTTTTCCAAACTTAAGGTACCCATATCTCTGATTCGAAAGAGATTGAGAAGTATACTCAAGTTTTTCAAACTTAAGATACCCATATCTCTAATTCGAAAGAGATTGAGAAGTACGCTCAAGTTTTTCCAAGCAAGTTTTTCCAAGCTTTAGCTTCCTCTATCTCCGTCATAAAAGAGATAGTACCCTAAGCTTTAGCTTCCATTAGAATGAAATAATGTCAGGTGACAACCTCCATTAATTGTCAAAATCTCAAGGATCCTAGACATCGTTCTTAATCTATCTAGTGATGCTCGAACTACGACCTGGCTTGATTCCCCACTGATACGTAGGTAGCCTTTTATAAAAGGTCCAGCCACTCGACCAACTTGGTCACCCAATCCGTCTCGGCATTCGCCAGATTGGATCCTTTTCTATCGACAACCCCACTCGCCCTGCAAGTGACGTTGCCGAGGGGCTTCTGTAAGTACCCAAATCTGGCTCATGCCTTCCGGTTAAGTTTCCCGGCAATTCCGGCAAGTTTTCCGGTAATTCCCCGGACTTTCCTAGAATTCCGGAACAATTCCGGAACTGTTTCAAATCACCTAAGGGGATAAGAGACTGCTTGGAGCCAAAGAAACACGTTTTTATTTAATGAGGAATTCCCTTCTAGAAGACTGCCACCTTGCATGTTTCTAGAAGGATCCAGATGTGGCTACTTATGTCGTGCGACATAATAGGCCATGAAACCTTCTAGAAACCTGCCACCTTGCATGTTTCTAGAAGGAATCGCATGTGGCTACTTATGTCGTGCGACATAACCACCAGAGAGTTCTAGAACCATGCCACCTTGCATGTTTCTAGAAGGAAAATAGCTTATGGCTTGTTATGTCGTGCGACATAACAAGCCCATGCAAAGTGTACTCTATAAATAGAGGCCTTCACCTCTCATTTTACACACACCTCTTCCACCCCTCGCCCCTCTATGTGGAATACGCCCGTAAGCCTCCTCCCTCTTCATATACCCCCAAAATATCCACTAATCCTCCCAAATCAATCCCACACACACTTCCCACACACACACTTCATACACACACCAAGAACCAAGGATTCTCAAGAAACGAAGGCTCAATCCCATCCCCAGAAGCTGCTATTTTGAAGGCCCCTATATCTAACTTGATATAGAGGGTCGTGGTCTTCAAGGGTAACGATTTTCTACCCATTTCCTTTCCTTATCTTCATTATACATGGAATCTCTATGCTAAATGCTTTAATAATGTGATATTCTGAATAAAGTTGCATGCTTTAGCTTCATATTTCATAGATCCACATTTGATTTCATTACATTTCCTATAAAAGCCCCGGTTTGGCTTGGTTTTGCATGAACACTCAAGATGAGTGTGGATCCCTCATATCCACACCCTCTTGAAGTGTTCATTATTGTTAAACATGCTCCCTGAGATTTGTTTGTGAAGTAACTTGACCATTTTGATGCCTTGTTACCTCTGCAAATCTCAGCTGTAAAGCCTCTGCAAAATGGCTAGTTATGTCACGCGACATAAGTAGCCAGTTTTCAGAAGCTTCACAGTTTCAAGCTGTAATCTGATGTTAACCCCCATAATGCTAATACTTGATGTTTAGATAATATCTATGTACATAATATGTCATCTTTTCATTAAAATACCATTCTCATACATAAAGGTGCATCCTTTGCACCAAAATCCCATTTTTCATGCATTAAAATCATTCCTTTTCCATTTAAAATCCCTTTTCACATTAAAGATGCACTCTTTGCACAAAGATCATTTCTTTACATAAAAAGTATCCATTTGCAATCAAATGCATCATTTTCAAACCAAAAATGCCATCTTTTCACTAAAGTATCATTTTTACATGCATTCCCCCATGTCCCCATTAGCAACCTTGGAACGGACTGGTGTAAAAGTTCTCATCTTTGCATCGTTTCTTCCATTAAAGGTTCACGACTTCTTTAGAAAGGGACAACCTTGAACCCTATATCTCCAATTATCGCTTAAGAAAGAGTATGAAGCCTCTATACGAGCTCGACCGTCTTAAAGCGTAGGATTGATGGGCTAAGGATCCTCCTTTTCTAAATAACCTCATATTTGACTATAAAAGAGACATTCTCTCGATCACGCAAGTCCCGAGGGTCCCGAGGTTAAAAATGCGATGATCACAAGTCACAAGATGAGGACGGGATCATAATCCCAAATACATAAAATCCAAGGAATCCCGAGCGACAACCAACAAATGGTTTGTACGTCCGGAAGACAACTTGGGACATTCCCCCCTTTTTTTCTCAAACACATGCACACAAGAAAGCACGCACGCAAGCACGATTACTGAAATCTTGGGAGACTTGCTCCGGCAAGGCACTTTGGGTGAACGCCAAACGTTCTTCCCAAGGGGTAACTTAACCTCCGAACCCAAGTAAAAACCTTTTTTTCAAAGTTTTGAGGTAATCAAAATGGCGTGGCGACTCCGTTTTTCAAATTAAATCGGATGTCTTCAAACTCGCGTGAATCCAAATTTTGGGCACACATTCACAGCCATACATCAGGGCAGCCGCGCTGAGCCCGTCATCAGCAGGATCCGGGTTTTTTGGCCAATTTTCGGGTCCCTTTGTCCATCTAGGGTTAGGTTTTGTTCCTGGGCATATATTTAAGCAAAGTTCCGCCCCAAAACTCATTATAACATTATACAAACACATTATAGTGCAAGATCCTGGCTTGGTAGTGCCCCCAGACGTAGCCAAACATATTGGTGAACTGGGTTAACAATTTCTGTGTTCTTTCTGTGCTTTGATTTCTTGTGCTTTGTTTTGTGTGCTATTATTGTTCTTGTGTGTTTTCTTGGGTAGTGGAGGGCCATATCCACAACAACTGGTATCATAGCCTTGGTTCAAGATCAGGGTTTAATCGTAAGATTGGTTTATCGAGCGATTGGGTGTTGTCAAGCAATCAAGAATGGGCAAGGACAAACAGGCGGTTGAGAAATTCGATGGGTCTGACTACGGATTCTGGAGGATGCAGATAGAGGATCTCTTGTATAACTGTAGCGTTGCGAGAAAGAAATTCTGATTCCTTTTATTTTTTATGAGTCGCCACCTATATTATTTGATTGGAAACATAGAAAAACCATTTGAAAGAGATTTGAGTTCGGGGCTTAGGTTATGAAATGAGTAGGTTTAGAAGGCATCCATTTCACCCAATCCGGAGATCGGTCTTGCTAAAGAAAAGAGAGGTTTTTCAAAAGAAGAAGTAAAAAACGAATCTAAATACTACAAATAAAGGTCCATTTGACGAGGTCAAACGGAATGTAGAATCGATTGCTTCGAGACCGTCTCCATGATTTGGAGAGGCTCTAGGCCGATCCTAGATTCTATGGACTTATACCACTCTAACAATAAATTAGAAGGAAGATTAGGAATTACCTTGCGTGAGGTGATTTGGACAGAGTTTCGACTCGAGTTTAGAGTCGACCCTTCATACGGACAGAGCTTCGCCTCGGTCCTTGACTTGGAGCTTGATGCTTGTTTATAAACAAGGTTGACAAACAAACTATGAGGTGAGTTTTTAGGGTGATTTTGAGGGATTCCTTCAGGGAAAGAAAACGACAAAATGTGTGTGTTGTGTAAATTCGAGGTTTGGGATTTTCGACTTCCGACCTCCGATCCCTTGGAAGTCACCAAGTATTTATAGAGGTTGGATATGAAGAAGTGGAGAGTTAAAACCCTATCAGATGGTTCTAGAACTCCTCTCTCATTGGTTGGCCGGAGAGATAAAAATTTATCCCGGAAAGAGGTTGAAATCGACGAGGGAACTGTCGTCTGCAATCTGCAGAGGGAGATATCTCGCGCGAGACACGCCATCTCGCGGCGAGATATTGCTCCACGTGGGACCGATTTTGTCCTTTCCTCGTTATCTCGTATGCGCTTTAGTCCCAAACTAACGGTAGTTAGTCAAAACTTAACGAAACATGACGAAATGGTGGATTTCTACTTCTTGACTCAAAGCGAGACTTAGAGTGGTATAAGTATGATCCGATGTGTTCGTAATGGGGTGTCTACAGAGCCCTCGGCGACAAGTCTTATGAAAGAAGTCATGTCGACGATAGAAAAGACATCATTCTCGAACATCGGGATGGTCGTGCCGCACGGCTGCCTACGTATCTCTATCGGAGAATCAGACCAAAACGTAGTTCGACTCCAAAACACGAAAAGGTTGCTTTAGGTATTTTGAAAATCATTTAAAAATCGCGAAGATTTTATTTTTCGAAAAGGTAAATTCATACTGAGGAATCAAATCAAGACCCAATTCAGAATATACCTGCTGTCCGAAGATTCGCCCGTTCTGGGCTCCGAACCTGCGGGAATTATGTTAGAAAACAAAGGCTTACCTGTCCGGTCCTCTGAGTCCTGTCGTTTTTTGTGACGATTCGCCGTTCTGGGCTCCGAATCGGGCTTTTTGTTGTTGGGGATGACGATTCACCTGTTTGGGCGTTGAATCGGGCTTTTGGTTCGACGATCCACCTGTCTGGGCGTTGGACCGAGCTTTTTGATGACGATCCACCTGTTTGGGCATTGGACCGGGCTTTTGGTTTGACGATCCACCTGTTTGGGCGTTGGACCGAGCTTTTGGTTTGACGATCCACCTGTTTGGGCGTTGGACCGGGCTTTTCTGATGACGATCCACCTGTTTGGGCATTGGACCGAGCTTTTTCTTTGATGATTCACCTTTCTGGGCTCTGAATCATGTGGATTGAGTTGATCTTTGGACCACTCGGTTCTCGGGCGACTGGTGCCGTACCGGGCGATCGTGCGCATGTCACGTTTGGCTCGTTCCGTGACTTGCGGTGCCGGTTTTTCCACATTTCCCTGCTAGTTTATCATTTCCAAGGGTAAATGTGTCAAAATTTTGAACTTTGACGTTGCGTAGACGCTTATTGTCGAGGACAATTTTGTCCTTTTCCAGAAGGTTTATCTCGCAGCGGGATATGATATACCGCGCGAGATATGTACTGTCGGGGCATATAAACAGCAGCTCTTGTTTATTTTGAAAACATCTTTTCTAAAATTCCCTCCCTAGCTCAAGCCAAGGTTGCTTTCTTTGCAATTTTCTCGTGGATTTGATTGGTGATTCTCCCCCTAATCCATTCTCAATCCCTCCTCCCTCCATAATCAATGGCTCAAGAACAAAGGAACCCGATTTTGGGGAGCTATTTGCTAGGGAAGGACTATCCCCGCGATGATCTCACCTTCGATAGGCACGCGCACATCTCTACTGCTGTCCGGGAGGGTTTGGTAAGAGCTTCTTTCTCAACTCTTGATTCTTGCATTGCATTGATCTTGAATCCCCTCTCCCTTGAATTCAAAAATTCCTTCAATGGCCTTTGTTCATGTTTGTGCTTAGAACTAGGTTCCTTCTTGCATGCGTTGATTTTGTGCATTTCTTTGGATGCTTGTTGTTGCATTGTGTGCGTATGAGCCTCCTACACATCATGGATTGTAGGAGAGGTTGATTCGGATTATGATTGACATCCTTGGGCCAGCTTTTCTTGTACGCACGCCAAGTGTTCGATGAAATGCCCCAATGAAAAATTTCTTCTATTTCATTGATTTCTTGATTTGGAATGATTTCTAATGTTGCCCTCTCTGTTTTTCCTCTGTTTTGCAGTCGTACAAGCCAATTAAGAACTGTCGGGGGAGTCCGAAAATGGCTAAGGCGGTTTGGGACAAGATCAAGGATCTTGACGGCGTCCGAGCTAGGGTGGCCCAAACGGGTTTGTTGACTTTTGTTGACAATCTTCGGGGAATAAGGCGGACCCCCCAAGTTCTCCAGGCTATTCGGGAGAGGTGGTGGGACACTACCCACACGGTTCATTTGCGCTTCGGGGAAGCGACTATGACCCCGACTGACTTTCTGGCCATCACGGGATTGGAATTTATTGGCGATCCCCTGCCGAAGACTTCGGGTTATAAGCCTGCGGGTCCAGCCGTGTGGAGGCAGTTGATCGGTTTCGTCCCTAACAAGGTTAAGAGATTTGCTGCTGAGTTGACACCCCTCCGGCGTCAGATTGATGATTATGCTGAGAAGCCAAATGCCGTCACGTATCGACTGGTGAGGGGTGCCCTCTGGTATATCCTTTCCGAGACTATTTTTGCGAACCATTCTTCTACGGCTCGTCTTTCTCTATTGGGTTTGTTGGTGAATTTGGATGAGGTGAGCGGCTATGATTGGGGCTCAGCGGGACTGGCCTTCTGCTACCACGCCATGGATGAGGCGTGTAGGCACACCAAGGATACTCTGTCGGGGTATTCTTATGCCTGGGAGGTATGCTCTTTGATTACATTTTCTATTTTACGTACGTATGCTCTATCTGTGTTTTCTTTGAATACATTCTGTTTTCTTGTGCAGATATGGGGCTACACTGTCCTTGGGTTGTATAGGTTTGAGTTGGAGATCCGGGCCCCTTTGTTTCCGGATATCAGGAGGTGGAGCCACCCGAATCGGAGCGTTGATGAGGAGGAGGACCAGGATTGGACTTTGACGGTGGCGGAGGCGCGGGCCATGCTGGACACCTTTGAGTACGAGAGACTGGGCCTGTATCCTTGGACCTTGTTAGAGCTGGAGATGCATCGCGCTTGGGATGCTACTGGGATGCAGAGGATGCTGGCATCTTTGGAGGGAGATACCATGTATCTCGGTGAGCGGGTCTTCCCACAACATGGCCGGGGTAGACTATCATACAGGGTGCCGGCGGATCCGCCGAGGTCGATGTATCCCATCCACTCTATTCCGGAGGATGATTATGCTAGTCTTCTGGTAGGGGATGTGGCGACGGCTTGTGTCATCCCCGGGCCTCTTATGCCGAGTTTACGCCTCGATTGATGGGTCCCCTGCGGTGGGGGATAGGCGATCACATGCTCGTGGTTCCACCTCGCACGCTTCAGGTTCATCAGCCCCTAGCACTTCCTCCCAGGCTACCGGTTCTCTGCCTTTTGCCCCGGATTACGGCCCTTTAAGCTACACGTATATGATGGGGAGCATGCCGATGATGGGGCACATCCCGTCTCTTGATCAGATTCCCGAGGGTTACCGCCTCCCGGCTGATGTCTCTTCGGTATGTTTCTGTTTCTCGTATTCGTCCATATAAGTGTATATGTCCGACTTCATCTGAGCATCTTCTTTTCTTTGATTTTTAGGTCACCATATCCGCGGCCGATTACAACCGTGGAGCGACCAAGATGGCTGGGTTGATGGCTTTGGTGTCGGACCTGTCCGAGAGGCTGTTCCAGAAGGCTTCTTCGGCGGCCTCGACGGTGGCTTCGGCTATGACCCCTACTTGCGGAGCCAAGAGGTCGAGGAGGGATGGTAGCCCCCCTAGTGGTGATGGCGGAGGTGCTGGCGGCTCAAGCGACTTGATGGCGTGATCCCCTCCCCTTTTCTCTCTTTATCTGATGATTTGATGATCTGTACATATCGGCCGTGTGGGCCCAGACAATTTTTTTTTCTTTTCTGGTACCTGTTAGGAACAAGTAGGTAGCACAAAACAATGGTTTTTTTCTTAGCCCCTAATCCTAGGTCTAATTAGTTTAATTAACTTTCTCGACTTTCCATGTGCTTTTCGGAAATGGGAATGGCCGATAGGCCGCAATTTTGAGCCTGAGTATGGTGTTTTATTGCATGTTATGAATTGTACACGCAGGTTTTTTCGAGAATTGCTTCGTCAAGTCGGGGCTAGATTGCTTTGTTTGAGTAGAGCTAGCTGCTTGCTTTGCCGTAGGTATATCTCGCGCGAGATAAGGTGTCTCGCACGAGACACGCTACCCAGCAGAAATCTTTTCCTTTTTCGAACAGATTTTGACGAGTTTTCCCTATAAAATCACCACTGTAGTCCGGCCGGATAACTCATTCTAGCTTTTCAAACTCTAGAGATATCCTGTTAGGGTGAAACTCTTGTCTTCTTTTTCAACCACGTGATCCATGGCTTCCAAGGAGATTGCCCCAGCGTCCATGATTGTCGATGATTTTTCTTTGTCCTCTGAAGTGATTGCCTCTTTCAAGCAAGCATCGAGGATTTTGTAAGGTCGTTTCGCAACCGGTCTCGCAATAAGTTTATCGCAGAATTTGGATTTAGAATTCTTTTCACTTTGAAGAACCTCCAACCGGATTGGAAGTTATTGCGGTCTTTGCTCGATTTTGGGATCCCTCTATTCATCTTTTCAATTTTTCTTTGAATGAGATGGTGCCTACTGTGGAGGAATTTGCCATTATCTTGGATATGCCTTTGGTAGTAAGATTGCTTTGTTCCTAAGTATCATAGGAATCATTCGGAGGCTTTGAACGAATTGTTAGGGATCCCCCTTGATACTTGCTATGAGTTGGTTCACCGCAAGTGGGTTGATTGCTCTTCTTTTCGGGACGCTTCGGTGATTCGATGATGATGCTTTTCATGTCCATAAGCGGAACTTTCGGCTCTTTCTCTTTTCGGAGATGTTTTGTTTACGTGTAGGGACGGCTTGGTCGATTCCCAGTAGTGGAAGTTGTTACGCGAGGCTAGGAAACGTTCTAGGAACATTATTCCGCTAATCTTGGGTGAGACCCTTCATGGTCTTGATGAGCTGCATAGGGTGGCGTCATGACTCAAGGGAGTCCCCTCTGTTGACTATTTGGCTTAGGGAGCATCTCAAGTTGATAGGTCCCCCATTGGAATATTCTCCTTTTACATATCATACACGAAAGTTGTTGATCAAAGATCTTTCGGCGGATGAATGGGGTGAGTTGATTGCGAAGACCGAGCTGCCGATATTCTCTGGTGTCCACCTTATTGGAGGTTGAACAAGTATGTTGCCAATACCAAGGGTTTTGACGGGGTTGTTCTTCGGGTTTGCGAGATTCCTCCTTTTACTTTCCCAGCGGGTGCTCAGTCGGTTTGGTCGGCGACGGGACACTTATCTTTTCGAAGGAGCTTCTCGTGTAGTGTCTTATATTGGTGTAGAGTTTGCGCAGTGCTAGCTCAAGCATGGGGTGTAGGAACTAGTCGGGACCGTTGGTCGAACCTTCGGACTTTTAATGCAAGCATCTTCCCGTCTCGACAAGTATTTGGATTGGTTCCTCCATACCGGTCATCCCTAGTGCGAGAGAAGATTGATGACTTGCGGCTTTATTTGCTAAGAGATTCTTTTGTAGCTTGAAGTATCTTGCGAAGGAGCGAGGCTCGATCGATCCTGCTAATGTGCGGCTGATCCTACTCGGGATTTTCTTGATGGGGTTGGTACGAGAGGCGAGGCAAGGAATGCACGGAAAGACGCAAGCTTTGGATAGGCCTCATGTCTTCAAGAGATTGTCGGAATCTGTCTTTGATCGTCTCGAGGATGTTACGCTGAGAGGCTCAAAGCGCAAGGAGGATCACGACGACGGTGGAGACCATGTCCGCCGGCCAACCAAGTCAATGAAAGGCTAGATCTTTAGGAGTACCAAGAGATTGCTTTGATAGATCAATTGTTTACGCTTTATTAGTATTATTTTTTCAAGTTTGTTAGCTTAGCAAATTAGTCGTTGTGGTTAGGATTTCCCTATTGTCATTAATGAAACGCATTCGATTAATAAAAGGGACAACTTTGATTTATTTATTTGATTAGACCGAACCCGAAGGCTGCCTACGTTCCTCTTTTACGGCAATTAAACAAGAGGCTCGGGTCAGCGTAGTTCATTTTTGAGAAAAGGACAAAATATGGCTCTAGGTAGTAGAGTAATCTCGCGCGAGATAAGGCCCCTTTTTTTTTTTTTTTTTTTTTTTTTTTTTTATGCACACCCTTTCTTTTGCCTAGACCGCCCCTTCGGGTTTTCAATCTAGCGGGCTTCTTTTCTTGTGCTAGCTCTAATTTTTGCCTAAGTTGTCCTTTCGGGATTTTCAACCTAGCGGCGATTTATTCTTAGGGGGCCAAGTCACGCGAAGTACTTCTTGAGCTTGTCCATGTTGACCGGCTTCGGTAGTTGATCTCCGTCTAAGTCTACCGGTGAAGGGCTCCCCGAGAGAATATCTTCTTCACAATGTAGGGTCCTATCCACCTTGGTCCCCACTTGCCTAATGGGTTGAAAGGTCAGGGACGATGCTCACGGAGCACCGGGTCGCCTACTCGATGTTCCTTGTCTTGACCTTTTTGTTGAAAGCTCTTGCCATTCTTCTTTGGTAAGCTTGAATGTGTTCGTTTGCTTTCAACCTTCTTTCGTCCAACGGGGCTAGCTCTTCGTATCTGCTTTCTAGCCGATCGACTTCATTCACTTGGTTTTCTAGGAGAACCCTTAGTGATGGTATTTCCAATTCTATCGGTAAGACGGCCTCCATCCCGAATGTGAGGGCGTAGGGAGTTTCCACATAGGCTGTTCGGGTGAAGTGCGGTACCCCATAGTGCGAATGGTAGCTTGTCGGGCCGGTCTTTTCCGATGGCGCCATTTTTCGATGATAGTCTCGATTGTTTTGTTCGCGGCTTCAAGCTGCTCCGTTTGTTTGAGGTCTATAAGGAGATGACTTGTGTCTCGTGATTTTGTACTCGGTCGTAGGCGATCGGTTTCCTTTCGAAGTGTGACCCATTATCGGATATCATCTCTTGTGGAACCCCATATCGGCGGATGATGTTGTGCTTGATGAATTACGCAACCTTTCGGCATTCGAACTTTGTAGGAGGCGGCCTCGACCCATTTAGTGAAATAGTCGATGGCTACTAGGGACGAAACGAGTGTCCGTTGGCTCCTGTGGTGTGATCTTTCCAATCACGTCTATTCCCCATGTAGAGAACGGCCAAGGTGAAGTCATTGGGTACGACAAGGAAGGCGGTGCATCTTTGAAGATTGGCGTGTATCGACACTTGTGGCACTTCTTGACCATTTTGGTACGGTCGGCTTCCATGGTCGGCCAAAGTACCCTTGTCGATGATCTTTTTGGCGAGCATGTTTCCGCTCATGTGGGTTCCACATATGCCTTGATGAACATGGTCCATTATTTCTGGGCCTCTTCCTCGGTGGCGCAAGGAGGTTTCCTTGGGAATGTTTCTTGAATAAACGGCCGGCGGTGATGACGTAATTGGCGGCCCAACTTCTTAAGGGCAATACGAGTCTTGAGTGCATCTCGGGTGGTATGGTTCCATCTAGGATGAAATACCAAATGTCGTGGTACCATGGTTTCCCTTCGGAGTTTTCAACGGCGGCACCTTTGGATAACCATTTGTCTTTGCGGTCGTGAAGATCTATAACGACGCGGTATGCGGGAGTTGTACGCCGTGTAATTTTGAAGGGTTTAAGCGCTTTTCCTTTAGGGATTTCAACCAAAGAAGCAAGTGTGGCTAGTGCGTCCGCAAGCCGATTTTTGTCTGCAGGGAGATAGTGGAATGAGACATCTTGAAATTGATGCGCCGGTTCTTGGAGGTGGAGTCTTGTATCTTTGAAGGGTTGGATCTTGGACCCTCCACTTCTTTAATGTCGATTGATGATCAATTGGGAATCCCCGAATACCTCGAGTTCGGTCACGTTGCGTTCTAGGGCTGCCTCCGGCCCAGCATGCAAGCCTCGTATTCCTGCGGTATTGTTGGTGGCGTCAAAGTCAAGGCATCTTGCTAGTGGAGTGTAGATGTCGTTAGGGTCCACCAATAACATTCCGATGCCAAACCCTCTCTTGTTGGCTGCGCCATCGAAAAATAATTGCCACTTATTTTCTTCTATGCTTAGGATGTCCTCATCGAGAATCGCGGGTCTTCCCCCTTCACTTCGTCGCAAGGAAATTCGGCCAACCGATCTGCGAATACACTCCCTCGACGGATTTCGAGTGACGTAAGTGATATCATTACCCAGAGCATGAAGTACCATTTGGCTAGTCTCGAAGACAAATTTGATTTGTCTAGGATATATTTCGGTGGATCCATCTTTGCGATGAGACGGATTTGGAAAGGCTTCCATATAGTGCTTTAACCTTTGTGATACCCGACGAGAGCGGCGCATGACTTGTCGAGTGGAGAGTAGTTGATTTCACTTTGCCTTGGAATCTGCGGTGACAAAGTAGATGGCATTTTACGTGTGCGAGGTGTTTGTTCTTGAGCAAGCATAGCCCCTAATGCGTTGTACGTGATTGTGAGGTACAACTTCGAGGGCTTCTCCTTGTGTGGTGGAACCGGGATAGGTGGGGAAGTCAAGTAGTGCTTAACTTTCTCGAATGCTTCTTGACATTCTTCGGTCCATTCTTGAGGTGCGTTTTTCTTAAGTAGCTTAAAGATGGGGTCGCACATTGTAGTCGATTGATTAATGAATCGGCGATATATTGGAGTCTGCCCATGAATCCCTTTACTTCTTTACGTGTCGGGGTGGAGGCATGTACGTGATGGCCTTTATCTTGGCGGGATGCGCTTCTATGCCGCGTTACGTGACCATGTATCCCAAGACTTTCCCTTTGACTACTCCGAATGAGCATTTGGCGGGGTTGAGTCTCATTTTGTCTTTGTCTCGGTCGATTGAAGAATTTTACGAGATCTACGAAGTGTTGGCCATCTGTCCCCTTCGAGTGGATAATCATGTCGTCCACATACACCTCTATTTCTTTATGGATCATGTCGTGGAATAGTGTCGTGGCTCTCGATAGAGTAGCCCCAGCGTTCTTGAGACCAAACGGCATGACCGTGTAGCGAACGTTCCCCAAGTTGTGGTGAATGCTTTGTTTTGTCTTTGGTCCTCTTACGCCATGAGGATTTGGTTATACCACTGCGAACCCGTCGACGCATGAGCGGACCTCGTATGCTGCTGTGGCATCGACCAACATGTCTATGTTTGGTAGCGGGAAGTCATCTTTAGGGGATGCCTTGTTTAAGTCTCTGAAATCAACACAGACTCGTATTTTCCCGTTCGACTTGGCTACTTGCACCGTGTTTGCTAACCATTCCGGATATTCAATCACTTTGATGAACCCTACATTCAAGATTTTCATGATTTCTTCTTTCACTTGCATTGACCATTCCGGCTTGATTCTGCGTAGTTTACGCTAGCGGCTTGGCGTTGGGTAGCGGATGGTATCTTGTGTTCTACAACTGGCGGATTCAACCCAGGCATATCTTTGTAGGACCAAGCGAATACGTCGACATATTCTCTGAGGAGCTGGGTCAAGGTTTCTCTGTCTTCTCCCTTGAAGAAGCTGCCGATCTTTGTTTCTCTGGGGTCTTCCGTTGTCCCAAGATTAACTGTTTGCATTTCCTCGTCGTCAACGGGGCCATTCTTTCCACAACGACCTACTTGCTTAGCTAATTCTTTTAAGATTTGTTCGTTATCTTGATCTATCTCATCGTATGATTCATTATTAACGTGTTCGTTATATTGATTATTATTAGTTAATTCATCATTTACGATGTTAGCAATCTCAGGGTACTCGGAAAGATCAAAGTTTTCATTAAGGAAGTAAGGGAATACATGTTCAGCCACCGCCTCGATTTCCTCTTGAGTGAGTTCATCGGAGATGGAGCCTGCTTCTAATGTAAAAGTTGTAGGGCCAATCTTCCTGCGAGGGTGGGGAGTGCAACCAAGCTCTTTGATCATGAAGTCTTCATCAACAACTGGTCCTCCGGTGACGTGCCAGTTTAGAATTGGCTCATCACATTTCTGTATTAGTCTTGTGTAGTCGGTAGTTGGAGCGTCCCCCTTAGATATTGCATGAATCTGGCTGTCTTCTAACCGGCACAGGTCTTGGAATTGTCGCAGCATGTCTTCTCCCAACACAAAGTCCCATTCGCTTGTCATTTCTGCCTTCGTGCCCCACAAATCATTAGGGATCAGTGGGACGGATTCTGTTTCATCTGGAGAAGCATCGCAATTTCCGAAGATTTCAAAGCCCGGTTGGCGCTTTCCTTTATCATCGACCCATGGTTCTGAAAAGATAAAGTAGGGAATACTTTCCCCTTCTCGAACAAAGTAGCCATTGAGTGTCCTTCGATATGGTTTGAGGTTGCAATCCTTGGACTTTGGGTCGTTGCAGCCTTTGTACGAGGTTCCTTCCCACTTGATTTGAGTGAAGCCCCACTCTTCTATGTCATCTTCATCGTGGATGGAGATGTCGTATCCTAGTCCATGCTTTGTGTGAGGCGGTGGTTCCGTTATTCCTTGTAAGTGCTTTCCAAGCCCCAATCCAGGAAAGTACCCTTTTGCTAGCATCATTCTCCAGACAGGAAGGCTTCCGGAAAACCTAAGTGCCTTTGAGTAGTCGTTTTCGTTGTAAGTGTCTATGACATTCACAGTGCTTTCTTAAAGAATTAATCAGAATTGAAAAGGGAAATACTGACTAACTATTAATGAAAAGCAAACTTGATACTCTTGCCCACAAATGAGAGTTTCAGGAAAGTAGTACCTGACTAAACTAGACTAGACTAATAATTATTTCTCTTGCAACTAAAAGTAAATGACTGAAAAGAAAAGAGACTCTTCATTTGTTTGAATTCATACAAACTATTCCACCACTTGGACAAACTCTGATGGCGTCGTTGTCAATCAAGTCTTGGACTGCATTCTTCAGGTTGAAACAATTATTGGTGTGATGACCATGGCATTGGTGATAGTAGCAGTAGAGGTGTGGAGATCGTCCTTCCCTCTTAGGTTGGTAACCTTCCATTGGGCTTAGCTTTCCTTCCTTGTGAAGACTTCTGAAGAGATGACCGAGAGTGATGTTTCCAATGTCGGAGAAGACTCTACCCTTTCTTCGCTTGGCCATTTGATTGTGGAGGTCTCGAATGTGGTTCTCATAGTGTTGCACGAAGACGTTGTGGCGAGCCTGATATTCTTCCTCCATTTGCTCTTTGAGGTCACGGTAGAGGGTATTGAGGAAAAACTTGACCCTCTCATCAATGTCATCTTCAACGTGGGCTTCAAGGTTGATGCACTTTTGGGTCATATCTTCGAGTTCGCTTTTGACCTCTTCGAGTTCTTCAATCAGCATCTTTGTCTTGTCGGCTTGGATGGATTCTTCCAAGTTGTGCCATGCATCGTTTTCCTCAATTTGCTGTAGGGCTTTGGCAAGTTGAGTTTTGATGTCACTTAGCTCTTCTTGCACGGATGACCGCCCACTGTCAGAATCACTTTCCATCTTCCGAAAGTCCCTAGCAATGCGAGTGGCAGGCAAATCGAAAGCTTCTCTCCAACCTTCCACGTGTTCCATTTCAGCGACAAGAGACTTGGTCAAATCTTGGAGAGTGGGTTGTTCACGGCTTTCCTTGGTCATGACGTACTTTCCAGTAGACATTGTGTTGGGAGTCTTGGAGTTGAGTAGCTTCGGAAAACTGACAGAAGATATGCAGATATCGTGATCTAGCCCCAACGAGTCGGAAGTGCTTAAATGGCTCAGCTCAAATTCAGCAAACGAAGCATTATCCCGTGCGAGATAAGTAATCCCGCGCGAGATAATCACACGGAAAGTCGATTTTATTTAGCCCTAATTTTTGGTCGGAACGGAAAGTCCGTTTTGAGGGGTTTCTAAGGCCTTTATCAGAACCTAACGACTAAGCAATCAATCCGATTTTTGTAAAACAAAGCCATGTAAGATTGTTTTTTTGAAGGATTATATGCACATTTTTCTTGAAGGGACATCCGAAGGGACTTTTTCCGAAGGGACCTTTTCCGAAGGGACTTTTTCCGAAGGGACTTTTTCCGAATCCTTTCTTATTGTCAGTTTTACATGGCTTTGTTTTGGTCAAAAACAAGAAAAGATCACCGAGTCAAAAAACCGACCGGTCACGGAGTGATCCTAAAACGTCAATCTACATGAGAATGTGGCGATGCAGGGCTGGAAGGCTAGGCTCCCCGCGATATGACAATCTAAGTGGATTGAATACGCGGAGTGGGATTGTCCAACTTCGGAGAGACCGGCGACTAGGTGGTTACCGTCATCCGTCCTTAGTGTGGGTCCCGGGTTTATAGAGGGTATGCAGTGCAATGACAGTTATAGTATGATGTGCGCGTGTGTGATAGTCAATCTATGTGATAGAGTAAAATAGAAAGTTTTTTTTTTGAAAATTAAAAGAGAAAACAGATAGTGGCCGCACCAAGTGGTTGCCTACGTTTCTCCCAATCTAGGAAGACTCAGGCCGTCGTAGTTCCACATAAAGAGAGATAAAGAGAGATAAATAATTTAATTTACAACTCCCGAATCCCCAATGGACCGGACTTTAATTAAATAAAACCCAATCACACGCAGTTCATAAATAATAATCAATTATTTAAGGAAAATAAAGGTCTGAGTTCTACACCTTAAGGGAGGCCTTAAGATGCAGAAACTCTGTAGATAATGAATTCTGGGATCCCCCTTGCGTGTTCGACTCTCGTCTTGGATTATGAGATGAACGGGAGAAACCAGAAAACAACCAGATTGCCGAGGCGATATCTCGCGCGAGATATGATATCTCGTGCGAGATATGCCTCATCTGAGAGAAGAAAATCGAATTTACAATTTTTTTGAAAACCTCTCTTTTAATTTTGACGCAAGTTTAAGCCTCTTAATTTTCAGTCCCCAGCGGAGTCGCCACTGTAGCGTTGCGAGAAAGAAATTATGATTCCTTTTATTTTTTATGAGTCGCCACCTATATTATTTGATTGGAAACATAGAAAAACCATTTGAAAGAGATTTGAGTTCGGGGCTTAGGTTATGAAATGGGTAGGTTTAGAAGGCATCCATTTCACCCAATCCGGAGATCGGTCTTGCTAAAGAAAAGAGAGGTTTTTCAAAAGAAGAAGTAAAAAACGAATCTAAATACTACAAATAAAGGTCCATTTGACGAGGTCAAACGGAATGTAGAATCGATTGCTTCGAGACCGTCTCCATGATTTGGAGAGGCTCTAGGCCGATCCTAGATTCTATGGACTTATACCACTCTAACAATCAATTAGAAGGAAGATTAGGAATTACCTTGCGTGAGGTGATTTGGACAGAGTTTCGACTCGAGTTTAGAGTTGACCCTTCACACGGACAGAGCTTCGCCTCGGTCCTTGACTTGGAGCTTGATGCTTGTTTATCAATAAGGTTGACAAACAAACTATGAGGTGAGTTTTTAGGGTGATTTTGAGGGATTCCTTCAGGGAAAGAAAACGACAAAATGTGTGTGTTGTGTAAATTCGAGGTTTGGGATTTTCGACTTCCGACCTCCGATCCCTTGGAAGTCACCAAGTATTTATAGAGGTTGGATATGAAGAAGTGGAGAGTTAAAACCCTATCAGATGGTTCTAGAACTCCTCTCTCATTGGTTGGCCGGAGAGATAAAGTTTTATCCCGGAAAGAGGTTGAAATCGACGAGGGAACTGTCGTCCGCACCGCAGAGGGAGATATCTCGCGCGAGACACGCCATCTCGCGGCGAGATATTGCTCCTGTGGACAGTTTTGTCCTTTCCTAGTTATCTCGTATGCATTTTAGTCCCAAACTAACGGTAGTTAGTCAAAACTTAACGAAACATGACGAAATGGTGGATTTCTACTTCTTGACTCAAAGCGAGACTTAGAGTGGTATAAGTATGATCCGATGTGTTCAGAATGGGGTGTCTACAATAACAAAGAACTCTATAAGCCTCTAAAGGGTGTCAAACCGGAAGAAGAAACGCAGGAAGATTGGGATCTCATGGATCGGAAGGCCCTAGGGGTGGTCAGATCTACTTTGTCAAAGTGGATTGCGAAGACTACCAAGAAGGCAAAAACCACAAAAGGAGCTATTGGATTATCTTACTGAGAGATTTGAAACACCATCTACTGCAAACAAGGTTGATTTGATACGCAAGATGGGTAGTCTCAAGATGCAAGAGGGAGGATCCTTAGCTAAACACATCGATGAGTTTATGGATGTTATAGACTCATTGACTGCGTTGGAGATTACGTTTGATGATGAGGTTCATGCGTGTTTGTTGCTAGCGTCTTTACCAGGAAGTTGGAGTGGGACAGTGACATCGATCAATGCTTCAGCAAGTAAAAACAAATTGAAGTATGATGATGTTAAAGACTTTCTCTTGGGCGAGGAAAATCGCATGAAGAAGTTGGGGACATCGACTGCTTCGGGATCGGCCTTAGCTACTACTAGTAGGGGAAGGTCGGGTACTAACAAACAAGGGAGAACTGAATCTAGGGAGAACGTGGTGGGTGGTAAGGGCAACGCCGTGGAGATCAGAGACAAACCAAGGGTTGCAAAGGGATCAATTCAGTGCTATCACTGTAAGGAGTTGGGACACTACAAGAAGGATTGTCCCAATCGTGGGGGCAATTCGGTGAATGTGACAGTCGAAGGTGATGATGTACTAGTTCTGAGTGTTAGTAGTGAACTAGAATCATGGGTGCTGGATTCGGGGGCATCATTCCACTCTTGCGGGAATGCAGAAGAGATGGAGAATTATACTTCCGGTGATTTCGGTAAGGTCTATCTGGCGGATGGCAAGCCTTTGGAAATCAAAGGGAAGGGGGATGTCAGAATAGGAGCATCGACGGAAGGTCTTACATCCGAACGGGTCAGCACATTTCGGGTTTGAAAAAGAACCTATTATCAATAAGGCTTGGACGAAGAAGGTTACAAGGTAACATTCGCAGAACCGGGTTATTACCAAGGAGGATTGTGAGATCGCTCGGGGTAATAAGGAGGGGACATTGTATTTGGCGAATAACACCAAGGATAGTATCGCGGTGGCGTCAGCCAAGGGTGATACTGATTTGTGGCACTGTCAATTGGGTCACATGAGTGAGACGGGGATGAAAGTACTTTGTTCAAAGGGACTACTACCGGGTTTGAAGACAGTCAACGTGGGGATCTGCAAAGATTGTGTGTTTGGCAAACAGGGGAGAAGTAATTTCTCGAGGACGGGTAGGGTTTTGAGGGAAGCAAAGTTAGAACTGGTCCACACGGACTTGTGGGGACCATCTCCGGTAACTTCTCTGGGTGATGCGTCATATTACATGACCTTTATTGATGATTCAACAAGGAATGTCTGGGTCTATTTTTTGAAGGGGAAAGATGAAGCTTTCGAGGTATTCAAGAAGTTGAGGGCCTTGGTGGAGAATCAGACGGGACTTAAGATTAAGTGCTTAAGATCAGATAATGGTGGGGAGTATGAGCTCGGTGAGTTTAGGGAATATTGTGCAGCGAATGGTATTCGCATGGAGAAGACTCCAAAGCACACACCACAACTCAATGGGTTGCAGAGAGGATGAACAGGACATTGAACGAGCGGGAAAGAAGTATGAGATTGAAGTGTGGACTTCCGAAGACGTTCTGGGCATATGCAGTTGACACGGCGGCTTTCTTGATCAATAGGGGACCATCGGTACCATTGGGGAATGGAATTCCAGAGGAAGCATGGAGTGGCAAGCAGGTAAATCTGTCCTTTCTTCGCATATTTGGCTGCGTTTCATATGTTCATATTGATTCTGCTGATAGAACTAAGTTAGATGCAAAATCTGTAAAATGTACGTTTATTGGGTATGGCGTGGATGACTTCGGGTATAAGTTTTGGGATGACCAAAACCATAAAATTATTCGTAGTCGAGATGTGGTATTCAATGAACAGGTATTGTACAAGGACAGAAAGGGGGCATCTGATGATATTAGTTCAGAACCGGAGGTTGTAGAGGTAGATATTTCAGACTCGGATGGGAGCAGGACGATTCATGATGACCATGGTCAGGGGGTCACTGAAGATGAACCACATACTTCGGAACCGGATATTCCGCTGCGTAGATCCAGCAGGTTGCGTGGATCGCCTGACAGGTATACTCCTTCCAATTACTATTTGTTGTTGACAGAAAGTGGGGAACCGGAATGTTATACGGAGGCTGTTCGTAGTGCACTTTGTAATAAGTGGAAAGCTGCGATGGACGATGAGATGGACTCATTGAAAGCCAACAAAACTTGGGAGTTGATTAGACTGCCTAAGGGGAAGAAGGCATTGCATAACAAGTGTGTTTACAGGATTAAGGAGGAAGCAAACGACAGTAAGCGTTACAAGGCAAGGTTGGTTGTAAAAAGGTTTCAGCAAAAGTAAGGTATTGACTACACCGAGGTCTTCACTCCTGTTGTGAAGATGACCACTATCAGAATGGTTATGGGGATAGTAGTGGCAGATAACTTGTTGCTGGAACAGATGGATGTAAAGACGGCCTTTCTTCATGGGGATTTGGAGGAAGAAATTTACATGGTACAACCAGAGGGTTATTTGTCTAAGGGTAGCGAGGAACTGGTTTGCAGATTGACTAAGAGCTTGTATGGCCTTAAACAAGCTCCTAGGCAGTGGTACAGAAAGTTCGATGGATTCATGCACGATATTGATTTTATCAAATGTGAGGCGGATCATTGTTGCTACTTCAAGAACACGGACAATGGGTACATAATCTTGCTGTTATATGTGGATGACATGCTAATAGCGAGCTCTAGCAGTAGAGAGGTAAACAAATTGAAGGCTCAGTTGTCAGAACGGTTCGAGATGAAGGATTTGGGGGAGGCCAGAAAAATCTTGGGCATGCGGATTGACCGGGATAGGGAGTCGGGTAAGTTGGTTCTTTCACAAGCAGAATACGTTGAGAAAGTCTTGGCAAGGTTTTGCATGGAAGAGGCGAAGCCAACAGGGACACCATTGGGTATGCACTTCAAGCTATTCGAGAAGGACTCACCTATGGGCAAGGAGGAGCGTGACAAGATGAAGAGGACTCCATATGCTTCGGCAGTGGGGAGTCTAATGTATGCAATGGTGTGTACAAGGCCGGACATTGCACATGCGGTGGGAGTAGTCAGCCGGTTCATGGGCAATCCAGGAAAGCAACATTGGGAAGCGGTTAAATGGATCCTACGTTACTTAAAGGGTACTGCTGGTAAGGCTCTATGTTTCTCAAGCAAGGAGGTTGTGTTAGCGGGTCATGTTGATGCGGATTTGGCATCAAGAGATCTGGACAAGAGGAGAAGTACTACGGGTTATGTTTTCACATTGGGTGGTATGTCAATCTCCTGGGCTTCTAAATTGCAAAAGATCGTGGCTCAGTCGACTGCAGAAGCAGAATATGTGGCAGTGACAGAGGCGAGTAAAGAGATGGTATGGTTGCAGAACTTCTTGGGTGAACTTGGGAAGACGCGAAGTGGTAACGCTCTCTACAGTGACAGTCAGAGTGCAATACATTTGGCTAGGAATCCGGCGTTTCATTCTAGGACGAAGCACATTGAACTGAGGTTTCACTACATCAGGCATCTCTTGGAAAGGAAGATCTTAAGGCTGGAGAAGATATTGGGATCGGAGAACCCGGCTGACATGTTGACAAAGGTTGTAAACCTTGAGAAATTGAAGCTGTGCAAAGCTTCAATTGGGCTTGGAGAATAGGAGAGGAGGATGGCACTACCATGATCGAGGTGAGCACTAGGAGGACACCAAGGATGAGTTGAAGGACGGGTACGGGGCTTATATATGCGGTTGATCTCTAGGTGGGAGATTGTTGGGATAGAGGACCAACCGGGTTAGATTTCGAAGTAAAAAGGGAAGAAAATCGTCGGAGCTTCTGGCGTTCTGAGCGGCCGCGCAGTCGGCAAGGGCGGCCGCGCTGGAGGGACGAACGAGGGTGCAGGATTAGCTGAAATTGAGGGCGGTCGCAGTCATCTTCAGGACGGTCGCGCTCAGGTGGAGAAAATCAAGCCAAACTCTCTGCCACTCAGAGCGGTCGCGCCATACATCAGGGCGGCCGCGCTGAGCCCGTCATCAGCAGGATCCGGGTTTTTTGGCCAATTTTCGGGTCCCTTTGTCCATCTAGGGTTAGGTTTTGTTCCTGGGCATATATTTAAGCAAAGTTCTGCCCCAAAACTCATTGTAACATAATACAAACACATTATAGTGCAAGATCCTGGCTTGGTAGTGCCCCCAGACGTTGCCAAACATATTGGTGAACTGGGTTAACAATTTCTGTGTTCTTTCTGTGCTTTGATTTCTTGTGCTTTGTTTTGTATGCTATTATTGTTCTTGTGTGTTTGCTTGGGTAGTGGAGGGCCATATTTACAACATGGTTCTCCTTGGTCAAGAATACCACCATCTTGTTCTCCTTTTTCCATTCTATGAGAAGTGGCTCATAGAGGTTTTTTAATTCATCAATGAGCTCGTCTTTGTCAAGCTTATCCTCCAATGAATCATCTGTATTAAACTCACATAATCATGAAAGCATATATCATTAGAAGAACTTAATGAATCATACCTGCTAAGTGTTGTGTCATGTGATGGAGAACACTTGAGGCAACACATCCTGATGAAGACACAAGTGTTGTATCATGTGATGTCATATGATGGACAACACTTGAGGCAATACATCCTGACAAAGACAGCTCCTCCACCGTGGCCAACATAACCACTACGTTTTTACCTTTTTCAGTTCCTTCCTCTTCTTCATCACTAAGAGACACCCACATATTTTTGCCCGCCTTTCTCAATGTGTTTGCACATTCATTTGCATAGTGACCCCAACCAAAACAAGCGTGACATTGAATGGATTCAATGTATTTGGGGTCAGATCTGGACTTCTCTGAGGATGGTCTCCTTAGTGATGTGTCTCTTTGGTTCGAAGGAATAGCTCTCTTGGGCACAAAACTATGCACTTTGGATTGTTGATCTTTAGATTTAACCTGCACATTGTTAAATTTTCTAAGAATGAAATTATATTTCTTAACAAGTAAAGCTACACTAGTATTCTTGTCTAATTCCTCGAAGGCTTCATCTTCATCATACACAACAATGTCCGAAGATTCGATTCAACTTTTAAGGCAATATTTTTGCCTTTTGAAGCTTCAGTTTGCTCATTAAGATTTAATTCAATATTTTTCAAAATGCTCATCAAGGAATTAATATCCATAGAAAGATTATGGGCCTTTTCAATGGCAGAAACTTTAATATTAAAACGTTTGGGAAGAGTATGAATAGCTTTTGAAATAAATTGTTTATTAGTAAAAGGTTCTCCTAATCTTTCAAACCTACTAGTGAGACCCCTAAGACCTCCTTTATCAACAACCCAATCAAATCCAATTCAATAATATAATATTATTTCTCTCTCTTCCACATATATCATCTACAATCCAAACCAATCTTCTTCATTTTTTGACTTTATTCACAATCCAATCCAACCAACCAACCCAACTCAAATATCATTTATTCTTTATTTTTTATTATATATATTATTAACCTCATTTTTCTTATTTTTTGTCTTGTAATAAGTTTATAAAATATTTTATATTACTAAATTTATATAATTATTATACAAAAATATGATATATAAAAAAATATAAAAATGAAGTTACATTTGAAATTCAAATTCACTTTTTATAAATACATCACAAAAATAAAATTACAAATACATAAATTGAGAAAAGAGAGAATTTTAGATTGTGCTTCAAATTCAATAAACTTGATCTCTATTTATAGAGGATAAAAAAATAAAAATTTTGATATTTTTTATTTTTTATTTTAATAAATTTTTAATATAATTAAAAATAATTTAAGTTAAAAATGGAAAAGTATATTTTAAAAAATCCACCAACCAATGGTTGGTGGACATGTGTTTCAAATTGGATCACAATCTTAGATTGCTTCTCCAATCTAGATCACCAAACTTCACCAATCTTCATTTCTTTTTTCTTTTTTTTTTTCAAAAGTTTTGTCATTTTCCTATGATCTACCAAGGAGGTCATGAATAAAGGAGGTCTAAGCTTCGTTTCTTGGTTACTACCATCACCTTCACAAAATCTTTGTAAAGTATCCCAAGCATCTTTTGCAGTGAGACTATTTTGAATGAGTTTGAACATATGCATGTCAACCCATTCATTGATGGTATTTAGTGTCTTTTTAGTGAAACTTGCTAGATTATTCTCTTCATTTGTCCATTCGGATTCAGGTTTGAATTATACGTCACCATCTTCATCTGGAGGAAGCAACGGAACAAAATAACCATTAATTACATATCGCCAAGCTCGAAAATCAATTAATTTGATATACGAGCGAAGACGAATCTTCCAATAAGCATAATTTGACCCATCTAAAACAGGAAGCCTCTTTTGATTAGGATTAGCAAGATCATAAGCCATAACTAATGAATCAAAACACTTAGTATATCAAGTGCTAGACTCTGATACCAATTAAAATTGTCAATGACTTAGACAAGTGAAATAAATTCACAAGTGTTGTCAAAAGTATTGTTAATACTAAAAACAAAACAGTTCACACCAATCCAAAAAGAAAATAATCGAGATTTTTAAAGTAGCGAAAATAATAAAAATGAACACAAGAGAATATATTTTTCTCAAGTTACATATATATATATATATATATATATATATATATATATATATATATATATATATATATATATATATATATATATATATATATATATATATATATATATATACTCCTTGAACAATCTTCACACTTTCTCTTTTGGGCGTCCCAAAACTTACTTCACACATTTAAAACTTACCTAAAATGGAAAGGAATCTTTACTATTCCCTCCACTCATTCTCTCTCCTACATTATTTTAATACTCACAACACCATTATAATTTACTATTCTCTCCACTCATTCTCTCTCCTATTTTATTTTCACACTCACAACACTTTCAATATAATACTCCTCCTTAAAACCAGATGCAAACAGTGTTTGTGAAGTAAGTTCTGACGGAGGAGTATATATATATATATATATATATATATATATATATATATATATATATATATATATATAACTTGAGTGGTGCCCAGATGGTAAAACCTTTCAATATAAATATACTTTCGTTAAAAGGTCGAAAAGTTTCCTAATTATTTTCAATCAATAGTATAGTGGAACAACTATTCTAGAACACACTCTTTACAAGAACAATCTATCTAACACTCAGAAACACTCTAGAAATGAAAGTTATACGATAACTTACTGGTGTTGGACAGTGTGTTGCCAACACATTGGACAACACTAAAGAGTCGTATTCTAACTTGTGCAAATCTCAACTTCTGAATTGGGTAAATGAAGATGTCGAATGCTTGCACTATTTATAGGCTCCTAGAACTTGGAGCCTACTCAAACTAACCAGAAAATCAGCCATGAGATAAATTTTTCATTTTTAGCTCCTCCTTCTTTGTTTGTTGAACACTTAGTCATCCTAGGCTTCACCACTTGAACCACCAAGTTGTATCAACCTTGTACACCTTATCTTCAGCTCTCTTAAGTAGATAACCTCCTAACAATGTTTACTTGATCTCCACAATTACAAATAACTAAAGATTTTATGTGTAATTTTCTTCTCTACCTCGCAAGTCACACCTAGCGGCCATAACCATAAACCAAACACACTAATAGAAGATATATAATAAATAGTTATCATTTTGTAATTTATGAATAATATATAGTAACTATCCATATTTTAAACTGTCAACACAATGGCAACACATGAGGCAATACCAGTGACAACACTGGAGTAGCAACACCAAAGGCAACAATGGTACCGTGTAACACTAACATTTACCATGGATTTTATCTAAAGCAATACATGAACTGGCTACCTCACAGAAGTGGTCCTATGTTTGGAGGAGTGTTTTTTGGGATCTTTGGAGTGCTAGGGATTTGGGGGGTCACTCACCCACCTAACCCATACAAGAAATACCAACATGGGGGGGGGGGGTTGGAATTAATTAACATCCAGATTATAAGAAAGAAATAACACAAGATTGGATAATCAAATTCGTCAACACGTGACTACATTTGAGAGCGTTTCCACGCCAAGATATTCAGTATAACTAGGGCTGTTACGCGAACCGAGTTGCTCGAACTCGACTCGAGCTCGACTCGAAAAAACTCGATTCGAATGAGCTCGAGTTGAAGCTCGAGCTCGAGCTCGAACAAGAATTTTAGCTCGTGAAATTTTCGAGTCGAACAGGCTCGACTCGTTAGCTCGACAAAGCTCGTTTCGAACTCGACTCGACTCGAGCTCGACTCGGTAAACTCGATAAAAGCTCGAATTTTTCATTGTTTGTTATTAGCTTGAACTCGAACTCGACTCGTGAAGCTCGTCAGTAACTTGATTTTTTATTTTATACATTGTTTTTATATACATATATATATATTTTTTATATTTTTTTTTTGGATAAAGAAAACTGTTTTGGACTTTTTTTAGTTGGGAAAGTTTTTTCAAAAAGTTATATAAAAAAACTAAACAAATTAAAGTATACTCCGTATACCACCACTACCACCACCACTACCACCACTACTACTACCACCACTACTACCACCACTACTACCACCACCACTACTACTACTACCACCACTACCACTACCACTACTACCAATACCACCACTACCACCACTACTACCACCACTACTACCACCACCACTACTACTACTACCACTACCATCACTACCACCACACTACTATTACCCCTACTATTACTACTACCACCACTACTAGTCTACTACCACCACTACCACCACCACCACCGCCACCACCACCACTACCACCACTACCCCTACCACCACTACCACCACCACTACCACTACCACCACTACCACCACCACTACCACTATCACTACCACCACTACCACCACCACTACTACTACCACCACTACTACCACTACTATCACTACTACCGCTACTACCACCACTACTATTACTACTACCACCACCACTATCACCACCACTACTACCACTACTAGTACTACCATACTACCACTATTACTATCACCACCACTACTACTACTACCACTACTACTACTACCACCACCACCACCACCACTACCACTACCACCACCACTACCACTATCACTACCACCACTACTACCACTATCACCACTACTACCACTACCACTACTAGTCTACTACCACTACCACCACTACTACTACTACCACTACTACTACTAGTCTACTAAATGTCCTCTCTTATTTATAAAAGAGTAAGGTTGATTGTTTTCCTCTTTATAATTTTAAGGGTGCCGTCCCTTTTTTCTTTTATATACTTTCATTTCTTTTAAAAAAATTAAGTTTTATTTCTTTCAAAATTCATAACTTTTTTTATACAACTTTTTGCAAAAATTGTATGTAGTAAACAAAAGTCTAAAATAGTCTTATTTATCCAAAAAAAAATTGAAAAAAAATAAAAGTTAACTTTTTTCAAAAAACTGTTAAGTTTTATTTCTTTCAAAATTCATAACTTTTTTAATAAAACTTTTTGCAAAAAATGTATGTAGTAAACTTAGGTCTAAAATAGTCTTATTTATCCAAAAAAAAATTGAAAAAAATAATAATATACTACATACAAAGTTAACGAAATCTGTTAAAAAATTAACTGTTAAGCTCGAACTCGAAATAAGCTCGTTAAGCTCGAACTCGAAATAAACTCGTTAAGCTCGAACTCGAAATAAACTCGTTAAGCTCGAAAATTTGTTTCCAAAAAAGATCAAACTCGAACTCGGATCGTTTAAGCTCGAAATCGAGATCGACTCGAGAAGCTCGCGAGTAGCTCGCGAACAACTCGAACTCGATCGAGCTCGAGTTCGAACCACCGATTGAACTCGAACTCGAACTCGAGAAAAACTCGAACTCGAGAAGAAATAAACGAGCTCGAGCTCGAACACAGAAAACTCGTTCGAACTCGACTCTTAGCACAAGCGATCACTTAGATACGAGCATGGCTACTCTCCAAACACTCTCATTTATATTTCCTCTCTAAAAGAACACACATATCTCGGTCATGGCTCTCCTAGGCACACGCAGGGGCGGAGCCAGGGGGGGCATGGGGGGCACTCGCCCCCCCCCCCCCTAGCGGCGGAAAAGCAGTGGAAATTTTTTTTTTTGCCCCCCCCCCTATATTTTTTTTTTTATATATGTATATATATAATTAACTTCAAGATTAACACCAGTGAGTGGTGTAGTTCAGCGGTAGAAGGGGTGAAGTTAAATCCTTTGGTATTTTCTTTCAAATCCATGTTCGAGCCTTGCTACTTACATTTTCAATTAATTTTATTTGTCCTCCATCTTTGCTATTCTCTCTTTCTCTCCATCCATTTCTTTTTCTTAACAGTTTTGTTTTTCTCTTTCTCCTAATTTCCTCACATTTTTTCAATCTTAATTAATTAGTTAGGCTTTTCCCATTTCTTAATTCTTTACATTTTTAATTAAAATACATTGTATTTTATGGATCCGACCCATTTTTTACTTGTCCGACCCGAAATTTTTTTTTCGGGCCCCCCCCCAGGGCAATTCCTGGCTCCGCCCCTGGGCACACGGCCTCTCTAAACACTATTTTGTGGCTCTATCTCTTGTATTCGAGCTCTCTCCTTCAATTACACATGTCTTCTGCCGTCATTCAAGTTATATATAGGGTTTACACCAAAATCTTTATTTCTCTGGCCCACAATTAAATACATCATTAATTCATAAATATTTACTGCAGCCCATTAATTAATTGACAATTTTTTTTTTTACTATTTCATAATAATATATCAAAAATACCCCCAATATATTACACATAGCTCCCTGGTCTGCTCCTCCACATTTTCAGTCTCTCCCCCCTTATTGACTACTTTGGCTCCAACTAAAACTCCATCAAGGTTTAGACTTTTATCCCAATCGTGTTCCTTTGTTCATTTAGAATTAAATACCCAACAATCTCCTACTTTGGAGACTTGAACAAAATATAGTGACCGACCCGTCAGACCTGTCAATCTCCTACCTAGGAAGAAGACTGCGTCTTGGTTCTATGATTTTGACCCAAAAGATGGAGTTAACCTCTCAGAATTTCTTCGGAGTTTTACTGGTCTACTGCTATCATCTCCTCACAATTGAACAGTGGTGACATGCAAACCTGAAAATAAAAAATTGGATAGATGAAGATGAAGATGAAGTGAGGAAATAAGAAAAGGTAAAATTAATATAATCACTCTGACCCAAAATGAGGTCCGATTTTTTTCAAATTTGCTCTTAATTAATCAAGAGCAAACTTGAAAAAATAAAATTGGACGTTTATTATGAGACAGAGGTAGTAAGTCAATACGGTTTCCATAGCCTGACAAGAAAGGTATCAAGGTACCATTGATCCATGATAAGTTCGGTTGACAATTAGCTTGAGGTTTGTACAATTGACAAGCAGAAGACTGAACAATGGAAGATTCGATCTCATTAACCTCCACAATATTTAGTATCTGATGTTATCATCAAACACCCAAAAGACTAAATGGTCAAACTTCCATGGATTTGGATACTGAGGCAAGTTATTGCTGTCGGAGTAATAGAGTCCTAACCGGGTTACTAGTTTGAACGCAAAGGAGCCAAAACAAGTTGGCACGGCCGGCCATGCGAAGGTTGGGTCGTGCCGAATTGCTGATTTCGGGAATCCTTCCTTGTCTAGGGTTTAGGGTTATTCGGAGGTGCTTATAAAAGCGATGTTCCGCCTCCAAACTTGTTGTATCTCATATTTTACATAGTACTCCCTCCTCCTATAAAATATTACTCATTTTACTATTTTGGGCGTCCCACTTTAAAGTCACACTTCCTAAAAAAGAAATTTTTTAATACTCCCTCCGTCCCAGACCATGAGTGTATGGGGTGGATTTCACGCTTCTTAAGTAATTTTTTAAAAAAATAATAAAAGTTAAATGTGGGATGGGGAATAGTAGTTAAATGTGTGATAGGGAATAGGAGAGAGAATGTAAAAGTTAAATGTGTGGTAGGGAATAGGAGAGAGAATGTAAAAGTTGAAAATATTTAATAGGAGAGAGAATGAGTGGGAGGAATAATAAGTTAATGATTGATTTTTTTGTAAATATGTTAACTTTATAAGGGTATAATGAATGGTTTTTTTGTAAATATATGGAGATAATAAGGGTATAAATATATAAAAAACTTGTCATTTAAGGAAATGAACTCTTGGTCTGGGACGGACCAAAAGGGAAAGATGAACCCCTTGATGCAGGACGGAGGGAATCTTCTTTATTAAATGGAATTTCGACTTGTCATACTCACAACACTTTTCATATTTACTATTCTCTCCACTCATTCTCTCTCCTCCCACTCACAACACCTACTTTAATAACATTATTCCTTATTTTCCGTTCTCAACAGTAAAGAAGTAATGATTTGTGGGACGGAGAGAGTATAGTGCAAGATCCTAGCTTGATGTAGCAACTGTTCAAACTTGAGGAACACGGTGTTAGATTCTCCTGTAGTGAATCTAACGAAAAAATATCATGAAACAGAAAATCCTAACAGTAAGATGCAACCATTGAAGAGAGAAATGAAAATCAGCAGTGGCCTTTACTCCCTTGAAATACATTATAAACATTTTCAATTAAAGCTTTGATCATGAATATACTAGAGAAAACTTTTTCCATAAAATTACTAGTAATATATATCAACAGCTCTTATGTCTGTCCTACGAAAAAGTTGACTTGCAAGTTGACTCTGAAGATGTGGACTAGAATTCATCCTCCCATATCAGGACCTTAAAATCATTAATGAAAAAGAATCTCTTCGCCTTCTTTACTAGCCAACAACACTTGAAAGACTTTGAGCCTTTCCATTTCAACCATCCCACTCGTGTGAGAGAGAATATGAATATTCCTGTAGTGAAATTTCACCCTTCTTCTTAATTGCTGGAGAGGAGACTCGTATGATGGATATGTAAGCAGATAACTTATATGTGTTCTATTTCCATTCCATGCCATATTAGAGTCACCGGTGGCTTTCCGAAGGGGAGGTCACCGGTTCGATTCCCCCAAGGGAATCATTGTGGTTTAATTCCTACCTTGGGTTTCAGGGTTCTTAGGAGCCCCCGGGGCACATCCGTGCAGTTAAGGAAGCAGCACTGCTGGGCTTGCAACCTCAGTGTGGGGAGTTCAAATCTTGGCAGGAGCACTGGAGCAGCCATTTGGTGTTGTGAGAGTGATGTAATTGCCTCGGCAGGAGCAGCTGGAGCAGCCATTTGGTGTTGTAAGAGTGTAAATGCCTTGTAGGAGGGCTCCCTTGGGGCCAGGAGTATAAGGGGTGCTACCACCCTGGCTGCATAGGGCATATCCCGCGATTTACTTCCGCCAGCATACTGAAGGGCCGGTACCTGGTGGTCCAAGAGTGATCCGGCGAAGCTGAGAAACCTGGGTAATCAAAAAAAAAAAAAGTAAATCCTATTTTATGGTAGTTTTAATGGCATGGAAAGGACTAACAATTATTCCATACCTAACGGGCAAGAAAAATTGCTAATCAATGGTAAGCTTTTGTACATGATATTGATTGGTGGGACTGGGGACAGTTCAAAGGGAAGTTTCCTTTCTCATTTACTAGGCAGAAGACTGAGTCTTGGCAATTTGATTTTAACTTCTCAAAGAAAATGAGACTGAGAAAGATTAGCATAGCATAACAGTCACATTTCCATGGATTTGGATCCTCAACAAATGCAATAACGACCCGAGCCTAAGCCCGACCCGCTAAGAAAGCATCACACATTGGCCCACTAAGCAGATGTAGGATGGGGATATCACATATTGCATTTTAAATTTTTGTAAAACATGTAAAGTATTTAAAATGCCGAGAATAAGAGAACTTACAAGCTCGTGATAATCCCATGATCCAATGCCAAACAGAGATGGCCAAATGTGCGGCCCGGCCCGGCCCGGCCCGTTTGCACAAAGCCACGGGAGAAACGGGTATTAGCCCGTTAGTCCGTCTCACCAAACGGGCCTAAACCAGGCCCGTTCCAAATTGCCCGTCCAAGCCCGCCTGTTTGGCCCGGATATGAAGATCCACGGGTTTTTCGTTTTTTTTTTTTACAGTTAATCTTCCTCGCAATCTCATCTTGCCCATCAATCACAATACCATGCAATCCAAGTCGATTGGTTCTAACAGTTATTGCGTACCAAACGAAACGGGTAAGAAAAATAGGTGCTGATCAATGATAAGCTTTTGGCCTTGATATTGATTGGTGGGACATTTCAAAGGGAAGTTTTCCTTCTCAGTCTCCTAATTTACTAGGCAAAAGAGTGAGTCTTGTTCTTCCATTTCAACCCAAAAGATGGAGTTAACCTCTCAGAATTTCTTCAGAAGAGTTTATCATGGTCTGCTGCTATTGTCTTCTCCCAACGACAACATGGGTATATACTTGTGACATTCTTTGAGACTGTCTAAAGAAAATGAGAGATACGGATGGGCTAAATATGTACATAATACTCCTTCCATTCCATAATAAGGGGCACAAAATTTGTAGTACACGAGACATGAGAGAGTTGATGATGGCCAAAATGGGCCTTAGCCCGTGGACAATTTTTTGGCCCGCAGCCCGCAGCCCGTTTAGCTCGTAGCCCGCAACCCAGCCCGTGATCCGGCCCGTGAATAAGACGGTACAGGCTTGGATTTGATAATTGGTGACGGGCCGGGCCAAGCCCGCGGGTTTCCAAAGCCCGTTTGCCTATTGTCCGTTTGGCCCGTTTTCTTTTTTTTATAATTTATACTCCCTCCGTCCCACCTTAGTGTAGACTAAGGTGGTGGGCACAATAACTAAGGAATATTATTAAGATAATAAAAATATGTGATAGAAAATGAAGAGAGAGAATGAGTGGAGTGAATAGTAGGTTGGTTGAATAAATTGTATGATGGAAAATGAAGAGAGAGAATGAGTGGGTGGGGTAGGAAAAATAAAAAATAATAAAAAACTTTCTAATTTTGGCAGTCTACACTAAGGTGGGACGGACGAAAAAGGAAAGAAATCTACACTAAGGTGGGACGGAGGGAGTATTTAACATTTGAATAAATAACACCCAAGTGGTAAGTTGCTTCCAAATATTTCATCTCACCTGTGTCGAATCCCCCCAACCCCATTTCCATCTTTTGTTTAAAAAAAAAAGGATAAAATCTGTTTGGCCCGTGGATCCTTGGATCCAGGCCAAATGGGCGGGCCTCACCTCGGATTTCTGCACAGGCCGAGCCGGGCTTTAGCCCGTTAATACACACGGACAGGCCGGGCTAAGCCCGTTTCACCGTTAACCCTTAATCTGGCGGGCCGGGTAGCCCGTTTGGGCATCATCAGAGAGAGTATATATATTCAAAAATATTGGTAATAAGTAGGAGTTTAGTATGAAAAGTGAGGTAGAAGAGAAAAAATAGGGTAGATAATGTTAGAATCAGTCTAATATTCTATAAATAGAAATATCAATAAAAGTAATTACAATAATATTTAAATTAAAATCAGATTATAAAACAAATATAAACCTGAGAACGCTACAAATTCTTCAAAGTGAGGCCTGCTTTGCAGTGTCCTTTCATCCCCGCTTCTGATGCAGTTTAGGACGTCTAGCTTGAGGATACAACACTTTGGAACAAGTTTTTGCAGAAGAACTCGTCCCTGACGAATATACTAAATGCTTTCAGAAAGATAGAAGGGAAAGAGAAGATGTTTTTTTTGTAATCGGAACACAATCTGTTTTGTGCTTATATAGGACTAGGTTGAAAAGACATGTCTTTTCAAATTCAAATTCAGACACAGATCTTTCAACAGGTATGATAGTTAAAACTGTCATTTCAAAAATCAAATATGGCATTATCCAAAACTAAAATAATAATTTAAAATAATATTAAAAAATATTTTAATATTAATTTACAAAAATTAAATTAGTTCAGCACATCATTTGACTGCCAAGATTCGAGCTTTATGTTAATAAAAACTTGTGTCATGGGGCTATGCCCGATGACTTTTGTCCGTCTCGAAAAGAGCTTCGATTTGATATGTTGTGCGTTCCGTGGTTCATCCGGAATCAAAAGTTATGCTCATTTTAGCGCACACACATAAATTTCACTAAAAGCTCTATTTTTCAATAAACACCTTTAACTTTCATCTTTTATCACATAAGTCCACATAAGTTCCAACAATACCCCACATTTTATATTCAAACTCTAACAATACCCCACATTTGAATAGAAAATAAGATAATAAAAGGAACTTATTTTTCTATCTCTAAGAAAACTAAATATGATATGCATCAGAAAAGGTGTCCTATGGACTTGAACCTTTCGTAGTGAGTATTTATCGGACTTACTTTGTGGATAGTGACTATTAGTCTTGAACTAGCCACATTTTTTGTAGTAACTCGAGACAAAAAATGTCACACATATCATATTTATACATTTTTCTATTCTTACGGTTGTGTTCATTTCGGTCTTGAACAAATCCTTACTTCATGAGAATTTTAGAGAACGTAGCCATTTCAGTTCTCAAAGATGCGACCCCACATCAATCTCGTATAGGTAATGCTAACCAAGAATAATCCGTAATATTCCACCTCAAAGCTACTAGCATTATTAAGAATAATTTTCAACCCTTAAACATCAGCGGATAACACACTTTATTTTATCATAGGAATGAGCATATGTGTGTTATATGCTCCTTGAGTCTTCCTCAATTAGTTTGCCTATTAAACCTAGACCATGGGATCTCCAATGTTGCTAGGTTAGGTTTCCACCAAGTAATGACTCATTGTATTGGCTTTAAGCCCATTCCCCTCGATGTAAATACTACTTGCTCTCTGTTAAGGCCTTTTGTCAAAGGATCTGCTATATTTTCCTTTGACTTTACATAATCAATGGAAATTATTCCATTCTTCAGCAAGTCTCGTATTGTTTTGTGACGACGCCTTATATGCCTTGATTTGCCATTGTATATTTGGTTCTTTGCTCTCGTAAGAGCAGCCATACTATCACAATGTATGCAAATGGTTGTAACAGCCTTAGTCCACAATGGAATACCCTCTAGGAAATTTTTGAGCCATTCCGCTTCTTCAGCGGCTTTATCTAAGGCTACAAATTCTGCTTCCATAGTCGATCGTGTATTCACAGTTTGCTTAGATGATTTCCAAGATATTGCTGCACCTCCAAGTGTAAACACATAACCACTTGTAGATTTACTTTCTTATTGGAAATCCAATTTACATCACAATATCCTTCCAAAACAGGAGGATACTTTGTATAATGCAATCCATAGTTCATTGTATGTTTCAGATATCGCAGCACTCTTACTAGTGCAAACCAATGATCTTGTCCAGGATTATGCGAGTATCGGCTAAGCCTACTCACAGTATATGCTAAATCCGGTCTTGTACAGTTCATTATATACATCAAACTCCCAAGAACTTGAGTATATTTTAACTGAGACACACTTTCTCCTTGATTCTTCTTAAGTTGACTAGAAGGATCAAATGGAGTAATGACCGGTCTATCATCATAATGTCCAAATTTTCTTAGGACTTTCTCAATATAATGAGATTGAGTAAGTATGTATCCCTCTTAATTACTTTGAATTCTAATGCCAAGAATTACATCTGCTACTCCCATATCTTTCATATCAAATGAAGAATGTAACATCTTCTTGGTTTGGTTAATCACATCCTTACTTGTTCTCATTATCAGCATATCATCCACATATAAACATATAATAACATATCCATGCTTATATTGTTTAATATAAACACATTTATCACATTCATTTATATGGAAACCATTTGATAAAAGTGTATTATCAAATTTTTCGTGCCATTGTTTTGGAGCTTGTTTAAGGCCGTAAAGTGATTTAATCAATTTACACACCTTATTTTCTTGACCTTTAACTACATAACCTTCAGGTTGGTGCATATAAATTTCTTCATCTAATTCACCATTTAAGAATGCAGTTTTCACATCCATTTGGTGTATTTCCAAATTGTGAACAGCTGCTATAGCAATTAACGTTCTTATGGACGTAATTCTAGTAACCGGTGAATAAGTATCAAAGAAATCAACTCCTTCCTTTTGTCGATACCCTTTTGCTACTATTCGAGCCTTATATTTTTCAATGGTACCATCAGGTCTTAACTTTTTCTTAAAAATCCATTTATGGCCTATTGGTTTATGTCCAGGAGGTAAATCAACCAATTTCCATGTATTATTTTATAAAATGGATTCTATTTCACTTTGAATAGCCTCTTTCCAATAAGGTGCTTCAAATGATTCCATAGCAGCCTTATATGTTTGAGGTTCATCTTCTATAGAAAAAGTCATATAATCAATTCCAAAATCTTTGGCTATTCTTCCACGTTTACTTCGTCTCGGTTCAATATTTTCTTCTTGAATCGTAGAAGAATCGTTTCCATTCACTTCACTTTGAGATAATGTATCGTTATACATTCTTTTCCTTGTATAATTTTCTTTATCTATATAAGGAAAAATATTCTCAAAGAATTCTGCCTCTGCAGATTCTATGATTGAGTTTTTGTGCATATTTTCCACCTTAGACTCATAAACCAGAATCTTAGATGCTGCACTATTCTCAGCAGGGCTAAGATATATGCAGTCTATAGTTTTTGGTCCAAGTTTAGTCCTTTTTGATAAAGGAATCTGAACTTTGGCTAGACAACCTCACACTTTCATCCTTTTAAAAGTAGGCATTTTACCTTTAAACAATTCATAAGGAGAATGTTTACTTTTCTTATGAGGAATCCTATTCAGTATCATATTTGCTGTGATACAGGCATCTCCCCATAAGCTATGTGGTGCCCCTGAAGTGATTAACATTGCATTTATCATATTTTTCAATGTTCTATTCTTTCTTTCAGCAACTCCATTTTGTTGTGGAGTATATGGGGCTGTTGTCTCATGCACAATTTCATGAGTTGTACAAAATTCTGCAAGGTCTTTGGATTCATATTCTCCTCCTCTATCTGACCTTTGAGTTTTAATTCTCTTTTCACGTTGATTCTCAACTTCAGCTTTATATTTTTTAAACATATTCAAAGCCTCATCTTTAGTATATACTCCCTCCGTCCCAATCTAAATGTCCAAATTGACCAAAAAAAAAAGTTTGACTTAGACATAAATGCAAATCTAATCATCCTATTGAAATTTTAAAAATTGTTATTGATAAATAAATTAATTATTTATCAATAACAATTTTTAAAATTTCAATAGGATGATTAGATTTGCATTTATGTCTAAGTCAAACTTTTTTTTTTGTTGACTTGGACATTTAGATTGGGACGGAGGTAGTATTAAATATACATAACAGAATTTTGTGCAGTCATCAATAAATGATATGTAATAGTTCTTTCCTTCACATGTAGGTGTTGCTTTGTAATCACATAAATCACTATGAATTAATCCAAGTAAACTATTGGATTTTTCAACAGATTTATGAGGATGACTTGCAAACTTAGATTCTACACAAATCTCACACTTTGATAATTTGTTCATTGAACATTTAGGTAACATGCCTAAATTTATCATTCTTTTCAAAGAACGGAAATTAACATGTCCTAATCTGGAATGCCATAAAGTAGAGGACTCAACCATGTACATAGAATCTGCTTTATTATTAATAATAGATCCACCGTCATTCTGTTGTGAATTTGGTGGTACCCCGTTGCAATCTAGACAAAGAACAAAATACCCACAAGCACAATAATGGAAGAATCACACACACAAGAACACAAGAAATTGTTTACCCGGTTCATTCAACACATGAACTACGTTCGGGGGCAATTGCCAAGCCAATATTGTATTAGACACCTTCTAATATGTTGCTACTACAACTACAATGTGTTCTAGGTCGTATCTATGCTTATATAGCAATACAAGGAAACCCTAAATCAAATTAAGAAGAGTTTGTATCAAAATAGGAAACAAAATCTGCTGCAGAAAAATTCTCCCGACACGTGGGCGGTCGCCCAACACACCATGGGCGGTCGCCCAAGATAGAAAAATTTCCCGAGCCATCCTTCTGTACATGTGGGCGGTCGCCCACCACCACCATGGGCGGTCGCCCAGTCCAACAGAAGCCTCCCCACAATTTTCCTCCTTGATCTCACCAACTCCTCCAACTTAGACTCCTTTTCCTCATAGTTTAGGATTCCAATCCCAACAATCTCCCACCGGAGACTAAACTAACAAGCATAGAACACCCATCAACTCCCACCACGGAGTAATGACCTTCGAACACATTTCCCCCATATTGGCTTGACACTACCGAACCTCCCGCTCAAGTATTAAGGCGAGTTGAAACCAAGCGACATTTCAACCTCTCCGTGTTAGATGATTATTGCCTCCCCAAATCAGCTTCTACCTTGATTTCTTCCCGCAAGTCTAACTTCGCCTTCTCCCTCCAGACCCACCTTCCTCGCAATGCTTCCCCTTGAAACTTGGACGTTCCTTGTTTCTTGCATCGTCTTCTTTTGTTCTGAATACGCTCTCTGTTAGGGCACTTGGACTTCCACACCGCGTTGATCATCTTTGTGTCCTTCTCCCCCCTAACATACCATTTTTTGATGTCTCTCCTTTCTACACCAATAGGACGGTTCTTTAGCCTCTTGCTCCCACCGGAACAAATTTCGACATTGTAGGTAGAGTACAACATCTTCCCCTTAACCCCACGAGCTAACACCTTAGCCCCTTTTGTGACTTCCCAAGACCCACCAATGAAGGTCACACCATACCCTTCACTGTCAAGTTGTCCCACAGAAATCACTCTTCTCCTCAAATCCGGAACATGCATCACATTGGGTAGTTGTAAAACAGCCCGTTAGTGTCTTCATCATCACATCCCCTTACCTTTGATCTTCAGCCAAGCCGACCATCACCAAGATAGATAACCCCAAAATCTCCAGCTTTATACCACTCCATTGATTCCGCATCCCCACTAGCATGACAATAGGCTCCGTAATCCAACACCCAATCTTCACCCGACCGCTCCTCTCCTAGGATTAATACATCTCCCCATCATCCACCACGTGTGCACCACCATCTTTACCCTGGACAATATAATCGATATGACCCATTTCTCCACAATTGTAGCACTTGACCTTTTCCCCTTTTTCGGTCCTCCCCTTCCCCTATTTCTCTCCACCCTAAGTGCAGCCCCATCTACTAAGATTCTCCCCTTTTCTCTTTCCTTCTCAACTCCTCTTGAAAGATGAGATCTCTAACCTCCGTATACACCAATGCCGCTGACGTACTAATCGTTGTGACAGCTTACCTCCCAACTATCGTGCAAAGATTTTAGTAGAAAACAAGCTAGCACTTCATCGGAGAAAGTAATATCAACACTTTTCAATTGGTCCACCATACCTTTGAAACTGCCGATATGACTTGCTGCTGTCTGCCCCTCTGACATCTTCGCATTCGCAAACCTCTTTATCAAATGCACCTTGTTGATATTAGACGGCTTCTCATACATGTCTGATAGCGTTTGTAGCAACTCCACCATTTTCTTGGCCTCCATAGCGTTCCGTGCAACGTCGTCGGTTAGAGCGCACCTCACCGCTCCTAACGCCTTCCGATCTAACGTCTCTCAATCCCCTTGTGACATGTCTTCGGGTTTCTCCTTTAAGGGTTTATGAAGATCCTTACAATAAAGTTAATCTTCAACCTCGTCCTCTAGAACGTGAAATTCACACCGTTGAATTTCTCGATTGAGTTCTTCATCTGATTGCTTCACCAAGTCCCCAAGAACGCGATTCAAAATTAATCAACTAATGAAAAAATTTTGAATCCTCCGAACCAAAGCTCTGATACCAGTTGTTGTGAATTTGGTGGTACCCCGTTGCAATCTAGACAAAGAACAAAATACCCACAAGCACAATAATGGAAGAATCACACACACAAGAACATAAGAAATTGTTTACCCGGTTCATTCAACACATGAACTACGTCCGGGGGCAATTGCCAAGCCAATATTGTATTAGACACCTTCTAATATGTTGCTACTACAACTACAATGTGTTCTAGGTCATATCTATGCTTATATAGCAATACAAGGAAACCCTAAATCAAATTAAGAAGAGTTTGTATCAAAATAGGAAACAAAATCTGCTGTAGAAAAATCCTCCCGACACGTGGGCGGTCGCCCAACACACCATGGGCGGTCGCCCAAGATAGAAAAATTTCCCGAGCCATCCTTTTGTACATGTGGGCGGTCGCCCACCACCACCATGGGCGGTCGCCCAGTCCAACAGAAGCCCCCCCCATGATTTTCCTCCTTGATCTCACCAACTCCTCCGACTTAGACTCCTTTTCCTCATAGTTTAGGACTCCAATCCCAACACATTCGCGGTTACAACACTTAGCTTGAAGAGCCCTTCATAAAGGTAACCCTTTCCAACATACATCCCACCCTTGGTGAGAACAAACTTGTCAGATTCAAAAACAAGTTTGAATCCCTTATTACTAAGTACAGGACTAGAAACCAAGTTCTTACAAATACTAGGTACATGTAACACATTACTAAGTACAAGTTCCTTCCCGGAAGTGAGTTTCAGATTCACCTTCCCCTTTCCCTCCACTTTTGCAGTAGCAGCATTCCCCATGAACAAAGATTCACCATCTTTGATTGGTTGGTAGGAAGAGAACATCTCCTTTGAAGAGCAGATATGTTGGGTAGCCCCCGTATCCACCCACCAATCAACAACATTTGTCACCAGATTGGCTTCAATCACCCCAATAAAGGTGTTCTCAGAATCAGCAAGGTTGGCCTGATTTGAATTTCCAGATCCGGATCCGCCTCCTCCTCCACCATGAGTTTTCCTGTGGCGGCAATCCTTTGCTTTGTGCCCTGGTTTCCCACACACCCAACAACTTCCAGTAGGCTTTTTGAAGCCATTGAATTTATGTGGGGCGAGAGGGTTCTTGCCAGCACCTTTGCCTTTGCCTTTGTTTTTCTGGAACTTGGAGTTTGAACCACCAACCATGTTTGCAACAGGCTCCAAAGACACAGCATCAGCCTTTTCATTCTTTCGGTTGTCCTCTTCAATTTGAAGTTTCAGAACCAATTGCTCAAAATCCATGTTCTCAGTTAGATGTCCTAAATAAATTTTAAAATCTTTTCATGATGGTGGTAATTTTTCAATCACTGCACCAACAAGGAAATTGGGGTTAAGACCCATACCTTCAACATCTAACTCGTGAACAATCACTTGCAGTTCTTCAACTTGCTTGACAACAGGCTTTGCATCGCTCATCTTGAAGTTAAGAAATTTGCCTACAACAAACTTTTTGGAACAAGCAACTTCAGATTTGTACTTCTTGTCTAATGACTCCCACAATTCCCTTGCTGTTGCAATTTTGGAATAAATATCATAAAGGGAATCATCGAGAGCATTGAGAATATAATTTCTGCAATTATATTCATTGTTGTTCCAGCCTCAATTTCTTTCGCCTCTCGGCCTTCGAGCATTTGATGGAGCACCGCTCCTTCTCCTTCCTCGGCAATGCCCTGGGAGCCTCTGTGGTCAATACATTCGCCACATGCAACGTTGTCAGATAGAACAACATCTTCTGTTGCCAACGTTTAAAGTCTGAACCCTTAAATTTTTCGGGTTTCTCCGCATGACTTTTCACAACAGATTGGTCCATCTCTGAAAAACAGAGGAATTTCTGACTTAGATTGTTAGAACCAATCTAATATTCTATAAATATAAATATCAATAAAAGTAATTACAATAATATTTAAATTAAAATCAGATTATAAAACAAATATAAACCTGAGAACGCTACAAATTCTTCAAAGTGAGGCTCGCTGCAGTGTCCTAAGTCGAAATTCGTCCCCGCTTCGCCGCAGCTTTAGGACGTCTGGCTTGAGGATACAACACTTTGGAACAAGTTCTTGCAGAAGAACTCGTCCCTGGCGAATATACTAAATGCTTTCAGAAAGATAGAAGGGAAAGAGAAGATGAAAACTTTTTTTTGTAATCGGAACACAATCTGTTTTGTGTTTATATAGGACTAGGTTGAAAAGACATGTCTTTTCAAATTCAAATTCGCATACGTATCTTTCAATGTATGACAGTTAAAACTGTCATTTCAAAAATCAAATCTGGCATTATCCAAAACTAAAATAATAATTTAAAATAATGTTAAAAAATATTTTAATATTAATTTACAAAAATTAAATTAGTTCAGAACATCATTTGACTGCCAAGATTCGAGCTTTATGTTAATAAAAACCTGTGTCATGGGGCTATGCCCGATGACTTTTGTCCGTCTCGAAAAGAGCTTCGATTTGATATGCTGTGCGTTCCGTGGTTCATCCGGAATAAAAAGTTATGCTCATTTTAGCGCACACACATAAATTTCACTAAAAGCTCTATTTTTCAATAAACACCTTTAACTTTCATCTTTTATCACATAAGTCCACATAAGTTCCAACAGAGAATAGTAGGTGGATAGTTTTTGTGGGTATAACAAGCGGGTCTCATTGAATAAAAAAACATTATAAAAATTCCAGTTTGGGTCATGTGACTTATCAATGGGACACCATAAAAAGAAATTTGTGCCCCTTATTATGTGACGGAGGGAGTACGTTATATTGATATGCTTGTTCTTTCGTATTCTCTTTTTTGGTTAAACAGGATTTGTCTGTACTCTGAAACACAATAGACTCAACAATGTCAAAGAACACTCTGAAATCAGAGCATAACACTAAGTACTAGTACAATAACGTCCATATACATACAGCCATAGCCTACTTAATGTAGTTACAATTTTGATTAGCAGGGGGAAAGATCACATATGTGTACCTTTAGGTGCCAGCTCTAGAAAATTCTCCATTTTCTGATAATCATCAGTATTCTTGAATAGGAAGGCCCAAGAATTAATCTAGTGTGAACTTTCATCTGAAGCAGAAACCAATAAAATAGCATTCTTCACGAAGCAGCTGCAACCAATGAAAGAGTACAGTAAGGCTGCATTTCGGTAAGCCGATAGTATGATGAATATGGAAAAGTATGGAAGGCGTTGAGGTTTAACTTTAAAGTTCATGATCATAAGGCTAAAAAGTATCCCAAAGTAGATTGTCAAATCGGGTTCAGTACAACTTAACTTTAACCCCGATTTGTTGCAGTACATGTAGAAAGAAGAAATAACTCAGATGAAGCATTTGCAGGGTAAAAATGGGATATTCCTAACTGCCTTGCAAAAAAGAACAAAGTGAACTAAGGAAACTTAAAGGCACAATGTCTGCTTGCAAAAAATTCTCCTGTAACACAGATAATTTTAACAGTTAAATGCAACCAAAGAAGCGAGAAATGAAAATCAGCAGTGGCCTTGACTCCCTTGATATACATTTTAACATTTCCAATTGAAGCTTTGATCATGAGCATACCGAGAAAACTTTCATCAATTCCATAAATAACTACAGATATATATGAAACTATCCCACTTGAACAACCAGTACATAGACACCCAGAACCGAGTAATAGCAACACTGATCACACAAAAACACAGGCCTTGAGAAATAGACAGTAACATTTCCCATATAAACCTATGATGTTTAAAAGCCTTGTAGAACACAACTGTATAACAAGAAATGGCTATATTATAGTATGCCAATGGTCGACGAATGCTCAGGTGATCTTGAGGGAGAAGATAAGTATGGCTTGGGAGGTATTTGCAGCAACTCCAAGTTCCCTTACAGCATCTCCAACACCCTAGTCGTTGATGGACGACATAAAGGATCGGTTTGTATGCACCACAAGCTTACTATAATCATCTTCCTCGCAATCTCATCTTCCCCGTCATTCACAATACCATGCAATCCAAGTTGATTGTCCGATTCAACTTGTTTGTATATCCAATGCGGAAAGTATATTTCACTAGTATGACCGGGTTTCACCTCTATGTTCTTTCTACCTCCAACCATTTCCGATACCATCATCCCATAGCTATATACATCAGACTTGTATGACACCTCTCCAATGTTTCGACAAAACACTTCTGGAGCGATGTAACCAATGGTCCCTCTTGCAGTCAATGTTGATAAGACGCCCTCTTTTCCTGGACAAAGCTTAGCAAGGCCAAAATCAGCAATCTTTGGATTGAAATCTTCATCTAGAAGAATGTTATGAGGCTTTATATCGAAATGCAAAATTCGGGTGTTACAACCACGGTGCAAGTACTCTAAACCTCGTGCAATGCCTATTGCAATTTGATACAATTTTTCCCACCCTAGTTGACGATCCTTCAATGAACTACCACCGTAAATGAATTTCTCAAGTGATCCATTAGGCATGAATTCATAGACAAGAGCTCTTTTATGACCCTCAAAACAGAATCCTAAAAGGTTGACAATGTTAACATGTGAAGTCCTGCTGATACTTGCAACCTCGTTGATGAAATCTTCACCATTGCCTTTGGATCCATTCAAAACCTTCACTGCCACAAGATTACCATTGCACAACTTTCCTCTGTATACGTGGCCATAACCTCCTTCACCTAATTTTTCTTTGAATGAGTTTGTCATCTTCTTAACATCTAAATACAAGTATCTTCTCGGAGCAAGAGATCCATAATTCTTCAGAAAGTCCTCTACATTTTGATACTTCTCTGCCTTTTTCCACGATAAAACCATGTACTTTGCTAATGTGGATCTAAATATGATGTAAACTGTAATTACCAAAACTACGATTCCAACAGCCACAGCCACTGCAACAATAAGGGAGAAAATTTAGACTAGTTCTACTGTGAGAAGACATGAGCTAGTGTGAACAGTGTTATTTTCGTGTAATCTCATGGAGATACAGTTGCTTCACAAAAGTAATACAGTTGCAAAACAACAAAATTGATCATGAATGGCACATGTTAAGATTAACATTTAGTCATGTATTTGTGGTTTATGTTAATAAATATGGTTGGAGGAGCAATTACCTGTGGCAATAACAACGATCCTGTTCCTTGTTTCTGCAATTATAGAAGAACATAGTCAGTACAGAAAGGAAAAACAATTGCAGCTAAAATTGATCATGAATGGCACATGTTAAGATTAACATTTTGTCATAGTTCTTGATATATGTTACTTATGCTGATACCTTTAGCATCATGTACACAGAGGAAATCTCTGCCCTCTGTTTGACATTGGCCTCCGTTGTAGTCACATCTGAGACAATTCTCAGATACATGCATAACAAGAGTGATGTTAGCAGCTAAAATTGGGAACAAGTCAGTTTGATTGGTTCCAGGAGGAAGCATGCCTAGTGGTAGATGTGGTAACTGAATAACTACACACTCTTGAGGAATATTCACACGATCTGAAATATCCACATAATTTGCTGGATATTTATAGTACAGATTGAAGTCTCCGCAACCTCTGTAAGGATGATATGTTGATTTATCAAAGTGTCTATCAGTCGTACGAGCGACCTCAGGACTGTTGTTACATTTGAATAAGGTAAGAGGAGGAAAGATTGAGTAGGAAATGGAAGAAGTGTTGGGAAAATTCAAATTATTGAAAGCGTCGCAATTTCTACTGGTTATTTGTTCTGCAAAAACATTGTCGCGAATAGCTATAGTACTATTAGTATTCTGCAACCTCCCTATGTAGTCGTACCATCTTGGATCTTCATTGCTAAGTTGGATTCTTGGAACTGTTTCATGGCAATCTAACCAGCACAAACCACATCGTGGGTCCGAGCTGTAGAAAGGGAACCCAAAGAAGCCGAAATTTTTGCACTCGAATTCCGGACAGAAAGGCTTGGAGTTGTTATTATTGTTCCCTTGAACAGAACAGGGAAGAAGATATAGCAGAAATGGGCAAGCAAGAAAGAAGGCAAGAAGAGCCATATGTGCTTCAACAAAGGAAAGAAGATATGGGATTCTGCAATCTAAAACAAGGCTGCTTCTTTCATATGTTATGCTAGTTGGATTTTTGCCTTACTGACATCTATATATCAAGAGCTCATCTGTCCTATGCAAAAGTTGACTTGCAAGTCGACTCTGAAGATGTGGACTAGAATTTCACCCACTAATTATATCCTCCTTTCTTGCTACTAGGGAAGCGCGTGCTACTACTACTTTTGCATATCAGACCTTAAAAACCATTATCGGAAAAGAATCTCTCCAACTTCTTTACTGAAATCGTCAATGGCTTAGACAAGTGAAATAAATTTACAAGTGTTGTCAAAAGTATTGTTAATATTAAGAACAACACAGTTTACTAATGATTTTCAATCAATAGTATAGTGGAACAACTATTGTAGAACACACTCTTTACAAGAACAATCTATCTAACACTCAGAAACACTATAGGAATGAAAGTTATACACGATAACTTACTGGTGTTGGACAGTGTGTTGCCAACACATAGGACAACACTGAAGAGTCGTGTTCTAACTTGTGCAAATCTCAACTTCTGAATTGAGTGAATGTAAATGTCGAATTGTTGCACTATTTATAGGCTCCTATGGATCCTACTCAAACTAACCAGAAAATCAGTCACGAGATAAATTCCTCATTTTTAGCTCCTCCTTCTTTGTTTGTTGAAGACTTAGTCATCCTAGGCTTCACCACTTGTACCACCAAGCAGTTTCAACCTTGTACGCCTTATCTTCAACTCTCTTAAGTAGATAACCTCCTAACAATGTTTAATTGGTCTCCACAATTACACATAACTAAAGATTTTATGTGTAACTTTCTTCTCTACCTCGCAAGTCACGCCTAGAAGCCATGACTTGACCTGTTCAACCATAAACCAAACACACTAATAGCAGATATATAATAATTAGTTATCACTTCGTAATTTATGAATAATATATATTAACTATCCATATTTTAAACTGTCAACACAATGGCAACACATGAGGCAACACTAGTGTAGCAACACTGAAGACAACACCAGTAACAACACTTGTGTAACACTAACAATCTCCCCCTTAGTTATACATTTCTTCACAAAATACAAAGTGATGTTCCTGCAAAAGAATGCTAGTCAAGTAATCTAAGAATATATCTCCCCTTTAATTTTAAACTCCACCTCAATCAAAGATTTAAAACAAACCAAACAAAAATTATTATAAACTAACCACTAAACATCCCAAGTTTAAAATCATTCAACAAAACAGCCATTTTAAACTAATATTAAAGCAAACATTGTTTAAGCAACAAGCAAACCAACAAATAAAATTGTTTTAGTTCAACCACAATTCCAAGAGACAATAAACCATCAGACTTCGGAGGTTGGATCAGCTTAAGGATCAGCCCTTGGTCCTTCAGTTCCACCTTCATTCCCCTCAGCTCTTGCACCTTCATCGGTAGAAACATCACGTCTTTAATCTCCCCCTATTTTGGAAGAAATCAAATCTACCATTTGTTCCATATCCGCTCTCATTTCCAGCAACCCTTGCATTGAGGAATCTTTGTGCTTCATTTGCCTGTGGAAAAAATTATGTACAACAGAAGCATCAATCATAATTGGTGGAGTGTTGCCTTGAGTGTTGCCTTCACTCGGAACAACACTTGGGGCAACACATGGAGCTGGAGCAGCAGCAGGAGGTGCAGTAGCAGCTGAAACCCAAGGGAGATCTTTGTGCCTATCTCCCTAAATGAAATGCTTGCTGATCTTATAGTAAACTGGGCTCTCAGTGTAGTAATCAGCATTCCATAGGGTTAAGGATTGAAAAGTAAGAACATTGAAGCTGAGGGATGGGAAAAGGTATGCGGAGACTTTCTTTTTCTTTGCCCAAGCAGCTAAGTGGGTAAAAACCACTCTCCCAAAGTTTACTCTCTGTCTATTTCCCAACTTATACAACAAAGTAGCTTGTTCTAGGGTAATGGTGTTCTCATTGGCGGTTGAAATCCAATTGGTTATGCAAAGATTATGAAGAACACAAAACAGAGAATTGAGGTGGGCTGCTCTAAAATGATCACTCCATACAGCCATCCTCCCACCCATGAGATAGCTAGCCAATGTATTGGGCTCAATAGCCACACTCTCATCATCAACATTTGGAAGACCATAGGCCCTATTAATCACCGAAGGATTGAAATAAAAAATGGTTCCCCTCACAACGATTTTCCCATAATGGGGGGTATTTATATCATCTATGTCCTCACGCAAATGGGCATAGAAATTTCTCACCACACTCTCAACATACTTTGAAACCTTAGTGACCGTTGGCAAAAAGTTCCTATCCTCCAAAAATTGATAAATCCTAAAGCTTTTGAACTTGATCACATCAATATTTCTCTCATTGAGGATCCTTTTTTTTTAAATCTTGGACCCCTTTGTCCAAATTCGATTCACTATAAAACTCTTCAGATAAAAAGGGAAGTTCATAAAAGCCAAAAGACATATGTTTAGTCCAAGAGTCTGGAGAAAGTGTAGGAGATACACTACAAGGAAAACCGGATTTAGAGACGGAAATTTAGAGACGGACGAAATCTGTAGCTAATTTGGCGACAGATTAGAGACAGAACCAAAAATCAGAGACGGATTCGGATTCCGTCTCTAAATCAGAGACGGATTCAGATTTCGTCTCTAATTCAGAGACGGAATATGAATCCGTCTCTAATTCAGAGACGGAATCTGAATCCGTCTCTAATATAGAGACGAAATCCGAATCCGTCTCTAATTTAGAGACGGAATCCGATTCCGTCTCTAATTTAGAGACGGAATCCGATTCCGTCTCTAATTTAGAGACGGGTTTTGCATTCCGTCTCTAAATTAGAGAGACGGGTTTTGTATCTCGTCTCTAAATTAGAGACAAATTCAATCCGTCTCTAAATTAGAGACAGATTCAAAATCCGTCTCTAAACTTTAGAGACGTATTTTAACCCGTCTCTAATTTAGAGACGGATTTTTGAATCCGTCTCTAATTTAGTGACATTCAACATACGTCTCTAAAATTTAGGAGACAGCATTTAGTATCCGTCTCTAAATTTGACTTTTCTTCTATATACTTTCATTTGTTTAGTTTTTTCTATTTTTTTTATATAACTTTTTCTAAAAAAAACCACTAATTAACAAAGGCTAAAATATTGTTTTCTAGTCAATAAAAATTTTTAAAAAAATAAAAAATAAATATAGGGTAGTCCGTCCCTCTTTTGACTTTTTTTCTATATATTTTCATTTGTTTAGTTTTTTTTATCTTTTTTTATATAACTTTTTCTAAAAAAAACCACTAATTAACAAAGGCTAAAATATTGTTTTCTAGTCAATAAAAATTTTTTAAAAATAAAAAATAAATATAGGGTATTCCGTCCCTCTTTTGACTTTTCTACTATATACTTTCATTTGTTTAGTTTTTTTCTATCTTTTTTCTATAACTTTTTTCTAAAAAAAACCACTGATTAACAAAGGCTAAAATATTATTTTCTAGTCAATAAAAATTTTTAAAAAATAAAAAAATAAATATAGGGTAGTCCGTCCCTCTTTTGACTTTTCTTCTATATACTTTCATTTGTTTAGTTTTTTTCTATCTTTTTTTCTATAACTTTTTCTAAAAAAAAAAAACCACTGATTAACAAAGGCTAAAATATCGTTTTGTAGTAAATAAAAATTTAAAAAAAAATAAAAAATAAATATAGGGTAGTCCGTCCCTCTTTTGACTTTTCTTCTATATACTTTCATTTGTTTAGTTTTTTTCTATCTTTTTTTCTATAACTTTTTCTAAAAAAAAATCAATGATTAACAAATGCTAAAATATTGTTTTCTAGTCAATAAAAAATATTTAAAAAAATAAAAAATAAATATAGGGTAGTCCGTCCCTCTTTTGACTTTTCTTCTATATACTTTCATTTGTTTAGTTTTTTTCTATCTTTTTTTCTATAACTTTTTTTTAAAAAAATCACTGATTAACAAGGGCTAAAATATTGTTTTCTAGTCAATAAAAATTTTTAAATAATAAAAAATAAATATTGGGTAGTCCGTCCCTCTTTTGACTTTTCTTCTATATACTTTCATTTGTTTAGTTTTTTTCTATCTTTTTTTCTATAAATTTTTCTAAAAAAAACTCACTGATTAACAAAGGCTAAAAAATTGTATTCTAGTCAATAAAAAATTTTTTAAAAATAAAAAAATAAATAGAGGATAGTCTGTCCCTCTTTTGACTTTTCTTCTATATACTTTCATATGTTTAGTTTTTTTCTATCTCTTTTTCTATAACTTTTTCTAAAAAAACCACTAATTAACAAAGGCTAAAATATTGTTTTCTAGTCAATAAAATTTTTTTAAAAAAATAAAAAATAAATAGAGGGTAGTCCGTCCCTCTTTTGACTTTTCTTCTATATACTTTCATTTGTTTAGTTTTTTTCTATAACTTTTTCTAAAAAAAACCACTGATTAACAAAGGCTAAAATATTGTTTTCTAGTCAATAAATTTTTTTAAAAAAATAAAAAATAAATATAGGATAGTCCGTCCCTCTTTTGACTTTTCTTCTATATACTTTCATTTGTTTAGTTTTTTTCTATCTTTTTTTCTATAACTTTTTCTAAAAAAAACCACTGATTAACAAAGGCTAAAATATTGTTTTCTAGTCAATAATAATTTTTTTTTAAAAATAAAAATAAATATAGGGTAGTCCGTCCCTCTTTTGACTTTTCTTCTATATACTTTCATTTGTTTAGTTTTTTTCTATCTTTTTTCTATAACTTTTTTAAAAAAACCACTAATTAACAAAGGCTAAAATATTTTTTTTCTAGTCAATAAACATGTGGTTTAAAAATAGGGTATAAATAAATATAGGGTTTAGGTCCCTCTTAGGGGTTGATTTAGGGTTAGGCATAGGTATAGGTATAGGTTCATTTGTTTAGGTTTTTCTATCTTTTTTTCTATAAATTTTTCTAAAAAAATCACTCATGTAACAAGGCCAAAATATGTGGTTTGTGGTCAATAAAAATTTAGGGTAAAAAAATAAAAAATAGATTTAGGGTAGATCCGTTTTGTGGTCTTTAGGGTTTTTCTTCTAGGGTATACTTTCATTTGTTTAGTTTTTTTCTATCTTTTTTCTATAACTATTTTCTATATCCTAAACCCTAATCTGGCTAAAATATTTATTTCTTCACTCAATATGGCATTGTCTTTTATGGCAACCATTGGTCCTCTTTCTTCGGATCGGGAGTCAATATACTTTCATTTGCAGTTTTTTTCTATCATTTGTGGGATAACTTTTCAAAAAAATCACTGATTAACAAAGGCTAAAGATATTGGGTTCGCAATGGGAAAAAATGCTTGTTTGTCAGTTATGGAAGGCGAGATGTAAGATGGTTTTTGAAGGCAAACAAATGGAGTTTAGTGCTATCAATGAGGGAGTTCAACGTGCTTTGTTGAAATGTGTTCTTTCTAAAACCCAAAGGAAAAACTACACAGAAGCTCGTAATATTCTGACTTCTTTGGGATTAAGGGTGTTAGAGGCGAGGCGTAGAGTGAAAAGAACTTCTGAGATGGGAGCCATCGAGGAGCATTGTTACACACTCACCACGGATCTTCGGTGCATGGTGAGTGCTCAGAGGAGGTATCATTCGAGATTGGAGGGGTGGTTTCATTCGTGCTTTTTCCAATTTTTTTATGGGAGGGGCACCAACATGACGGCGAGATTTTGTCCCTTCTGACGGGTTAAGAGTATGTCTGATCTTCAATTTGATTCTTCTAGAGTCTTTCTTTGGTGACTGTTTTCATCTTGAAAAGGGCGTTTCTTCCGTCCATGGCAACACTCATATGAGGTTAGGGAATGTGGGAATTTTGTCAATACCCTTTAGCATTCGATAAATGTTTTAAGAAGTTAATTGGCTCTTTTTTGATCGTCTAGCGGCGGTGGCACATGTCCATCATCATCATATGGTTTATTTGCTTGCTAGAGATCTTCCGGAGGAGGTTATAGAGGCTTTGAGATTTGATAACTCTGGATGCTATGTGGTTCGTAATTGAGTCGGGTCAGTTTTTGGCCTTGAAGGGAGATTGGTTTCTGCAAATATTTGATATTTGATTGTCGGGCCGTTTGGTGGCCGCTTTGGTTGGATGTTTGCAGTTGTTTGTCAAGTCGCTGATGGAGTGCAAGTACTGGTGTCAAAGCATAGCAGTGAGTTTGCTGAAGTTTCAAGGATTTTTGGTTGCATGGGTTTTAAGCTGTTGATTGTTTTTTTTCTGATGTGCACGGCAGTGCCATGGGCATTGCACGCCCGTGCATTTGTTCTTGGGCGGACGCCCTTGTTTTTCGGCCAGACTTGGGTGGCCGCCCTTGGTGCTGGATTGGGCCTAAGTTTGTTTTTGGGCTTGGCTAATTTGGGGAGCTTTTTTGGTTTTTTTTACTGGGCTTTATTTTTGTTTTATTTTTTTGGAGATAGAGTTGGGTTATATTCCCACTCATTTTTGTATTCTTTTTAATTTCCATTAATAAAATTTCCAGGTGTCGTCCTGGTTTTTCTCAAAAAAAAAATCCTAAATCCTAAACCCTAAATCCTAAACCCTAACCCCTAACCCCTAAACCCTAAACCTTAAACCCTAAACCCTATACCCTAACCCCTATACCCTATACCCTAACCCCTAAACCCTAAACCCTAACCCTTAAACCCTAAACCCTAAACCCTAAACCCTATACCCTAACCCCTAACCCCTAAACCCTAAACCCTAACCCTAAACCCTAAACCCTAACTCTAAACCCTTTACCCTATACCTTAAACCCTAAACCCTAAACCCTATACCCTAAGCCCTAAATCCTAACCCCTAAACCCTAAACCCTAAACCCTATACCCTAAACCCTAAACCCTAACCCCTAACCCCTAACCCCTAAACCCTAAACCCTAACCCCTAACCCCTAACCTCTAACCCTAAACCCTATACCCTAAACCTTAAACCCTAACCCCTAACCCCTAAACCCTATACCCTAAACCCTAACCCCTATACCCTAACCCCCTAAACCCTAAACCCTAAACCCTAACCCCTAACCCCTAAACCCTAAACCCTAACCCCTAACCCCTAACCCCTAACCTCTAACCCCTAAACCCTAAACCCTAACCCCTAAACCCTATACCCTAAACCCTAAACCCTATACCCTATACCCTAACCCCTAAACCTTATATTTATTGACTAGAAAACAATATTTTAGCCTTTGTTAATTAGTGGTTTTTTTAGAAAAAGTTATAGAATCCTAAAAACTCTAAATAATGACACATATTTGTAACTCAATTTCCATTTGGATTTTGAGGAAAGCCATAGAGATGAAAAACACTTTAAATGTCATTTCAAATGTAGAAAAAAATTAAAAAAAAAATAAACGAGGTAGCCGTATAGGGTTTTGGGTATAGAAATATATATTTTAGGGTTTAGTTATATGATTTAGGGTAAGTATATTTTTTTTTATTATTATTATATTATGTTTTTTAATCAATTATTATTTTTCTATTTAATAAGTATTATTATAGCATTAAGTATTTATACTAATATAGGCTTTAAAAAAACATTTATACTAATTATCTAATAATAATTATTAAGTACATTAATAAATATTTTAAATATATTAATGAGCATTATTGTTATCTATTTTTTTTATTATTCTTATAAATGACACTTTTTTTTCTCTTTTTTCAAATCAAACCAGAACCTAAATCCTTGCTTTCACATGGATCACGATCTTAACCATACATTAAACTGAATCCAATGGCTCATATTTAATCATCAATTTCACTTGGATAACCATCTAAATCATTCATTTCACTTAAAATCAATGGCCAAAAATCACTCCCCCACCCACCCACCCACTTAACTTATCCTAATTAACTACCCAAACCCCCCTCCCCGTTTCATTTCATCAGAAACCCTAAAATTATTGTTATTGTTAATAAGTATTTTTTTATAATTTATTAATATCAATTATTACTTAGGTATATTAATATTTCTTAGAAGTTTAAATTATTAAATTATTATTAATAAATTTAAAATAATTAAATTAATGAATATTATTATTAATTAATAAAATTATTATGTTTGATGTTATGTATTATTACTAGTTATTATTAATATTATTATTAATTATATAATAATATTATTATTAATTATATAATAATAACTATTAATATATTCAATTATATAATTGAATAATTAACAATAAAATCATTATTAGTCTTATTATTAAGTATTATTACTAATTATATGATAATGTTATTATTCTTGATATTATGCATACTAATATAACTAAAATTTTGGGTAAATCAAATAAAAACATGTAAATATTTTAGATAACTTTTTGTAAATTTCAGTAATAAAAAAAATCTAAAATATTTTTTCCTATTCAATAAAAAATAATAAAAATTACTAGTTATTATTAATACTATTATTAATATTATTACTGTTTATATAATTAATATTAATATTATTACTGTTTATATAATTAATATTAATATTAATTAATCAATCAATTATATAATTAATAATTTATTAATAAATATTATTAATAATAAATATCATTATTCTTAATATTAGACATAAATATTTTAGTTAGTGTATAATATAGTGTGAAATAAATATAAATATGTGATGTGGCATTGTTTGATTGGATTTCATAATTTCACGCGGATTGAGCCAAAGTAAAATCTGATCGTTCAATACCTTCGATCAAACGGACCATATTAATCCAAACAAAAACACTTACTCTCTCTCTCTCTCCCTATTTCTCACCCATTTCTCTCTCTCCTTCTCTCAGTTTCAAATTACAGAGTACAGACCCACCACCGTTTTCTCTCTCTCATTTCCCTCTTCTCCCTAAGGTCTCCTTCAGCCTCCGTTCGCCCTCCGGCACCATCACATACCTTCGCCCTCCGTCACTCTCTCTCTTTCTCCATTTCCTTCGCCCTCCGTCACTCACAATACGCCTCCCTCTCCCTCTCTCGTCTCCGACGACGGCAACGGTTCGCACTCCGTCTCTCCTCTGGTTCTTCCGTCTTCGCCACAGATCTGGTAACACTCCGTCTCTCCCTCTATTTAGATTTCGCACGATTGTTTTTCAATCTATGTTTTGATTTCGTTTTGATTTTTTAATCTCTCTTCACACTCCGTCTCTCTCTAGTTTTGATTTCGCCCATTGTTGATTTTTGTTTTGTAGAAACTTCATTGATCAAGTTTGCTGTCAAATTTGCTGAAATCTTGACCAAGATTGACCGGAGGTCTGGTAAAGAGCTTGAGAAGGAGCCCAAGTTTTTGAAAAATGGTGATGCGGGTTTTGTGAAGATGATTCCGACTAAGCCCTTGGTGTTGAGAGATATGAGGCAGACAGTGGCTGTGGGAGTTATCAAGAGTGTTGAGAAGAAAGACCCAACTGGAGCTAAGGTGACTAAAGCAGCTGCTAAGAAGAAGTGAACCGTTAAGTTTGAGCAATTTTTCAATGGAGGCTATTTTTTTTCTTTCATTTTGGTGTTTATTGAACAATTTTGTGGTTTTGCTGGTTTATATTATTTGTGGTGTCAGAACTGGGTGCTAGATAGGCGGTGGTGAGCCTATTTTGGTACCGGGTCATAGTAAAACCGGGTTAGTTTGAATTTTTGAAAGCATTAGCTGCATTATTTATGGTTAAGGACGGATTTGAGTAGAAAAGAAGTTTAGGGGGGTAAAGTGTAATTGTGAATTATCAAGGATTGACTTAAGATTAATAAAAGTTAAGGGACTTATTTGAAAATAAAAAAAATTAAGGGATTGATTTGAGATTAAGAAAAATCAAGGGACTGATTTAATATTTATTTAAAAATATATACTAATATATTTTATATATATATATATATATATCTATATTTAAAATATACTAGTATAATTTTTTTTTAAAAAATTCTCAATTTAGCGACGGAAATATCCGTTGCTAAAATGGTTTGAAAATAAAACGAGAATTTAAATAGAGACGAAAAATCTGTCGCTAATCCGTAGACGGTCATATCTGTAGCTAATTTAGACACGGATATATCTGTCTCTAATTTAGAGACGGACATATCTGTCTCTAATTTAGAGACGGCCATATCTGTCTCTAAATTAGAGACAGACATATCCGTCTCTAAAGTAGCTACAAAATAGCGACGCTCAATTTAGCGACAAACCTGCATCCACGGAATAGCTACGGAACAAATCTGTAGCTAAACACGATTTAGCTACGGAATCTTCATTTTAGCTACGGAATTTGCCGTAGCTAAAATCGATTTTCCTTGTAGTGATACCTCAGGTGTTGCAATGGGTATGGTGGAGGGTGTGGTTCTTTGTGTTGTTGTTGTTGTTGTTGTTGCAGCATGTGTTGTGGCTGGTGTTGTCTCAGCTGTGGAAACACTTGAGACAACACTTCGTTGAGTCATTTGTTTCTTGACCAATCTTTACTGGGCTTGAGCTAGTGCCTCATCAAACGCATCTTCTAACCAAGCATCATCATCATTAGAAGAGGATTTTTCTTTGCTAGCCTTGAAGTTCTTGTCCGAACCTTCTTCTGAAGATACCTCAAGTGAGGCACTTGATTCATCATCAATGATCTCCACTGGGTCATCAGGCATGTTGGAAGCTTCACCTTTTGTCCTTTATAGAGTCTTGATTCTCTCACACTGTCGCCTACCCCTAGCCCTAGAAGGGGCATCAACCACTTTCCTCTTCCTAGTCTTCTTTGAGATAGCCAATGTGAGCTCCAAGGAATGAGAGGTTTCAGGGATAATCATAGCAACTAGAGAGGGAGGAGGATTTGACACAACAAATTCTAGGTTTGGTGTTGTGGAAGCTGTTGCGGATAGTGTTGTCGCAAGTGATGTCTCCATATGAATGGCAACACTTGACGCAACACTTGAAGGGGCTATTGGAGAGATATCCATTGGAGATATATTTTGGAAGCTTTTTGATGGGCTATCCATGGCGGTTTGAAGGGAAGGAGGAAGATAAAGACGAAAGGTTTTTTAGAGAGAGAGAGAGAGACGTAGAGAGAGATGGCGGTGAATAGGGATTGTAGAGGGAGGTGGTTAATTTAAGAGGAATAGGGAGAGATAATAGGGATGATTTGACTACTTCAAATCAACTCATCATTATCTTTATCTCAACATCTCACAACTAATTAATTCCAGCCTTTTTTTTTAATTTAAAAAAAAAAACAATAATAGAAACTAAAATATAATTACTGAAATATCCGAGAATTTTGGATTTTCAAATTTGAAAATCAAGATCAAATAAAATTGAATCTTCAAAATAATAGAAATTTCATAATTACATTTAGATAGGAAAAATTAAGGATTTTTATTAAAAATATTTTCATTTCACAAACTCTAAATATAAGTAAATAGACTTTTTGATCATCAAAATTTAATTAATAAAAATCCAAAAATAAAAGGAAGAATAAATAAAAAAAATATAGCACCTACTAATGTGTTGCTAGCAATGTTGTGTAACACATAAGACAACTGGTTATTTTGTCACCCTTGGTTCTTCCCCCGTGTCTTGGAAAATCAAGAAACAACCCACTGTTTCTCGCTCTTCCGCAGAAGCAGAATATCATGCCATGGCCGGCGCCACTTGTGAGTTAACTTGGTTGAAATCATTTCTTGCGTCTTTAGGTGTCTTTCACACACAACCGATGAGGTTGTATTGTGACAATCAAGCAGCATTGCATATTGCTTCCAATCCGGTTTTTCATGAGCGCACTAAGCACATCGATATCGATTGACATTATGTCCGTGAACAACTCCTGGCTCGGAATATTAGTCTCACTCACGTTCGCACGCAACAGCAGTTGGCTGATATATTTATACGAAAGCCCTCGGTCGGCAGTAGTTCGAGTACCTCCTTCGGAAGTTGGGCATTTGTGATCTTCATGCTCCAACTTGAGAGGGAGTATGGGAAATATTTTAAGTATCTTTGTAATATTTGTAAATATTTGTATTCCCATAGTAGCTTAGTTGACCTTCCATAGTTTCTTAGTTTCCATAGAAAATAGTTTCCATTGTGTACACATCTCCTCTATAATAAAGGATCCTCACCTTGTAAAAACACACATTCAGAAATTCAATAATGGTTTAACAGTATCTAAAACAAGGCTGCTTCTTTTTTATGTTACTTTTGTGGGATCTTTGCCTTAATGACATGTTTATATCAACAGCTCATATGTCTGTCATACGAAAAAGTGACTTGCAAATTGACTCTGAAGATGTGGACTAGAATTCATCCTCCCATATCGGGACCTTAAAATCATTAGTGAAGAAGAATCTCTCCACCTTCTTTACCAGCCAACAGTCGAAAGACTGAGTCTTTCCATATCATGTAATTCTAGGAATAACTGCTGGGGACTTGTATGATGGATATGCAAGCAGATAACTTATATGTGTTCTATTTCCATGAATCTATGAACTTTTTCTTCTTGCGTTGTCTTATTTGATCTAAATTCCCATGACAAATTTCCAAATGTTAGTTGAAAGAGACTGATGGGGCGGAAATGTTAACATGGTCAACCTCTCAGAATTTCTTCATTTACTAGGCAAAAGACTGAGTCTTGGTTCTTCCATTTCAACCCAAAAGATGGAGTCAACCTCTCAGAATTTCTTCAGAAGAGTTTATCATGGTCTGCTGCTATTGTCTTCTCCCAACGACAACATGGGTATACTTGTGACATTCTTTGAGACTGTCAAAAGAAAATGAGAGATACGGATGGGCTAAATATGTAGCATAATACTCCCTCATCCCATAATAAGGGGCACAAAATTTGTAGTGCACGAGACATGAGAGAGTATATACATTCAAAAATATTGGTAATAAGTAGGAGTTGAGTATGAAAAGTGAGGTAGGAGAGAGAAAATAGGTTATAGAATAGTAGGTGGATAGTTTTTGTGGGTATGACAAGCGGGTCTTATTGATTAAAAAAGCATTATAAAATTTCCTGTTTGGGTCATGTGACTTATCAACGGGACACCAAAAAAAGAAATTTGTGCCCCTTATTATGGGACGGAGGGAGTACGATTATATTGATTTGCTTGTTCTTTCTTATTCTCTTTTTTGGTTAAACAGGATTTGCCTGTACTCTAAAACACAATAGACTCAACAATGTCAAAGAACACTCTGAAATCAGAGCATAACACTAAGTTCTAGTCCAATAACGTCCATATACATACAGCCATAGCCTACTTAATGTAGTTACAATTTTGATTAGCAGGGGGAAAGATCACATATGTGTACCTTTAGGTGCCAGCTCTAGAAAATTCTCCATTTTCTGATAATCATCAGTATTCTTGAATAGGAAGGCCCAAGAATTAATCTAGTGTGAACTTTTATCTGAAGCAGAAACCAATAAAATAGCATTCTTCATGAAGCAGCTGCAACCAATGAAAGAGTACAGTAAGGCTGCATTTCGGTAAGCCGATAGTATGATGAATATGAAAAAGTATGGAAGGCGTTGAGGTTTAACTTTAAAGTTCATGATCATAAGGCTAAAAAGTATCCCAATGTAGATTGTCAAATCGGGTTCAGTACAACTTAACTTTAACCCCGATTTGTTGCAGTAGATGTAGAAAGAAGAAATAACTCAGATGAAGCATTTGCAGGGTAAAAATGGGGTATTCCTAACTGCCTTGCAAAAAAGAACAAAGTGAACTAAGAAAACTTAAAGGCACAATGTCTGCTTGCAAAAAATTCTCCTGTAACACAGATAATTATAACAGTTAAATGCAACCAACGAAGCGAGAAATGAAAATCAGCAGTGGCCTTGACTCCCTTGATATACATTTTAACATTTCCAATTGAAGCTTTGATCATGAGCATACCGAGAAAACTTTCATCAATTCCATAAATAACTACAGAAATATATGAAACTATCTCACTTGAACAACCAGTACATAGACACCCAGAACCGAGTATTAGCAACACTGATCACACAAAAACACAGGCCTTGAGAAATAGACAGTAACATTTCCCATATAAACCAATGATGGTTAAAAGCCTTGTAGAACACAACTGTATAACAAGAAATGGCTATATTATAGTATGCCAATGGTCGACGAATGCTCAGGTGATCTTGAGGGAGAAGATAAGTATGGCTTGGGAGGTATTTGCAGCAACTCCAAGTTCCCTTCCAGCATCTCCAACACCCTAGTCATTGATGGACGACATAAAGGATCGGTTTGTATGCACCACAAGCTTACTATAATCATCTTCCTCGCAATCTCATCTTCCCCGTCATTCACAATACCATGCAATCCAAGTTGATTGTCCGATTCAACTTGTTTGTATATCCAATGCGGAAAGTATATTTCACTAGTATGACCGGGTTTCACCTCTATGTTCTTTCTACCTCCAACCATTTCCGATACCATCATCCCATAGCTATATACATCAGACTTGTATGACACCTCTCCAATGTTTCGACAAAACACTTCTGGAGCGATGTAACCAATGGTTCCTCTTGCAGTCAATGTTGATAAGACGCCCTCTTTTCCTGGACAAAGCTTAGCAAGGCCAAAATCAGCAATCTTTGGATTGAAATCTTCATCTAGAAGAATGTTATGAGGCTTTATATCGAAATGCAAAATTCGGGTGTTACAACCACGGTGCAAGTACTCTAAACCTCGTGCAATGCCTATTGCAATTTGATACAATTTTTCCCACCCTAGTTGACGATCCTTCAATGAACTACCACCGTAAATGAATTTCTCAAGTGATCCATTAGGCATGAATTCATAGACAAGAGCTCTTTTATGACCCTCAAAACAGAATCCTAAAAGGTTGACAATGTTAACATGTGAAGTCCTGCTGATACTTGCAACCTCGTTGATGAAATCTTCACCATTGCCTTTGGATCCATTCAAAACCTTCACTGCCACAAGATTACCATTGCACAACTTTCCTCTGTATACGTGGCCATAACCTCCTTCACCTAATTTTTCTTTGAATGAGTTTGTCATCTTCTTAACATCTAAATACAAGTATCTTCTCGGAGCAAGAGATCCATAATTCTTCAGAAAGTCCTCTACATTTTGATACTTCTCTGCCTTTTTCCACGATAAAACCATGTACTTTGCTAATGTGGATCTAAATATGATGCAAACTGTAATTACCAAAACTACGATTCCAACAGCCACAGCCACTGCAACAATAAGGGAGAAAATTTAGACTAGTTCTACTGTGAGAAGACATGAGCTAGTGTGAACAGTGTTATTTTCGTGTAATCTCATGGAGATACAGTTGCTTCACAAAAGTAATACAGTTGCAAAACAACAAAATTGATCATGAATGGCACATGTTAATGATGCTACCCAAGAATAATGATTGGGCCCAATCCAAGTCCAAAGGCGAGAAATTATCTAGAAGGCCCAAAGTGAGATAAAACCCAAGAAGAAGTCAAAAGTAGAGGTGGCCCAAGGAGGATCATAAGAAAGCGAGATAGGAAGTATCCCGCTAGAGTTAGTGAGATGGGGGAAGATCAAGGCAGTAATAGCGAGACATTATGAGGCAAGCCGGCGAGATAACGATAAAGATGAAAGGCGAGATATTATGGTAAGGCGATACGAGCCATAGTTAACCTTATCCGGCGAGAGATGGATTCCAATTGATGTTATTCACCGGAGGCGGCATATAAATATCTATGAAGTGGGACCCATTAAACGGTTATGCATTGGGATCGGTGATCACGTGTTAAGGGTTTACTTTTATAAAGGACCAATGGAGTGGTGACACGTGTAAGGAGGCATGGAACGTGAGGAGGTCACATGCAAGGCACGAGGGTAGGGGTATAAATATGAGAGAAATGCTTCATTCCAGAGGTACGTTCATTTTACACACACAAACACCTTTCCTACTGTTGGTTTTTCCCCTCTCTCAAGCAAACACTTATCCTCACGCCGGAGGGGCTTACGCCGGAGCCGCCCCCGGCTTAGTTGACGTTTGATTGTGTGCAGAAGGAAACGGAGAAGAAGGAGTCGGAGATATCAAATTTGGACTACAACGGTGTGTTGCTGCTTGAGGAAATTCCTGGCAACATCAATTGGTTCCGTTGCCGGGACCGATTCTCTTCAAGGGTTGGAGTTTTGACGGCGGTAGATTGATACCTGTTGAGTGCTGTTCGGAGATCTGGAAATTTGGTTCGTGTTGAGAAGGATTCATTGGGTGTGTTGAATTTTTGGTTGATTTTGTTGTTTTCTACAATTGATAAGTTGAGATTCATTCTTATTGTTGTGAGAATTGATTGTTGTTTGTTAGATTTTGTGGGTTGAAATAGTTGGAATTTTGATACCGTTTGATTGGTTGGGTATTAATTTCTGATTTCTAAAGTGTTTGCGTGAGTTGAGGAGGAGTGGAAGTTGTTCGTCAAGTTTTGTTCAAAGTTGGGTTTGAATGTGAGATTTGGAATTTGTTGCTGGTTTTGGATTTTGAAAGTTCATTTGATTTTGGTTAGTTTGGATCTTGGTGTTTTTGGTGATAGTGTGGTGTTGAAGCAATTGTTAAGGTTTTGGAAAGTATTTTGTTGGTGTTGAAAGTTTTGGTGCTGGGTTGTTATTTGTTATTTCTTAGTTTCTGGGCTAGATCTTCAAATCTTCATAAGATTTGCAGATTTTCAAAGTTGAAGTTCATCAGTTTGATTACGTAGGTGGAAGGAATGTCAACACCTGTGAAGGGTATAGTGGGCCAGAAAACTGTGGCGGGAAGGAACCTTATTACACCTATGTCTGGGTTTGGGAGTATAGGAATGGGCGGAGCGAGAGATACTTCTTCCTCGCAGCAAATGATTCCGGAGGAGATAGAGCGAGATACTGGTGATGAAAGAGAGAGAAATGTAGTGCCGCCACCACCAGAGGAGGAAGTAGAGAATGAGGAGGAAAGTTTGAGGATCCACAATAATTTGATTTTGCAATTGATTGAAAATAACAAGCGACTAAGGAAACTAAAGAAGAAGCCTACCCCAATCCCGCAGGGTCTGTTAACGGCGACAGTAAAAGGAAACAAGGGATCAAACAAAGAAGTAATCGTGGTGAATGATGAGCGGGAAAAGGAGATGGAGCCTGAGAAGCCTAAGGAAACGGAGGCGAGAATAGAAGGGTCACAAAAGCGGAAGGCAGGAGAATACATGGAGAATGGGCGAAAGATTAAGGTATATCATTGGCCACACACCTCCCAAGTGTCGTCTCTTTATTGTGAAGAGGAGGATGATGATACTGCGTCGAATGAAGCAGAATATGGCGAGAAAGAGTTGAGAAGTTCTAAAGATGGCGAGAAACCTAAGCCGATAGAGAAGGGAAAAGGTGTAGGAGTGAGTCGCTTTGGAGAGGAGGATGGGCTAAAGAAGCAGATGGCCGAGATGGCAAGAAGATTGGCAGAGTTGGAAAGAGGTGGTATAATTGATAGTGAGAAGGATTCTTTTGTCGCTCCATTTGCTAAGTATATCCAGGAGGCCGAGCCCGCCCCAGATTTTCGTTTGCCCGCTTTATCCAAGTATGCAGGAGTAACTACCGCCAGAACTCATGTGGCGGGATTTGAAGTCACAATGGCGATATTGACTAAGGATGATGCTTTGCTATGTAAGACCTTTGCTAGCACCTTAGAACTTCAAGCTTTGGATTGGTTTGTGCAGCTGCCTGTTAATTCTATATTGGGGTATCAAGACTTCAAGAGAAAGTTTTTGGCAAGGTTTGGAGCAGTGGGAGCTCAACCAGTAGTGCTACAGGAGTTGATTGGAATTAAGCAGAAGGCGGGAGAAGGCCTTGTCACTTATACCAACAGATTTTTGCTAATTGCCAATCAAATTTCTGAGATTGATCCCAAATATGTCATAATGATGTATATGTCGGGCTTGCTGTCTGAATCTTTCAAGAGGGAGTTAAGGATGAGGCTACCTGCGACTTTGAGCGAGTTGCACGAGCGAGTCAAGGCGTATTGTGGTGGTGAGGATATTGATGAAGGAACTTCTAACACTGGAAAGAAAAGTGTTAAGGACAGGATTGAATATGTGAAGGAGGGAAATGCAGCTCAAGGAGGAGGTAGAGGGAATCCAGCTGGCGGGAGAGGTGGAGGTCGCAATGGAGGTCGCAATGGAGGTCGTGGGGTAAGGAGGATAGTGAGATTTAAAAGGTTGACTGCTACACCAAGTGAAATTTTGCGAAATTTTGTTGAGTTGCCGGCAGCTTTTGAAATGAATGATCTAGGGAGGATTAATATGAACCAATACTGTAATTATCATCGGGACAGGGGACATGATACGGACAATTGCTATAACCTGAAGAAAGTAATTCAAGGAAAGGTTGATAGAGGCGAGCTACAAGAGTATGTATGGCAAGAGCAGAATGTGGCGGCTCAAGGAGGAAACGGCAACAGGAATGAAATTATGGTGATTCACGAGCCGACAAGTATTACTTGCTTAAGTAACCAAATCATGTCGCTATCTCATACTTGCCACATTCCCGCTTACCCACCCAGTGAGGAAAGGATGATCAGTTTTTCTAGACGAGAATTGGCTTTAACTCCAAGCCATGGATGCCAACCAATTGTGATTTCTATTGCTCCGGGGAACAGTATTTTGCATCGAGTATTGGAGGATTCAGGAGCTAGCCGCAACATCCTTTATTATGACGCGTTCAAAAAGATGCGATATACAGAGGCTAATCTGGTGCCTTATAAAGGATTTTTAGAAGGGTTTACAAACCATACTGTGAGGGTTAAGGGGACAATTTCTTTGGTGGTGGAAATAGGAGAAGACGAGAAAGTGAGAACTCGCACCGTGGAATTCATGGTTATTGATTTGGTGTCGCCATACAACGCTATTGTAGGTATCCCCTTTATGCAATCTTTTGAAATGGTGGTTTCTATCCCGCATCAGCGAGTCAAATTCCCTACTTCAAAAGGGATTGCTTGCTTGAAGAGTGAAGTTAAGGAAGTGATTCAAAAGAAGATTGAGATGCAAATGGCGGCAAGAGCTAGCACAAGTTCACTTTCTACAGCTATGGTGGTGCAAGATGCGAGAATTAACATGATCACCGACTTAGGAGGGTATGAGAACTGGGAGGAAACTGAAAGCATGAAGAATAAGTCGGCGATCATTGTTATTGAAGAAAAGACGGAAGATGAAGTTGTGTGGGAAGGAAATGAGGAGCGAGAAACAGAGATAGAGATAGTGCAGGAGAAATCAGAAGGAAATTTGATGGCGTTAATGGTAATGCAAGCCGAGATGGCCTGGTCAAGATCTGCGGAATTTGTGAAAATGAAGGAGCCCCTTATTGAGGAAATAGTGGATTCTGATAGCGAGGATTGTGATGAGGAAATTGTAGTAGAAACACCTAAAGGTGTGTCGCTTGTCGGGAGAGATAAGGGGGAGAAAAGCGACAAAAGAATAAAGAAATGTGTTGAAAAAAGAAAGGCGGTTGAAATGGAAGCGGATACGTTGCAGATGCGAGATGAGCCGGATATTCAGGCCGCCGAAGAATTGAAAGAAGTAATTGTTAATGATGAATACCCAGAGCAAAAAATCAAAATTGGGAAGCAGCTGAAAGAGGAGGAAAGGAATAAGTTGATAGAATTCTTGCGGGATAGTGTTGATGTATTTGCCTGGAAACCGGAAGATATGTGCGGAATAGATGAAAATGTCGCCCTGCATTGCCTGAATGCTGATCCAAACATAGAACCATATAAACAGAAGGTGAGATACCTTTCCGCTGAGAAGGAGAAGGCCGTGATTGGAGAAGTGGAAAAGCTATTGAAGGCGGGAATCATAGAAGAAATCACTTATCCGGTGTGGTTGGCTTGTTCAGTTATGGTGCTGAAGGCGAACAAAAAATGGAGAATGTGTATAGATTTTACAGATTTGAATACGGCTTGCCCCAAGGATTGTTATCCTTTACCGAAAATCGACAGATTGGTGGATTCCATCGCGGGTCATAAGGTGTTTAGCTTCATTGATGCTTATTCAGGATATCACCAAATCAAGATGCTTGAAGAAGACAAGGCCAAAACATCGTTTAGAACCCCCATAGGCAATTTTTGTTATAAAATGATGCCCTTTGGTCTGAAGTATGCTGGGGCGACATACCAAAGAATGGTCAATAAGGTATTTAAGTCGCAAATTGGAAGGAATGTCGAAGCTTACATTGATGATATGGTAATCAAAACCAAGGGGGAGGATCATTTGGTGGATCTGGCTGAGACCTTTGAGAATTTGAGGAAAAATTCCATGAAGCTTAATCCAAGTAAATGCACTTTTGGAGTAACGGCGGGAAAGTTCTTAGGATTCTTGGTAAATCGTCGCGGTATAGAGGCAAATCCGGAGAAGATCCAGGCTTTAATAGATATGAAGTCGCCTAGAACAATCCAAGAGATTCAAAGGTCGAATGGTAGGGTGATAGCTTTGGGGCGGTTTGTGTCGCGGTCGGCCGAGAAATGTTTGCCATTCTTCAAGGTGTTAAAAGGGGACCAGAAATTTTCTTGGGATGAAAAGTGTGAAGAAGCGTTTCATAAGGTAAAGGAGTATTTGGGAAATCCGCCAATTTTATGTAGCCCGGAGGAAGGAGACCCTTTGTATGTTTATCTGGCGGCTTCTGATCTAGCAGTTGCGGCGGTACTGATAAAGGAAGATGGCGGCATACAAAAGCCGGTGTATTATGTTTCAAAGGCGTTAAGCGAAGTAGAGGCGAGATATTTTAAAGCGGAAAAGTTGGCTTATGCTCTGGTGATCGCGACGCGAAAGTTGAGGGCTTATTTTTTATCTCATCCTGTTACTGTTTTGACTAATGCACCTTTGCGGAAGATTTTACAACAGCCTGATTCAGCGGGAAGGCTTCTCAAATGGTCGATTGAATTGACGGAGTTTGATATTCAATATGAGGCGAGAAAAGCCATTAAGGCTCAGGCGTTGGCAGACTTTATTCTCGAGACTTCATTTACTTATGAAAGGGAGGAGATAGAGACTCAGGGGGTCAAGAAGAGGAAGGCTAAGTCGCAGGATCCTGAAGTTGAAGAGGAGAGGGAAAGGCCTGCGGGTTGTTGGGAATTATATGTTGATGGATCTTCTGCCAAAGACAAAGGAGTAGCAGGAATCTCGCTGAAATCACCCGAGAAGGATTGCACATACGAGAAAGCTTTGAGGTTTAAGTTCAACATGACAAATAATCAGGCGGAGTATGAGTCGCTGGTAGCGGGTTTGGAGTTATGTAGAGATATTGGGGTAAAACAGTTGGTCGCTCATTCTGACTCCCAATTAATTGTTAACCAAGTCAAAGGCAGGTACGGGGTGGTGGATTCAACTTTAGCAAAATACTGTGGTATGGTGAGGCAGATTTTGCAGAGTTTTATTTATTGGGAGTTGGTACAGATAGATAGAGAGAAAAATGAGCGTGCCGACATGTTGAGCAAAGCCGCCTGCGATAAAATAGAAGAGTTGCCTAAAAAGATTGTGGTGGAGTTTGTAGAAGAGCCGGCATACGATAGGCCGCTAATCATGGAGGTTGAAGTGGGCGAAAAAGACTGGATTAGCGAAATGAAGGATTATCTGGAAAGGGAAGAATTGCCCCAAGAAGAGGATAGGGCAAAGATCGTGAAGAAAATGTCGCCGAGATTTACTGTGCAAGATGGGATTCTCTAACGCAAATATTTCTCGCGACCTTTGATGAGATGTGTAGAGCCGGGCAAAGTAGATAATGTTTTATTTGAAGTGCATGAAGGCGTTTGCGGCGGCCATCCAGGAGCCAGAACTTTAGCTAACAAAATTATGTTTCATGGGTACAATTGGCCAACATTGAAGAAGGATGCGGAAGAGTATGTGAGGAAATGTGACCAGTGTCAGCGGCATGCAAATATCCCTAGGCAACCTGCGACAGAGCAGACACCTATTGTAGCGGCTTGGCCCTTTGACATGTGGGGGATTGATCTCATAGGGCCTTTTCCCAAAGCCAAAGGAGGGGCTCAAATGGTGGTGGTAGCTGTTGATTATTTCACTAAGTGGACAGAGGCAAGGGCATTAACTTCTACCACTGAAGACCAAATAATCAGATTTGTAACGGAAGAAATCTTGTGTCGCCATGGAATGCCGCGAGCAATCATTTCTGATCACGGGCCGCAATTCAGGAAGAAATTTCATGGTTTTTGCGAAAAATTGAATATCAAACATTGGCAGTCCGCAGTCTATAGGCCGCAGTGTAATGGACAAGTAGAAGCCGCCAACAAACAAGTTTTGGAGATTTTGTGTAAGAACATAGAGAAAAGAGGAGGGGCTTGGTTGGAGGAATTGTCTACGGCCTTGTGGTATGTCAGAACAACGGTGAAGGGATCGACTGGCGAGACAGCTTTCGCATTGACTTATGGCTCAGAAGCAATGGCTCCCGCGGAGATGGGTTTGCCGACCCATAGGGTGACTTATTATGATGAGGTAATGAACGGCGACAGAAGATGCTGCGAGCTAGATCTGAGTGATGAAAAGAGGCTTAGGGCGAGAATGAGAATGATCAATTATAAGCAGAGGATGAAGGCGCAGCACGACAAACGGGTGAATAAGAGATCATTCAGTGTGGGGGATTGGGTGTTGAGAAGCCACGAAGTTAAAGGTGTAACAGCAGGATTTGCAAAGCTAGATCCGAAATGGGAGGGTCCCTTTCAGATTGCCAAGATTGTGCGAGAAGGGACTTATCATTTGAAGGAAGAAGGCGGCAAAGATGTCCCAAATGCATGGAGTGTAGATCATCTAAAGAAGTATTATCATTGAAAGAATAAGGGTAATTTGTCTATTTGAAATTATTCTTATTAAAGTCTTTTCATAGCAATTTTGTTGAATCTATGGATTTTTCAATCATGAATGAAAGTCATATATGTCTTATAACTTTGAATGAAACAAAAGTACCTTGAATAGAAGATATATATGTTTTGAATATGTGTTGAATATGCTGTGAATATAATGAAAGTATGAAATTTTATTACTCATATTTATCTTGTATGGATTAAATCTTATGTCATAATAATATGTGATTAGCTGCCAATAACATAGTAAGTAAGTCGCTTAGAGTAAAGTTGCCTAAAGACAACTTCACTTTTTCGATGGGAGTATATGTGTATGGTGGTATCTCGCCAAAGGTAAGAAGGTAAAGAGTTTTTGATGAATTATCAAAACAATATTTGATGAATTATGGAAACAAGTGGATGAAGAAAAGAGGAGAGAAAGGTAAGTCGCAAAATATCATGCGAGTCAGTCTACGGACTATAAAAGATGCGAGTCAGTCTACGGACTATAAAAGATGTGAGTCAGTCTACGGACTATAAAAGATGCGAGTCAGTCTACGGACTATAAACGATGCGAGTCAGTCTACGGACTATAAAAGATGCGAGTCAGTCTACGGACTATAAAAGATGCGAGTCAGTCTACGGACTATAAAAGATGCGAGTCAGTCTACGGACTATAAAAGATGTGAGTCAGTCTACGGACTATAAAAGATGCGAGTCAGTCTAAGGACTATAAAAATGCGAGTCAGTCTAAGGACTATAAAAATGCGAGTCAGTCTAAGGACTATAAAAAGGAGAGTCTACGGACTATAAAAATGAAAGTCTCCCGACTATAAAAAAGAAAGAGTCCCATCTCGCCTTAATGGCATGAAAATAAGTCGCTATAAAGAAGAGATATCTATCTCGCCTGAATGACAGGAAAAGAAGGGTTTCAAGGAAAGATATGAGGCAAAAAGAAGGAAATTATTCTAAGTGAGAAGCAAGGAAAGATCAAAATAGAGCTAAGATCAGCGACAAGATGAGTCGCATAATATGCATTGTAAGTAAAGTCGCCTAAAGACGACTTCACTTTTTCGATGGGAGTATATGTATATGGTGTACCTGTCATGAAAAAAGGAGAGTTTTGATGAACTATCAAAACAAAGTAATAAGGGCGAGATATAAATGATGAAACAAACAAGTAAGGCATAAAGGAAAAAGGGCAAGCACGAAGGCCGCGAATGTACATTGTTTAGAGGCACACAGGCCCCAAATAAAAAAAGTAAATTGTTTCAGCCACCAAGGCAAATTACAAAAATTGGTCAAAAGAAGCTAAGTACTAAAAAGCAAAATCAAGTTGAGGCATCTGGATCGTCAGTGGGTGCGGGTTGTTGAGCAGAGCTGGAGGTCGCAAGGGCTAGAGCTTTGGCGTCATCCAAGAGTTTATGTTTCTGTTAAGTAAATCGCCCCACAAAGCAACGGCATTTGGGTCGCGAGCAGAAGGGGGATTCCAGGGCGACTTACCCAACAATGCATCTTCTTCAGCAAGATCAATAAGTTCTTCAGGAGAGTAAGGAACCAAAGGATGACCGCGGCGACATACCTCGCTAAAAATTGGCTCTGAACCCCAATGAGCAAGTCGTTCGATAGTGATGGCAGGAATATCATGGGCATCAGCCGCTGCAGCCCGCATAACTTGTAAAGAAGTTTGATCACCAATGTCGACAATGTCATCCTTTAATTTGGCCACATCAGCGTTGAGAGAAGTAATTTCTGCGACCTTCCCCGCCGGCTCTTCCTTCAATTTAGCAATCTCGCCTTGAAATGATTGAACGTCGGCGGCATGAGTCTTTTTCAAAATCTCATTCTCGCTAATAAGTTTGGCGGCTTTCTCTTTGGCAGAATTGAGTTCAGTGGTAGCAGTGGCGAGGTCAGCTTTAGCGGCATTAAGATCGGTAAGGGTGTGATCAAGCTGATTCTGGGAAGTAGTCAAGTCAGTCTTCAACTTGTCTCGCTCTCCTTCCAAGTTGTTGATTGTAGTATCCCGCCGTGTGACTCTACCTTTAAGAGTATCCTTATCTCGCCTCAGAATTTGATTAGTAGCTCTTAAGTTTGCGGATTCATTATCAAGGCGAGTATTTTTTTCGCTGATACCCATGATTGAAGCTCCAAGCTGAGAAAGGTAACAATCGAAAGTTAAAGGCAACAACGAATAAGGCTAAGATTAATCAAAGGAGAGAAAGAATGAAGTACCAATGAAAAGTAAAGCCCAGCCTGACAGGCGGCATGGTTGGGATCCATTTGGGCGACACGCTGCACTTGAAGTTGGTCGCTAGCTCTGATCAAGGCCGAGCTACCCAATAGACACTCCTCTGTGCTGCGAGTATCTTCGATCAGTCCCTTCATGCGGGGGACTTTGGCAACTTCCTTGCTAAGTTCATAAAGTCCTTCAAAGTCACTGGGCTTGGAAAAATTTTCTTGAAGCCAGCTGGGAGTGGGAAGAGCAGTTGAAGTATTTGGGTCGCGAGGAGTGGGAGGAGAACTGGAAACATTTGTTAAGTCGCATACTTCCATGTCGCGAGTAGGAGGAATTTCAGTTTGGTTGGGCTCAACAACATTAGCCTCCAAAGTGGGAGAATTGGATGGAACAGGGTCAGAAGGAAGAATCTCAATATTTTCAGTCGCTGGGGCGACAGTGGTTGGCGGGAGGACATTTGGTGAGACATTGCTCTCAGAAGGTGGCTGGATAGAAACTGACGGGAGATTAACTTCGGTGGAAGGGGTAGCTGAAACAGTTATAGGATTGGGCGGGATAATCTCTTCAGAAGCTGGTGTGACCTTTGTCGAAACGGAAGCAATTCGCTTTAGTCGCTTGGAGCGAGTGTCTGGATTAGTTGGCTTGGCTCGGGCCTTAGATGAGCCTTGTGATTTCTCCAATGCTATTTCTTCTGTATCTTTACCGTCGCGGGATATAGGCAATGGAAGGTTATCAGGAAGAGCGGCAAGAGCAGTGTCGCGAGCACTTGCAAGTCTTTTCCTTTTGTTGTCGGTCTCCAGGTTGGCGGTTTTGCGACTTTCCATTGATTTCGCTCGATGATCTGGAAACAAAGAAAAAGGAAGTTAAGAGTTAGAAAAATGCCAATATAAATCAAAGTTTAAAAAGAGCAAAGTTAAAGAAGATACATACAAAGAACAGTATTCATGGCGGAACAGTTACGAGTACCCTTGCATGACTGGCATTCATAGGCATACTTGTTTTCTGTGTGTCGCTCCCATCCGTCAAAGTAAACGTGGCTTATGGGAACTCGCGGTTGGACATGAGGTAAGTTGTCAGCAATTCCCACTTGATTGAGTAATCCTCTATTTCGCAAAATGCCTCTCCAAGATATGAGAGGTTAAGGTGTGTCGGCAGGAGAATTTTCAGGGAGGGCAACTAAAGCACGAATGGCGGCAATAAGGGCACTATCACCAACGACAGAGGCATCTCTGGTTTCAATTTGAGGTTTTATGGGGTAAAGATCGGCGGGATGAGACCATCCCACGCGGGAAACGATGAAAAGTGGGTCGTCCATCCAGTCATGAACTTTTGTGGGAAGGGGAGTAAGAACATTGGGGCCTCTCTGATATTGGAGGGAAAGGTGGGTTTCTACTACCTCGTCTTCAAGTTTGTTGGTCTGTTTGTAGCCTTTGAATAAAGTGATCAAGGACGTAATGGAGGGTTCTTTTCGTAGGGAGCGACAGATGGCAATGAAGGCAGTAATAATTCTAAGAGCATTGGGATGAATTTCTGTGATCATGGCTTGGGCTTTATATAAGATTTCACAAAGGAAAGGGTCTAGAGGAATTCTAAGTCTTGCTTTAAGTTGGGAAGGGAAAACTACTATCCCATCCCGCATTTCTCTTAGATGGGCGAGAGAGGTATCTCCTTGATAGTCAGAAATCTGATAAATTGAACTATCTATATGGTAGAGTCTGTGCCAGTCTGTAATGGGGTTGGGAATGAGGGAGCTTGTGTCTGGTGCAAGTGAAGATCCCGCCTCAGCATGGGCGGGATTGGTGAAGATGGTACCTTCAGTTAAGTTGAGATTTTGAACCCTGGTGGAAGAGGGGTTGCTGGAAGTCACCGCGGGAGAAGAAGCCGCTTGATCAGTCATCTCGCGGGAATCACTGGAAGAAGAAGAAGAAAGGACTGATTTATAATGCATCATACATTTGGAAAAAGGGTCAGCGACACAATGGGATTCAGATGAGTCGCTTAAATTGGGTTCATACTTGTCTTTGATAAATCGTACTAATTTTGTGTGGGAAGTAAAAATACGGGACATAGGGGCTGAAGGGGAAAGAAAGAAGCGGCCTTGGATTTCGAGAGAGTCGATTATCGAAGGATCCACCCAATTCTCAACAAGTAGCCTGATTATGTCGGCCTTCGGCAATCTCGCCCAAGTAGTTCGCAGGCGTCTATATAAGCCGCCTGAAACTTGACATATACCATACCTAACCCGCCTAGCACAATTTTTATACCTTGCCATGAAGGGTAGTTTGGGAAAAATTTTAAGGGACAAAAGGAATAACAAGATTCAAGTAGTTGGGAGAAAAGGGAAAATCAAAAACTAAGGGTTTAAAGAATACGAAGGGTTTGATAAGTGTTACCTGGTGAATATGAAGATCGGTCGGAGAAGATGAAGAAACACCGGAGAATGTGAACGGAACTTTGAGAAATCAAGGAAAAGGGGCTCCAAAATTGGTTTTAAGTAACAAATAGTGAACAGAAGGGGATTTGGGAATCAATTTCAAGGTCAAATCCAGAAAAGAACGATGTAAATATGAAGAAAGTACGTCGGAATCGGAGTTGGGGTTCGCCGGAATTTGAGAGCGTTTTGAGCAAGAAAGAAGGGAGTAAAAAGATAAATAAAGAAAGGAAGAAAGGTATTTATATGAGAGAAGAATTTTGGGGAAATGATTGATGTGACGGTTGAAGTAAAATTTTAAATTTCCCCCTCATAATTTGGCACGATTCCCAAATGACGGCTCATTAAAATTTTAGGGGTTTACGAGGAAAGGGACACGTGTATGAACAGAGACTACCTACTTGCAGGCTTCTTGAAGAAGGAGCTATATGTCGCAAGACAGCGAGTCAGTGAACATCAAGTTTTTGGCGAGACCATGAATGAATCTCGCCATAAACTTAGGGGCTTCTGATGCTACCCAAGAATAATGATTGGGCCCAATCCAAGTCCAAAGGCGAGAAATTATCTAGAAGGCCCAAAGTGAGATAAAACCCAAGAAGAAGACAAAAGTAGAGGTGGCCCAAGGAGGATCATAAGAAAGCGAGATAGGAAGTATCCCGCTAGAGTTAGTGAGATGGGGGAAGATCAAGGCAGTAATAGCGAGACATTATGAGGCAAGCCGGCGAGATAATGATAAAGATGAAAGGCGAGATATTATGGTAAGGCGATACGAGCCATAGTTAACCTTATCCGGCGAGAGATGGATTCCAATTGATGTTATTCACCAGAGGCGGCATATAAATATCTATGAAGTGGGACCCATTAAACGGTTATGCATTGGGATCGGTGATCACGTGTTAAGGGTTTACTTTTATAAAGGACCAATGGAGTGGTGACACGTGTAAGGAGGCATGGAACGTGAGGAGGTCACATGCAAGGCACGAGGGTAGGGGTATAAATATGAGAGAAAGGCTTCATTCCAGAGGTACGTTCATTTTACACACACAAACACCTTTCCTACTGTTGGTTTTTCCCCTCTCTCAAGCAAACACTTATCCTCACGCCAGAGGGGCTTACGCCGGAGCCGCCCCCGACTTAGTTGACGTTTGATTGTGTGCAGAAGGAAACGGAGAAGAAGGAGTCGGAGATATCAAATTTGGACTACAACGGTGTGTTGCTGCTTGAGGAAATTCCTGGCAACATCAGTTAAGATTAACATTTAGTCATGTATTTGTGGTTTATGTTAATAAATATGGTTGGAGGAGCAATTACCTGTGGCAATAACAACGATCCTGTTCCTTGTTTCTGCAATTATAGAAGAACATAGTCAGTACAGAAAGGAAAAACAATTGCAGCTAAAATTGATCATGAATGGCACATGTTAAGATTAACATTTTGTCATAGTTCTTGATATATGTTACTTATGCTGATACCTTTAGCATCATGTATACAGAGGAAATCTCTGCCCTCTGTTTGACATTGGCCTCCATTGTAGTGACAGCTGAGACAATTCTCAGATACATGTATATCAAGATTGATGTTAGCAGTTAAAATTGGGAACAATTCAGATGGATTTGCTCCATGAGGAAGCATGGCTTGTGGTAGATGTGGTAACGTAATAAGTTCGCACTCTTGAGGAATATTTAGACGATCTGAATTATCCACATAATTTGCTGGATATTTATAGTACGATTGAAGTCTCCGCAACCTCTGTAATGATGATATGTTGAATTATCAAAGTGTCTATCGATCTTACGAGTGACCTCGGGATTGTTGTTACATTTGAATAAGGTAAGAGGAGGAAAGATCGAGTAGGAAATGGAAGAAGTGTTGGGAAAAGTCAAATTATTGAAAGCGTCGCAATTTCTACTGGTTATTTGTTACTGCCAAAAAACATTGTCGCGAATAACTATAGTACTATTAGTGATTCTGCGACCTCCCTATGTAGTCGTACCATCTTGGATCTTCATTGCTAAGTTGGATTCTTGGAACTGTTTCATGGCAATCTAACGAGCACAAACCACATCGTGGAGTCCGAGCTGTAGAAAGGGAACCCAAAGAAGCCGAAATTTTTGCACTCGAATTCGGACGAAAGGCTTGGAGTTGTTATTATTGTTCCCTTGAGCAGAGCGGGGAAGAAGATATAGCGAGAAATGGGCAAGCAAGAAAGAAGGCAAGAAGAGCCATATGTGCTTCAACAAAGGAAAGAAGATATGGGATTACGCAATCTAAAACAAGGCTGCTTCATTCATATGTTATGCTAGTGGGATTTTGCCTTACGACATCTATATATCAAGAGCTCATCTGTCATATGCAAAAGTTGACTTGCAAGTCGACTCTGAAGATGTGGACTAGAATTCACCCACTAATTATATCCTCCTTTCTTGCTACTAGGGCGCGTGCTACTAGTACTACTTTTGCATATCAGGACCTTAAAAACCATATTGGAAAAGAATCTCTCCACCTTCTTTTCTATGAATTTTATCTAAAGCAATACATGAACTGGCTACCTCACAGAATTGGTCCTATGTTTGGAGGAGTGTTTCTTTGGGATCTTTGGAGTGCTAGGGATTTGGGGGGTCACTCACCCACCAAGCCCATACAAGAAATACCAACATGGGGAGTGTAAGTACCCCAATCCGGATCGTACCCCAATCCGGATCGTTCCCCATCCGAGTACACGGGAAACACCGCGGAGTCACGCAAACGTGATCCCGAAGACCCGTAACCTCTAAAAAGTCCAAAACCACCAACCAAACCAAGGTAGGACCCTTCCGGGATAAAATGGAACAGAAGGACTTTTTGAGAATTACAAAAAATAGTCAGCCTGCAAAAGTGTCCGCACGGACCACTTTGCAGGGTGAAAATGATCTTGCAAATTCCCTTAAAGTCCACAATATTCCCTCAAATCCGGCAAAACCAAATTGGTTTTGCATAAGTGTCCACGCGAACCACTTTGCAATTTTTTCGGGCATATAAATAGAGGGCTCCCCCTCTCATTTTCTACACACCTCCGTTCTCTCCTCCCTCCCCCCAGCAAGCTACAACTCTGAGGCGCCCCGAGCCCCTTCGGCCCTTTCCTAGGCCTCCCAAGCCTTCCCGAGGCGCTCCGAAGCCCTCCCGAAGCCTTGCCGAGCCGTCCCGAGACGCTCCCGAGCCATCCCGAGGAACTCTCGAAGCATCCCGAAGCCCTGCCGGTCCATCCCGAGCCATTCTGAACCATTTCGAAGCATCTCAAAGCATTCTGAAGCCTGCCGACCAATCCCGAGGCACGCCGAACCTCTGCCCGAATACACCTAGCAATCCCGAGGCACGCCGAACCTCTACCTGAATACACCTAGCAATCCCGAGGCATGCCGAAACTCTGCTCGTACATCCCGAGCCATTCCAAGGCATCTCCTGAAGCATCCCGAAGCTCTGCCGGTCCGTCCCGAGCTATCCGGAAATATCCTGAAACTCTGCCGGCACACACCGGTCCACCCCAAGGCAATCCCGGTCCATCCTGGTCCGTCCCGGAGCACTATTCACACTCAATCAAACACATTCCCCAGCGGAAGATAGACATGAAACCAACATTTGTAAGGCCTCCTTTCAAATCTATTTCAATTAATTTCAATATTTAAATACATAGCATAAAATGTAGACATCATTTTCAAAATGCATTTTTAAAAGCACATACACACACACACAACTTTTAAAGAAAGAGGGGTATCGAAAGACTCGTGTATACGAGGCGACTCGGGTGAGCTATAATATTCTCTTCCCGAGTCGTAACCTGACATCCGAACTCAAAATCTCATCACACAACAAAACCAAAACAATGTCTTTTCTCAATGTTTTTGGCGTAATCAAAACGGCGTGGCGACTCTACAAAGAAAACACAGCAACGACCGACCAGCGCGAGATGCACGGTCCGCGCAGCCGGATCCGGGTAATTTCAGTTGGCGACTCTTCTGGGAATATTTTGTTTTAAAACTTTTAAACAAAAAAAAAAAGATTTTTAAAATAATGATGAGGATCAAACTTTCATTTTACCCCTTATTTAAAATGTTGTGTGTGTGTGTCCATGTGCTTTATTTTTTCAAAAAAAAAATACAAAAAAATGCATCATAATACATCTGTGTTCATACATTTAAAAATTCTGCAAAAAATTTATGTTTTACTCAGAAAAAGAATTTCAGTGACTGCACACTACGCGCACTCTTATCCTGTACACTGCACACTACAACCCCAAACCCGGGATGGTCTCAGATGCAGTTCGATTGGTGTTCCGATGCCTTTCGAGCGCGTACGGGATCATTCCAAACTTCCCATCCTAGCCAGTGTCAACCTTGCACACTTGCGTCACACTCTGTCCAGACTCGGTTGGTTTTTGACCCAATCCATGTCATAAAGCCTAGATACATATCCCATGTCGGCCATTATCTGAGTCAAAGCCCAGAAATTAAGATCCCTTGCGCAACCAAGACGATGAAAGGTCATGCTAAAATCTTGACCCGATCTTGATTTCCAAAGCTACACCCAGACAATGCTTCGTCCCGGATATACATCCATGCCCACATGACACCATGTCATCAAGCCTTTGATGCAGGTTGGCAGAAGACATCAACGACAGAAGCAGCGGCAAGCAACAAAGCAAATGGCGACAGTAAAAATGTAGGCGCTGGGAGTGAGGCGGCCGCCCCTGATGTGAGACTGTGCCGGGCGCAAGGCAAATGATAAGGCGGAAGTGCGGCGGGCGACGGGAATGGGCTTCAACGCTGGCTTGGTTTTTAGGCTTTAAGTTTAGAGTTTTAATGTTTTATTTTAATGTTTTATTTTAATATTAAGTTAGGGTATTTTAGTACTTTCAATTAAAAGTGTATTAGGGTTTGATAGGATTCTAGAACATTCTAGGGATTAGTATTTAAACAATGTTAGGATTTGAGAAGAGGCAGACTTTTGATTATATGAAATAGAAAAGAAAAGCTTTAGCTTTCGAAATTGATTCTTGTCATTATTCGTTCGGTCATTCTATTCTCTAGACTATTCGGTATCATTTAGTATCAGAGCTCCGGTTCGCATATCAATGGCTGAACGAGGAAGCGTGGTTCGTGGTAGACGTGGTGGTCGATGGAGCAGCCGTGCAACAGAGCCCCAAGAAGATGACCATCAGTACAGACGACACCGTCGCAATATCGAGGTAGAGGAGGTACGAAGACGGATTCAAATACTCCAGATCCGCTTGGATCACAGAGAAAAACTTCTAGCGATGAGGGGTTCAGATCGGGTTGTTCCAGCTGAGGAAAAGGAGTACTATCAAGAGGGGATGGATTCCCTCGGCCAAAATCAGGGACTTCGTGATAGGTATGAAGCTAACCATTCGAGGAAGATCGATAGGAGGATCGAAATTCCAGAAATCGAAGGTAAGGCCATTCCTAGTGATTCCGTTGATTTTTGGATTGATACTGTTGAGTTCAAAGAGGGTATTTTTGTCGAATCTTCAAGTGAGGAAAACCTTGTTGATTGGTCAAAGCCCCCTCTGTTTGATGCAAATCCTGAAGAATTGATTGATTCTTGGATTGATATTGTTGATTTCAAAGAGGGTTCTGTGTTCGAATCTTCAACTCCAGACAATCTTGTTGATTGGTCCAAACCACCTATGTTTGATGGGTGTCGTGGTGATGTTCCTCAAGCGATGACATCAGATCTTGTTGATGACGTTGAATCAGTTGTTGATTCAGATAAAGAGGCAGATGAAGTAGTTGCTAATCAAGGGGCAAACTTGGTGTAGACGTTTGAAATGGTTACTGTTGATCATGGATACACGGATCCGTTTGACACGTATGTTCCCCGTTCCTTTGATCGATACATCGTTCGGAAATTAATTATTGAGTTCTTTATATCCACGCATTGGACTGATTGGATGGACACTATCACAAGAGCAATGAAATTTAGACTTCATCAAGGGCATCAAATTCCTTTTGCGGATGGTGTTCAGATTTTTCGGGGTATAGTGGTGTTCATATCGAGGATATTAACTCGAGGATGAGTTTTTTCTAAGGAGGGGAGGATGATGCAGGTTGGCAGAAGACAGCAACGACAGAAGCAGCGGCAAGCAACAAAGCAGCGACGACAGAAACAGAGGCGCTGGGAGTGAGGCGGCCGCCCCATGTGAGACCAGGCGGGTGCCTGGAAGAGCAGCCAAGGCGGAAGTGCAGCAGGCGACAGAATGGGCTTCAACGCTGGCTTGGTTTTTGGGCTTTAAGTTTAGAGTTTTAATGTTTTATTTTAATGTTTTATTTTAATAATAAGTTAGGGTTTTTAGTACTTTCAATTAAAAGTGTATTAGGGTTTGATAGGATTCTAGAACATTCTAGGGATTAGTATTTAAACAATGTTAGGATTTGAGAAGAGGCAGACTTTTGATTATATGAAATAGAAAAGAAAAGCTTTAGCTTTCGAAATTGATTCTTGTCATTATTCGTTCGGTCATTCTATTCTCTAGCCTATTCGGTATCATTTGGTATCAGAGCTCCGGTTCGCATATCAATGGCTGAACGAGGAAGCGTGGTTCGTGGTGGATGTGGTGGTCGATGGAGCAGCCGTGCAGCGGAGCCCCAAGAAGACGACCATCAGTACAGACGACGCCGTCGCAATATCGAGATAGAGGAAGTACGAAGACGGATTCAAATACTCCATATCCGCTTGGATCGCAGAGAAAAACTTCTAGCGATGAGGGGTTCTGATCGGGTTGTTCCAGCCGAGGAAAAGGAGTACTATCAAGAGGGGATGGATTCCCTCGGCCAAAATCAGGGACTTCATGATAGGTATGAAGCTAACCATTCGAGGAAGATCGATAGGAGGATCGAAATTCTAGAAATCAAAGGTAAGGCCATTCCTAGTGATTCCGTTGATTTTTGGATTGATACTGTTGAGTTCAAAGAGGGTATTTTTGTCAAATCTTCAAGTGAGGAAAACCTTGTTGATTGGTCAAAGCCCCCTCTGTTTGATGCAAATCCTAAAGAATTGATTGATTCATGGATTGATATTGTTGGTTTCAAAGAGGGTTCTGTGTTTGAATCTTCAACTCCAGACAATCTTGTTGATTGGTCCAAACCACCTATGTTTGATGGGTGTCGTGGCGATGTTCCTCAATCGATGACATCAGATCTTGTTGATGACGTTGAATCAGTTGTTGATTCAGATAAAGAGGCAGATGAAGTAGTTGCTAATCAAGGGGCAAACTTGGTGTGGACGTTTGAAACGGTTACCGTTGATCTTGGATACATGGATCCGTTTGACACGTATGTTCCCCGTTCCTTTGATCGATACATCGTTCGGAAATTAATTATTGAGTTCTTTATATCCACACATTGGACTGATTGGAAGGACACTATCACAAGAGCAATGAAATTTAGAGTTCGTCAAGGGCATCAAATTCCTTTTGCGGATGGTGTTCAGATTTTTCGGGGTATAGTGGTGTTCATATCGAGGATATTAACTCAAGGACGAGTTTTTTCTAAGGAGGGGAGGATGATGCAGGTTGGCAGAAGACAGTAACGACAGAAGCAACGGCAAGCAACAAAGCAGCGACAGAAGCAGGCGGCAGGAGTGAGGCGGCCGCCCCATGTGAGACCAGGCGGGCGCCTGGAAGAGCATCCAAGGCGGAAGTGCAGCAGGCGACAGAATGGGCTTCAACGCTGGCTTGGTTTTTGGGCTTTAAGTTTAGAGTTTTAATATTTTATTTTAATATTAAGTTAGGGTATTTTAGTACTTTCAATTAAAAGTGTATTAGGGTTTGATAGGATTCTAGAACATTCTAGGCATTAGTATTTAAACAATGTTAGGATTTGAGAAGAGGCAGACTTTTGATTATATGAAATAGAAAAGAAAAGCTTTAGCTTTCGAAATTGATTCTTGTCATTATTCGTTCGGTCATTCTATTCTCTAGCCTATTCGGTATCAGCCTTTAATACATCATCCATGACAATATGACCTAGCCAAAACCTAACGTCATAGCCGCATGAATAAGGCGTATGAAAATGCTTTTAGCAATTCAATGCTTTTCGGATGAGCAAAGAATATCTCCTTAATTACATTTGTATGCTTGCATTGCCGATATTCAAAATGATAACCATGATCATTCAATTTAAACATGAGTTGTTGGATTTGAGAACGACCTGCATGCTCAGTTTCCTTGCTCTTCACGCGCGCTATAAAATAGTGCGTGTTAAGGACTTATTTTCCGAAAATTTCTCTTTTAATCCATATAATATATCCTTTGCATGTGACATTTCTATCACGTACTCCTCCACTTGTTTCTGTAATCTACCGACATAAGAGTGACCCAACATGGATTGACAAATCGGATGAACGCCACATACCACTTTTAATTGCCATTGACTATCAACAGTGACTTATTTGGCGTTCAACTGAAACTTACAATCGCATTTCTTTGTTCTGCTTTCTCTATTTTTCTTTATTTTCCCCAAAATTTCATTCTTGGCAGATTCTTGAGAGGAAATAGAGATTGACTTTTCCATGTATATCCCCCAACGTTCACAAACAAGCATTATTCGAGGAGCGGAATTACGGCTTCTGTTATCTGACCGACCGATGGCAATGATAAACCCATGCTCTTTCCCCTTTTTACGCGCCCATTCAAACATTATTTGACGATCTCTAAAATACAAAGGCATTGTGTATTCTGTGATGTAGTCTCGCAAAACACTTTCAAAATCAACCGGATCATAGTTGTTGTCACCTAGTGAATACTGCAACAATTCAATAAAACAATAAACAAAGGGTACGAAGTATAACAAAGGTTCGGCCAGTGGTGGCCGAATTTTTTAAATTGGTTCGGTAGGGTGTGGCTGAATTTTTTAAAATGGTTCGGCCGGGTGTAGCCGAAATATTTTAAAAAATTCGGCCGGGTGTGATCGAAATATTTTAGAAAATTCGGCCGAGTGTGGCCGAAATATTTTAAATGGTTCGGGCGGGTGTGGCCGAAAAAAACTTATATTGACATTCGATTGTAGAGCCATTTTATCCATGATTCTGAATAAAAATCTTGAACAAATATGTATGAATTTTATTTTTATTTTTTGTTTGAGAAATTATATTAGGAGGAACGGGAGGAAGTAATTTTTTGAGATAAAATAAAATGAAGAGGGTGAGATTTAATGGTGAAAAATAGGAGAATGTGGGGAATGTGAAAAATTGACAAGGGGTAGATTGGAGTTAATTTTAGGGGTAGAATAGTAATTTCACTCGATGGCATAATTGTAATTTCTAACTTGGGTTTACTCAATAATTTTACGGGTCTATATAACAATTCTCTTATCCCATCCCAATCGTCGGGTCTATATAACAATTCTCTTATCCCAATCGTGTTCCTTTGTTCTTTTAGACTTAAAAATCCAACAATCTCTTACTCGAGACTTTGGAGACTAGAACCAAATATAGTGACTGACCCGTCAGACCTGTCAATCTCCTACCTAGGAAGAAGACTGCGTCTTGATTCTATGATTTTGACCCAAAAGATGGAGTTAACCTCTCAGAATTTCTTCGGAGTTTTACCGGTCTACTGCCATCGTCTCCTCACAATTGGACAGTGGTGACATGCAAACCTGAAAATAAAAAATTAGATAGATGAAGATGAAGTGAGGAAATAAGAAAAGGTAAAATGAATATAATCACTCTGAACCAAAATGAATGTTTAATTTTTTTTTTTCAAATTTGCTCTTAATCAAGAGCAAACTTGAAAAAAAAATTGGACTTTTATTTTGAGACAGAGGTAGTAGTCAATACGGTTCCCATAGCCTGACAAGAAAGGTACCATTTGATCCATGACAAGTTCGGTTGACAATTAGTTTGAGGTTTGTACAATTGACAAGCAGAAGACTGAACAATGGAAGATTCGATCTCATTAACCTCCATGGATTTGGATACTGAGGCAAGTTATAGCTGTTGGAGTAATAGAGTCCTAACCGGGTTACTAGATTGAACGCATAGGAGCCAAAACAAGTTGGCACGGCCGTGTGCCTTGGGGCAGCACGGTCGCGCGTAAGGGTCTTGGCCGTGTGTTGGTTTCTGGAAATTATGTGGTCAAATCATGTGACCGCATAAAAGGCAGAAAGAAGCAATTTGGTGAAATTCGGTTTGCACGGCCGTGTAGGTCTGCACGCCCGGCCATGCGAAAGTTGGTTCGTGCCGAATTGCTGGTTTCGGGAATCCTTCCTTGTCTAGGGTTTAGGGTTATTCCGAGGTGTAGGGGAAATATAGGGTCTCGTTCTTGATACTATGGCCGGATATGTGATTGAATCGTGTATAATCCACTTTCCGAATAAAGTATTTCGACCCTTAATGCCTGGGTTACACAAAATCTTTATTGGGATAAGACAATCACACAATTTGTTTTCTAGGCAAAGAGAACAAATCAAAACTTGAGAATTGTGTTGCTTTTGTTATTTGTTGTATCACTCTTGTGTTTTTCATGTATGTACAACTGAGATCAATCCCTGTATATATACAGATAGAGAGGTATTAGTTAAAGGGTACAATCAAAAGACATGACTTTAGCCAATCGATGTGTCTTTTCATTTTGAACTGGCACTGCTCAGAACCGCCGGCCGAGTCAAGGGACTCGCTCGGCCGAGCAAAGATGTCCCATGACAATTTGCCCAACTGCACGGCCGTGTCATTTGAACTGCACGGCCGTGCTGTTCATACTGCTCGGCCGAGCAAGGCATATGCCTCGGCCGAGCAAGGCTGTCCAGAAATTTGGACAATCTGCTATGCTCTGCTCGGCCGAGTCAAGGACTCTGCTCGGCCGAGCACATCAGCAAAATGTGCTACCCTTTAACTTTTACTTCTTTATCGAGGTTGACTACGTTTTAGCTCAAACGAGTGTGTACTCCACACTTTCCCTTACTCGTATCCGAGTCTAATACGAATCACATTGATCTCTTAGTAAATCACCATTACAATAAAACAAGTTGATGACACTAAAATCACCAACAAATCCCCTCCATTTTAGTGTAATCCTTTGATTTACTAAACTTTATAAATAACGAAACAAACGAATGCATAAATGAAAATGTCTTGCGATTGAATTTTCATCTTAGTATAATACACATTTCAAATACTCGAGAATCGAGGTGTCGTAACGATTGAACCCGTCAACTCATATGAATACCTGAAGATACTATACACATAAGTTCAGTACAATTCTCTTTGTTTAATCTTGACACTATTACAAGCCATGTGTCCATATCCAATAGTGAACATATAGGAATCCAAGTCCTAGCTTCTTGAAGCGGCAAAACTTCATGTCCACATAGGTAGTTCCTTTTAATCTTGCACCTGCATTTGCAATTTTTCAAAGGAACTATTAAGAAGATATTCTTCAACCTAACCTTTACTTGCAGGTCTGAACACATACCTTGGGAAAGATAATAACATGTGTTCCAATCTCCAACTGCGAGCTTTCCACATTGAATTCAAGCTTCTAACGTTGTATTAGAAGGGAATTGGGTATCTCACAATTAGAGGATTAAATGGACTTTAATCCCATTCCCATTGCAGACTTATTTACCAAGTCTCTGGCTAACCCCTTCGTCAAGTGGTCAGCCAAATTTTGTTGCGACCGAACAAATTCAACTGATATTACACCATTCATGATTAACTCCCGAATCATACTATGTCTGACACCCAAGTGTCTAGATTTGCCATAATAAATCTGACTATAGGCCCTAGCCAAGGTGGCAGCACTATCACAATGGATAGACATTGGTGATATCGGTTTTGGCCATAATGGAATCTCATATATCAAGTTCGAAGCCACTCCGCTTCTTTTCCAGCAGCAGCCAATGCTATAAACTCATATTCCATTGTAGAATGTGTAATACATGTCTGCTTTTTGGAAGCCCAAGAAATGGCACCTCCTCCAAGCAAGAACACCCAACCACTAGTAGAAGATGAATCTTCTTGGTTGATCCAACTAGCATCGGTATAACCTTCTAATATAGAAGGATGTCCACTATAACACAAACCATAGTCCATAGTACCTTTTAAGTACTTGAACACCCTTGTTATAGCATGCCAATGCTGTCTACTAGGATTACTAGTGAACCTGCTCAATCTTCCAATTGCATAAGCAATATCAGGTCGAGTGCCCGTCATAGCATACATCAAACTGCCAATGGCTTTTGAGTATTCGAGCTGTGACACAGGTTTACCAGTATTTGATACAAGTTTCTCAGTAGGATCCATGGGAGTACTAACTTTAGAACAATTATCACAATTAAACCTCTTGAGAATTTTCTCAATATAATGAGATTGTGATATTGCAATTCCCTTGTTCATCCGTTTAATCTTTATACCAAGAATTACATCGGCTTCTCCCATGTCCTTCATAGAAAACTTTGATGACAAAAACTTCTTAGTTTTATCAACTACATTTTGGTCTGTGCCAAAAATCAACATGTCATCTACATATAGACAGATGATTACACCTTTGCCGGTTTCATCAAATCTGCTATATACACATTTGTCGGACTGATTTAATACAAAACCATTCGACAAAACAACCTCATCAAATTTTTGATGCCACTGCTTAGGTGCTTGCTTCAGCCCATACAATGACTTAATTAACTTACATACCTTATGCTCATTACCTGGCATAACAAATCCTTCAGGTTGCTTCATATACACTTCTTCTTCCAAATCACCATTTAAAAATGTTGTTTTGACATCCATTTGATGGATCAATAGATTGAATAGCCGCCAAAGCTATCGAAATCTAATAGTAGTGATACGAGCAACGGTGCATAGGTATCGAAGTAATCGATCCCTTCCTTTTGTCTAAAGCCTTGGATTACCAATCGAGCTTTAAACTTGTCGATAGTTCCATCGACTTTCATCTTCTTTTTGAAGATCCATTTGCACCCCAAAGGTTTACACTGGTGGTAAATCGACAAGACCCATGTATTATTTTCCACAATAGAACCAATCTCATCATCGATGGCTTCTTTCCAAAACCAAAGCGTCTCGAGATTTTATTGCTTCATCATAGGTTCTTGGATCCTCCTCTATACTATAACAGTAAGAGTATTGAGATTCAATTTGATCTCTTGATCCCATAACTAAATATAGTTGAAAATCAGAACCATATGATTTAGCTTTCCTTATTCTTGTACTCTTACGAGGTTCGGGTGTCTCACTTGGTACATCAATTGAATGATTATCCATTTGAGATTCAGCCGACATTGGTATAATATCCTTGGGTCTAGGTATCGAAGAGAAACGATTCTCATCAAAGATTGCATCTCTCGATTCTATAATTGTGTTTATAGAAATGAATTCGTTAGGTTCTATAACATAAAACCTATATGCCTTGGAATGCTCAGCATATCCAACAAAGATGCAATCAATACCTTTTTCTCCCAACTTTTTCTTTTTAGGGTCCGGAAGTCTAACCACGACCCTACATCCCCAAACTCGCAAAAATGTCAAGTTTGGTCGTTTCTTATACCAAAGCTCATATGGGGTAATCTTGTTCCTTTTATTAGGAACTCTATTCAATAGATGACAAGCCGTTAACATGGCTTCACCCCAAAACCCGTCACTCAAGCCCGAGTAAGACAACATGGCGTTAACCATTTCTTCAAGAGTTCTATTCTTCCTTTCAGCCACACCATTTTGTTGTGGTACATAAGGAGCCGTAGTCTCATTAATTATTCCTACGGATTGGAAATATTTAGGATCATAATATTCACCACCTCTATCCGTACGTAAGGTTTTAATCAAGCCATTAAGTTGAAGTTCAACTTCAGTTTTATAAATTTTAAATTTATCTAGGGCTTCATCTTTTGCATGCAGCAAATAAATATAGCAAAACCTAGAAGCATCATCTATAAAAGTGATAATATGCTTTTTATTGCCTAAAGATGGAGTTGCATGAAAATCACATAAATCACTATGTATCAATTCAAGTTTTACAGAATTCCTTGTAACACTTTTAAAAGGTTTCCTAGTGATTTTTGTTAACATGCAAGTATTACACCTTTCCGTATTATTATTAATAACAGGAATCAAACCATCTTTGGACATTTCAAGCATTCTTTTATAGTGCACATGTCCTAACCGAGCATGCCATAATGAGGAATTAACAACAACAGAGGAAGTCATATAAACAGACTAGTGTTAACAGGAATTTTATTTAAATTCAACATGAACATTCCATTGTTATAATAACCAAATCCTACAAATACACCAGACTTCGATAAGATATACTTATCGGATGCATACACTTGTTTATATCCACATTTGTTCAAGACAGACTTAAATTAAATTCTTACGAAGTTTAGGTACATATAAAACATTAAACAAAGAAATAGTTTTTCCCGAACTAAATTCCAACACCACACTTCCTCTTCCTTGAATAGGAGCGGAATGGTCATCACCCATGTAAAGGACAGATCCGTCTTCCATTGGTTCGTATGACTTAAACCAACAACGATCCTTACAAACATGAGTTGTGGCACCGGAATCAATCCACCACGCAATAGCATCATCCTGCACATAAAATGCCTCAGAAATTAGTGAAACATAATTTTTAATAAATCTGTTCCAACTATGTATTAAAATCTGACCTTGGTTTTGAGAATGGTCCTTAGACCCCTTTCCCGAACCACTTGTGCTTGCGCCTTTCTTGTTGTTTCCAACACGACAATCCTTCTTAAAGTGACCGGTTTGCCACACTTCCAACATGCCAATTTAGGCTTCTTGTTGGGACCTGAACCATTGTCATTGAAACTACGTTTCTTTCCTTTGTTTTTATTGTTTCCACCCTCATCAATCATATTGACCGAGGGTCCAACAACTTCTTTTCCTTTGCCTTTGTCATCCTCTTGCGCCCTAAGAGATTCCTCTATGCGCAAGTGACTACCAAGTTGAACCAAAGACAGATCGTCTTTACCATGTTTCAAGGTGTGTTTGAAATCCTTCCAGGAGGGAGGCAACTTATCAATCACACTTGAAACCGATATTGACTCATCCATCTTCAACCCGTGTTGTGTATATTGTCCAAGGATTCTAAGGAGTTCATTGAACTGTTCCATGACAGGTCTTGAATCGACCATCTTGTAATTATTAAAATTACTCACAAGGAACTTCTTACTAGAAGCATCCTCTGCCATGTACTTGGATTCAAGAGAATCCCATAACTCTTTAGCAGATTCCTCATTTTGATAGATGTCAAAGAGAGAATCAGACATACCGTTTAATATGTGTCCTCTGCAGATGTAGTCGTCGTTTTCCCACTTTGATCTACGTCTGATTGCCTCCAAGTTGTCATCTTCAAGCAATTCCGGAATAGGGGTAGAAAGAACATACACCACCTTTAATGTTGTTAAAAGGAAGTGCATCTTCTTCTGCCAACGCCGGAAATCTTGTCCTTCAAATTTGTCTAGCTTTCCAAACTTATTCGTCATCTCCTTCAAAGTACTTCCACCAGCCATGAGTATCACCAAATACTTTATTCGTTTGTAGGGGAAATATAGGGTCTCGTTCTTGATACTATGGCCGGATATGTGATTGAATCGTGTATAATCCACTTTTCGAATAAAGTATTTCGACCCTTAATGCCTGGGTTACACAAAATCTTTATTGGGATAAGACAATCACACAATTTGTTTTCTAGGCAAAGAGAACAAATCAAAACTTGAGAATTGTGTTGCATTTGTTATTTGTTGTATCACTCTTGTGTTTTTCATGTATGTACAACTGAGATCAATCCCTGTATATATACAGATGGAGAGGTATTAGTTAAAGGGTACAATCAAAAGACATGACTTTAGCCAAGCGATGTGTCTTTTCATTTTGAACTGGCACTGTTCAGAACCGCTGCCGAGTCAAGGGACTCGCTCGGCCGAGCAAAGATGTCCCATGACAATTTGCCCAGCTGCACGGCCGTGTCATTTGAACTGCACGGCCGTGCTGTTCATACTGCTCGGCCGAGCAAGGCATATGCCTCGGCCGAGCAAGGCTGTCCAGAAACTTGGACAATCTGCTATGCTCTGCTCGGCCGAGTCAAGGACTCTGCTCGGCCGAGCACATCAGCAAAATGTGCTACCCTTTAACTTTTACTTCTTTATCGAGGTTGACTACGTTTTAGCTCAAACGAGTGTGTACTCCACACTTTCCCTTACTCGTATCCGAGTCTAATACGAATCACATTGATCTCTTAGTAAATCACCATTACAATAAAACAAGTTGATGACACTAAAATCACCAACACGAGGTGCTTATATAAGCGATGTTCCGCCTCCAAACTTGTTGTATCTCATATTTTACATAGTATAGTGCAAGATCCTGGCTTGACTTAGCAACTGTTCAAACTTGAGGGACACGGTAATATATTCTCCTGTAGTGAATCTAGCGAAAAAAATTCCTGAAACAGAAAATCCTAACAGTAAGATGCAACCATTGAAGAGAGAAATGAAAATCAGCAGTGGCCTTTACCCACTTGAAATACATAATAAACATTTTCAATTAAAGCTTTGATCATGAACATATTAGAGAAAACTTTCATCAATTCCATAAAATTACTAAACTATCCCACCTGAGTAACAAGTACAAAGACACTGATAAATAGACTGTACCATTTCCCATACAAAGCTATGATGTATAAAAGCCTTGTAAAAAACAACTTTATAACAAGAAATGGCTGTATTAAAGTATGCCAATGGTCGACGAATGCTTAGGTGATCTTGAGGGAGAAGATAAGTACGGCTTGGGAGGTATTTGTAGTGACTCCAAGCTCCCTTCCAGCATCTCCAAAACCCTAGTCATTGATGGACGGCATAAAGGATTGGTTTGTATGCAGCACAAGCTTACTATAACCATCTTCCTCGCAATCTCATCTTGCCCATCATTCACAATACCATGCAATCCAAGTCGATTGTCAGATTCAACTTGTTTGTATATCCAATGCGGAAAGTACATTTCACTCGTATGACCGGGTTTCACCTCGATATTCTTTCTTCCTCCAACCATTTCCGATACCATCATCCCATAGCTATATACATCAGACTTGTACGACACCTCTCCAATGTTTCTACAAAACACTTCTGGAGCAATATAACCTATGGTCCCTCTTGCAGTCATTGTTGATAAAATGCTCTCTTTCCCAGGACAAAGCTTAGCAAGGCCAAAATCAGCAATCTTGGGAAAGAAATCTGCATCTAGAAGAATGTTATGAGGCTTTATATCGAAATGCAAAATTCGGGTGTTACAACCACGGTGCAAGTACTCTAACCCTCGGGCAATGCCTATTGCAATCTGATACAATTTTTCCCACCCTAATTGACGATCTTTCAACGAATTTCTATCGTATATGAATTTCTCAAGGGATCCGTTAGGCATGAACTCATATACAAGAGCTCTTTTATGACCCTCAAAACAGAATCCTAGAAGGTTGACAATGTTAACATGGGAAGTCCTACTGATACTTGCAACTTCATTGATGAAATCTTCACCATTGCCTTTAGTTCCATTCAGAACCTTCACTGCCACAAGATTACCATTGCACAACTTTCCTCTGTATACGTGGCCATAACCTCCTTGACCTAGTTTTTCTTTAAATGAGTTTGTCATCTTCTTAACATCTAAATACGAGTACCTTCTTGGAGCAAGAGAACCATAATTCTTCAGAAAGTTCTCTACATTTTGATACTTCTCTACCTTTTTCAACGACAAAACTATGTACTCTGCTAATTTGGATTTAAATATGATGCAAACTGTAATCACGAAGACTACAATTCCAACAGCCACAGCTGCCACTGCAACAATAAGGGAGAAAGATTAGACTAGTTCCACTGTAAGAAGACATGGGCTAGTATGAATACTGCTATTGTTGTGTAATCTCATGGAAATAGAGTTGCTTCACCACAATATGAATGCCACATGTTAAGATTAACATTTTATCAAGTATTTGTGGTTTCAGTTTAAAAACATGATTGGGGGAGCATATTACCTGTGACGACAACAACTATCTTGTTCCTTGTTTCTGCAGTTAGAGAAGAACAAAGTCAGCATGGACAGGAGAAACAATTGCAGTAATGCTTAACATGGTATGAGTATTAAGAAAAATTCAGTTTAAAAACATGATTGGGTGAGAACTGATCAAGATTTATGCATAGCATGGAATGAGTATTAAGAAAAATTCAGTGATGCAAAATATTTAAATCATATTTCTTGATTGTTTGTATGAAAGCAGTTATCTGTGTTACTTATGCTGATACCTTTGGCAGCATGTATACAGAGGAAATCTCTGCCGTCTTTTTGACATTGACCTCCATTGTAGTGACATCTGAGACAATTCTCAGATATATGCATTTCAAGAGTGATGTTAGCAGTTAAAATTGGGAACAAGTCAGTTTGATTGGTTCCAGGAGGAAGCATGCCTTGTGGTAGATGTGGTAACCGAATAACTACGCACTCGTGAGGAATATTAACACGATCTGAAATATCCGCATAATTTGCTGGATATTTGTAATACAGATTGAAGTCGCTGCAACCTCTGTAACGATGATATGTTAGGTTATCAAAGTGGGTCTCAGTCGTATGAGCAACCTCAGGACTGTTGTTACATTTGAATAGGATCAGAGGAGGAAAGATCGAGTAGGAAATGGAAGAACTGTTGGGAAAAGTTAATGTCTGGAAAGCGTCACAACTTTTACTTGTTATTTGTTCTGCAAATACGGTGTGGTGAATAACTATAGTACTATTAGTATTCTGCAACCTCCCTATGTAGTCGTACCATCTTGGATCTTCATTGCTAAGTTGGATTCTTGGAACTGTTTCATGGCAATCTAACCAGCACAAACCACAACGTGGGTCCGAGCTGTAGAAAGGGAACCCAAAGAAGCCGAAATTTTTGCACTCGAATTCCGGACAGAAAGGCTTGGAGTTGTCATTGTTGTTCCCTTGAACTGAAGAGGGAAGAAGATAAAAGGAACAATGGAAAAGCAAGAAAGAAGGAAAGAAGAGCCATATGTGCTCCAAACTAAACTTTTGGCATACTGTATCTAAAACAAGGCTGCTTCTTTTTTATGTTACTTTTGTGGGATCTTTGCCTTAATGACATCTTTATATCAACAGCTCATATGTCTGTCCTACGAAAAAGTAGACTCTGAAGATGTGGACTAGAATTCTTCCTCCCATATCGGGACCTTAAAATCATTAATGAAAAAGAATCTCTCCACCTTCTTTACCAGCCAACGCTCGAAAGACTGAGTCTTTCCATATCATGTAATTCTAGGAGTAACTGCTGGGGACTTGTATGATGGATATGCAAATGTTAGTTGAAAGAGCAAGCGGGTGATTGGGTGAGCCATATTAGGAATATAATATAATATTATTATATTATATTATATTCAAGTATATATTGTTATATATTGGATTAGGAAACACAATCCTTGTATTAGATTAGGAAACACAATCTTTGTATTAGATTAGAAACCTTCTCCTTCTAGGAATTAGAAACCTTCTCCTTCTAGGAGATTACCTCTTCATTGTAATCCTATAAATATGTATCTCTAGCATCATAATTAATTGAGTAATTCAATTCAATTCTTCTCTTCCATGTTTTGATTGACTCCGTCTCTCTCTCCCTTTATTCTAATATGGTATCAGAGCATTAAGATCCATAGAAGAACTTCTCCGCCACCTTGCTTCCGCCACCAACTACCAAAACCCCCACCACCCTCGGCTCAATAACCCTTTTGACCGAAACCCTAAAACCCTTTTTGTTATTCAACCCCCTCGGCTCAAAAACCCTTTTGACCGAAACCCAATTTTTTTTTTGTTATACAATTCCCTCGGCTCAAAAACCATTTGATCGACACGTGAAGGGCGAAACCCCTACTTGTTCAAGGTGACTCCACGTGCTCGTCTCACACGTGAGGGGTAAAACCCCTAATTGTGCAAGGTGACTCCACGTGCATAACCCCTACTTCAAAACCCCATCGGCCTAGCCGAAACCAATTCCCCCTACTTCAAAACCCCCTCGACAAAACCGAAAACCCCTCTTCACAATCCCACCGTCTCCGACGTAGTCATGCTCCAACCTATCACCACCTTGGATTCGAGGAACCACATCTCTTCAAAGACACTGTGAGTGTTGCAGACCTACTAGCTGAGGCTAGGGCAAAAAGTTTTGCAAGGAAAGATAGCAAGCCTCCCACTCCCAGGTCTGTGGTATCTAGCTCCAATGTGAATGTTTCCAAGAAGAAGGAGGAAGCAAAGAAGAGGAAATTGGTGGAGGCTGAGGCCACAGACGCAAGTGAGGATATGGAGATGGTGAAAATAGGAGAGAGGTTTAAAGCTGCGATAACAAGTTTTGTTGATAAGGTAAAAATGAAGAGACCTTGAACCTTACCAAAAAGTTGATAGAATATTAACACTTCTTATGCAGGAAATTATGAGTCCTATTATGGCCCATGTTGATGCTCTGAAGATCAAGGCGGCAAGATGCAGTTATGAAGCTGCAGAATCAAGGAAGGAAGCCACCAAAAGTGCTGATGAAATAGAGAGATTGAAGAAAGAAGCGAACAAGTATGTTGGTAAAGTGGAGAAATTGAAGAAGGACTTTTAGAATTTGGGGAAGGAAGTGGAAGTTGTCCGTGCTGAAAACGAAGCTCATATGAAGGAGCTTGAAGCCGCAATGGGGGACTTCAAGTTCAATGCTACCAAGACATTGCTAGAGGCCAGAATTCAGCTGATGGAGGAATACAAGAACGGACAAGCCCCAACTTGGAACTTGGAGGAGGAGAGAAGAATTTTAGAAGACCACATGGGAGAACCAGCAGATGTAGAGGAGGTGAACTTAATGGCCCTCGAAACTCTAATTGATGACACTGATAAGGCTTTGAGTACCATAGTGGTAGCTCAAGTTGAAGAAAATGATCATGGGAAGGAGTCAGTAGTACCACCGGCGGCAGCAGGCCACAAAGTTTAAAAACAATTTGAAACTTTTTTGAGTATTTTGGATGGGAGAACAAAAACAATTTCTTTTTTTTTTGCTTTTATTTGTCATACCTCTGTTGGTATGTACGAAAAATGGGGGGTCTGTCCCCAAGACAAGTTTATTTTGGTATGTAATGGCTCATAAGAGCCCAAACAGTCTATTTGGGGGTACTAGGTTGGTCTAGTACTCCAAGCTTTATTAGGTTTTAAGGGGTTAGTTGGCTTATCCAACTTGTCCCTCAGTTGAAAAAAATTTTGAAAACATTTTGAAGTTTCAAAGAAGTATTTTGGGTTTTTCAAAAACACTTGCTTGTTCATTAGATAACATGTTGATGTTATAAACAGAAGGTAACATGAAAATGTTACAACCAGTAGTTCACAACTTGAATAAGTGTGAAATCGTGCGCCCAAGCGAAGGTGTCAAAACCTTAATTCGTTAGAAAAGATGAAAATCTTTTAACCATATGTAAATTGTACCTTTGATCAGAGGTAACCGTTTGAAGAGATAGAACGAGCATCAGCCGTCCTGGAGTGTCAACAAGTTCTATCCCTCTCCAGCTAAAGTTTTAACATGTATCAGCCGTACTGGCGTGTCAACATGTTGAAATTCTTCTTCCTAGGTCTAAACATGTTGGAGCCGTACTGGCATGTTAACATGCTTAGACCTACTCCAGCTATAGGTCCCAACAAGTATCAGCCGTACTGGTGTGTCAACATGTTGAGCCTACTCCGTTTGTTCAAGTTGTATACCTTGCAAAACAAATTCATGTTAGGGTTGGGCGTTAGCGTAGCTAACGCCCCTCCGATGCTTAAGTTAGTAAGGATTCCCAATAAAACTTGACAACTTGAAACACGTGAATGAATTTGACAACAAAAATAAATCATGCCTGAGAAGTCTAGTTGTTAATAATTGGACTTACATAAAATAAAGCTTCAAATGGATGGCATTCCAACTCCTAGGGATTCTGTCTCCACTTGGGGTTGACAACCAATATGCACCCTTGCCAGCTTCAGCATCGATGAGATATGGTCCTTCCCACTTGGGAGCTAATTTACCTGCATTCAATTCTCTTGTATTTTGAAATACTTTTCTCAAAACTAAATCACCAACCTGGAACCTTCTTATTCTGACATTCTTGTTATACGATCTAGGAATCCGTTGTTGATAAGCTGCCATCCTTATCTTGGCTAAATCCCTGATCTCATCAATTGTATCTAAATATTGGGTTAGCAAGAGATTATTTTCATCTTGAGTTAATAAGCCATACCTTGCTGTTGGGATTGTCACCTCGACTGGAATTACAGCTTCTGCTCCATATACCAAAGAATACGGAGTTCTACCTGTGGCTCCTTTTGAAGTGGTCCTATCTGCCCAAAGTACTAGTGGTAACTCTTCAGCCCACTTTCCCTTCTTTTGATCTAGGCGCTTTTTCAAGTTGTTAATGATCAACTTGTTGCTTGATTCAGCTTGACCATTGGCTTGAGGATGGACAGGTGTAGACATGATCAACTTGATGCCCCAGCGAGTACAAAAATCCCTGGTCTCCTTACTTATGAATTGTGACCCGTTGTCACATATAATCTCTGATGGCACACCAAACCTGTTGATTATGTTTTTCTTTAGAAATGAGATTACCTCCTTATCTCTTACCTGTACATAAGCTTCTGCCTCGATCCATTTTGAGAAATAATCGGTTAATGCCAACATGAACACTTTGCCTCTGGGAGCCATAGGCAACTTGCCCACAATGTCCATGCCCCACTGCATGAAAGGCCAGGATGAGACTATAGAATGTAGAGGCTCAGTAGGTTGATGCAAGATGTTGTTGTATCTTTGGCAGGCATCACACTTTTGTACATAGCTCATGGCATCTTGACGCATGGTTGGCCAATAGTATCCTGTCTTGAGGGCCTTTGACGTCAATGCCTTGCCACCAGAATGGTTCCCACATATTCCTTCATGAATTTCTTTCAACACCAGTTCAACTTGCTCATTATCAATACATCTTAAATAGTGCCCTGCAAAAGATCTCTTAAATAGCACATTATCCATTAAAACGAAAGTTGAAGTACGAATCTTAAAAGATCTAGGATTCTTAATATCTGGCGGAATAGTTCCAAGTTGAAGGAACTCAATTATTGGATGGGTCCAAGATGAACTTGTATCTTGTGCCCCATTAGATTGAGTAACTTCTTGAATTTCCTCAACTTGGTCTATTGCCGAGAACTTAACATAAATAATGGGAATGTTAGTATGCAACATTGATTTGCAAGTTGAACCCAAGTTGGCTAATGCGTCCGCTTCTGTGTTTTCTTCTCTAGGGACCTGTTCCAAAGAGAATGATAGGAACTTTGAGGCTAGGGCCTTAACATGTTGGAGATACAGAGTCATCTTGGAATGCTTCGCCATATAACTGCCATTAAAATGGTTAGCTAGCAATTGAGAGTCAACAAATACATTTATATGCGTAATATTTAAACTTAAAGCTGTGGTTAAACCCATGATTAAGGCTTCATACTCAGCTTCATTATTTGTTGCACTGAATTCACAAGATACAGCTTGAGGTATGATATCACCTTGAGGGGATTTCAGCACTATTCCCAAGCCAATTCCTTTGGAATTTGAAGCTCCATCTGTAAACAGTGTCCAAAATCTTGGAATTGTCTTACCTTCAAGTTGTTGTACTTCCAGTTCCACCTCGGGCTGCAAACTTGGACTGAAGTCAGCTACGAAGTCGGCTAGGTCTTGAGATTTGATGGCTGTTCTTGGCTCATATGAGATGTCATACGTGCTCAACTTGACCGACCACTTGGCCAACCTGCCTGACATCTCTGGAGTTCTCAACACATTTCTCATAGGATAATTAGTTCTAACAGTTATAGAATGTGTTTCAAAATAATGACGCAGTTTAGTAGCAGCAGTAGTTAAGGCTAAAATTAATTTCTCAAGATGAGAGTACCTTGTTTCAGCATCTAATAAAGACTTACTTACATAGTAAACAGGATGTTGTTCACCTTGAATTTCTTTCACCAATACTGCACTAACAGCATTTTCAGATACAGCTAAATATAAATAAAGGTGCTCACCATGTTCTGGTTTGGCAAGTAGAGGTGACGTCACCAAATATTCTTTAAGTTGCTTAAAAGCTGCCTCATGTTGGTCAGTCCATTGGAAGAGTTTATTCTTTCTTAATACTTCGTAGAATAACTTCCGCACTTATCGGATGATTTAGATATAAATCTATTCAAAGTAGCTACTCTACCTGTTAACCTTTGGACGTCTTTGATATTCCTGGGGGACTCCAAGTTGAGAATGGCTTTAATCTGCTCGGGACTGGCTTCAATTCCTCTCCTGGTTACCATATAGCCCAAGAATTTACCTGCTCTAACACCAAAGTTGCACTTTGCCGGATTGAGCTTCATGTTGAAAGCTTTCAAGATGTTGAACGCCTCAGCAAGGTGTTCTACATGATCTTCAATATGCTTGGACTTTACTACCATGTCGTCTATATAGACTTCCATCGTCTTGCCAAGTTGATCTTTGAACATCTTGTCCACCGGCCTACGATAAGTTGCTCCTGCATTTTTAAGACCAAATGGCATAGAAATGTAACAATATATACCTTCCGGAGTCATGAATGCCGTATCTTCTTGGTCCGAGGGCTCCATTTGAATTTGTTGGTACCCTGAAGACGCGTCCATGAACGTAAAGATATCGTGGCCAGCTGTCTCATCAACTAGAGAATCAATATGAGGAAGAGGGAATGGATCCTTCGGGCAGGCCTTGTTCAAGTCTGTGAAGTCCACGCATACTCGCCACTTGCCGTTCCTCTTCTCTACCACAACAACATTGGCTAACCACCTTGGATATTGAACTTCTCTGATCATATTGGACTTCAAAAGCCTCTCAACTTCGTCTTTTATGATCTGGTTCCTCTCCTGAGCAAACTTCCTTCTTTTCTGATGAACAGGACGGATGGTTGGATCTATGTTCAACTTGTGAGTAATGATGTCCTTGCTTATTCTTGTCATGTCCTCGTGCTTCCATGCAAAACAACATTTCTGACTTCTTAAGAACTCAATCAGCTCTTCCTCAATTTCAGATGGAAGGTCTATACCAACTTGTACTTGGGCCTCAGGATTCGACTCATCAACAGAAACATTTTTCGTCTCATGCTCCACTGCTTCAAGAACATCCTGGGCCTTTTTATTTAATTGCTATGCTTGACGAGGAATCGAACTTGCTTTCATATTAACCTTGTAACATTCTTTAGAAACTTGCTGATTCCCCTTCAATTTGGTTACACCCCAAGGTGTTGGAAATTTGACACATTGGTGATAAGTTGACGGCACAGCCTTCATGTTGTGGATCCAAGGTCTTCCCAAAATGACATTGTACGAGGAAGAACATTCGATCACACAGAACCTTTCCATAGCATTCATACCCTCCAAATAGATAGGCAACTTGATTTCCCCGACTGTTTGCTTTATCTCACCACTGAACCCTACCAGCACGGATGAATTCTTCACAACTTCAGATAAAGGAATGCCCATATCTTCAAGAGCATGAGTGAAGATTATGTTGACCGAGCTGCCGCCATCAATCAGAATTCTCTTGACCACACTGAAATTGTCAATGGCTTCACTGGAAAGAGATGTTACCGTAGATGTTACCCAACACCTTGGTTAACACACTGACGGACAGCACACACACACCAAAATAAATAGTTTATAAAAACTTTGTGCAGCGGAAATAAATAACACAAGATATAATTTTCTCAAGTTATATAAATATATAACTTGAGTGTGCCTAGATGGCGAAGACTTTATAATCAATATAGAAAAATTACAAAGCCGAAAGTTCCCTATTGCTAATACAATGATAATGCTCTATGGAACTGAATGAGACAAAGAACGAATCCTATCCTTAGCCAACACTCTCTTAAACACTCAGTGTTTAAGCTAGAATCACAAGGGAGGAAGGATATGCGAACCAAAGAACTTTGTCTCTCTTGTGCTATGGTGTGTGTGTTTGATATTTGGCATACTTCAAATGAAACACACCTAGCCTATTTATAGCCTTCCAATGCCTTGGAGGCTACTCCAAAATAACAGCCTTGGACCTTCAGATCGTGTGTGAGGAGTGGAGAGATTTCTTGGCTTGAATTCCTCATCATTCGCCAACTTCCCTAGAAAGTAGCAACCGAATTCTTGAAGCCCAAGTCCATGCTTTATCACCTTGTACTCTCTTGCTTTCTTTGTATTGTACACTTCAAATAATCAGCAACAACTCCATGACTTGGTCTTCCCACGTTTTTATTCCTTCTTCAATTAAAATGGACCAAGCATTAGTTACACGTAAATCTCCTATTTACGTGTAACTCTTCCAACAACTTCTTCCTTGTTTCTAGCAATTAATCCAACCATATATTAACCTGAAATATGGACCAAAAAACACATATATCTTGCAAATAATATTAGACATTAGAATATAAAATAATATGGAAAGAATTATTAAATTATAACTCATTACAGTTCGGGTAACACCCAGTGCCGGTGATAGCACCTGTGGTAACACCCACAGTCTGCATTAACAATCTCCCCCATAATTTATAATTTCTTTCCAAACTCTAAAGTGCTGATCCCTACAAGATATTGTTAGCCATCCAGAGCAACTTCATAGTTATCAACTCCCCCATAATCAAGGAATTAACAACTACAATGATTTATCACAAAAATACTAGTTATCAAAAACATATTTTCCAAAATAAGTTTTCCAACTAACTAGCAACCTAAAGTACCAAAGATAAATCAAAGTTACTAAGCTATTCCATGTTCAAAACAACCCTAAAAGTTTAAGCACCATAAGCAAATAAAACAAACCACCAAAGTATTAAAAAACATGTTCCAAAAAAAACATAAAAGTAAATTGTTTGTTTTTCAACCACCAAAAAATATCATAACCATAAGAGTGGCAACATAAACCTTCAGGCAAATGTTTGCAATCACTCTTCTCGTTCATCATCAGCTTCTTCTTCTTCCTCCTGTTCATCCCCTTCTTCATCTCCGGCATCTAAGTCGGCACCATCGGTAACATCTGCAGGCGCACCACCACTGCATCTCAACACCACCACCACTAGGACCAGCTCCATCGCACTATCCACTCCCCAGTTTGGGAAGAAACCTATGGATGAATTCATCAGTAATGTCCTTGAGCTTAGTCCAACCTAGCACAATCTCGGCAATTGTAGCAGTTTGTTTGTGGAGAAACGCCAAAAACTGTGGTCTTTGGTATTGTTGGTGAAGCATTCCCCAACAAATTGTAAACATTAGCAAGAACATGTGCTGCATCTGTACCTGAAAAACTTGGAGATTTCGGAGTAACATTTGGGATAACAGTTGAGTAACACCCTTAGCAGTAAACCGCATCACTTGACCCAAATTCATTTATCTTTGACCAAGGAAGATCACCAAGTGTATCTCACACTCTTGGTATTCTTCTTAGTCACCGGGAATCTATAGCATAGAGATCAAGACTGGGAGTGTACTCATCCGACTCTTCAATGGGCAATTTTTGAGATTTCAAAATTTGGAAGATTAAAGAAGGGTAAGGAAACATTGTAATGTCTTTTCTTCTACCCCACGAAGCCAAATGTTTGAAAATCAATCTACCCAAGTTCACTCTTCGATTCTTTCCTAACTTATACAAGATTTCAGCTTGTTGCAATGTCACATATTGCTCATTAGAAGTAGGAACCCAATTAAATATGCAAAGCTTGTGAAGCACGGCAAAGAGTGAAGTGAGACGGGAAGCAAGAAAATGAACTTTGGTTTTGGGATTAGGATTGGAGGGCCATTCATGCACGACATCATGAGAGATAAACCTAGCAATTTCATCCTTATGAACAATAGGACCATCATCATCCAAATTTGGGAGTCCTAAAGTCTTGTTGATCAAAGAAGGATTAATAGAAAAAATTCTGTTCCTTAAAAACACCTTTCCAAATTGATCGGACTTTTCATTATCTAGGTTGGCATGAAGATTGGCATAGAAATTCTTGACAATAGCTTCAACAAATTTCGAAGGATGCAAGTTAGCTTTCAAAAAATTTCTATCCTCCAAGAACTGAAAAACACCATGCTTTTTGAAATCAACCTCGTCAATGTGCTTTTCCTTGAGAATTTTCGTGTCACTATGCCTTAACCAAAACTCCATATTTTCTTTTCGATAAAACTCCAATGAGAAGTAAGGTTTTGGAAAAGCAGTATTCACATCATCAAACTCTTTCTCAAGGAAATCAGAGGATTCAGAATATGCAAACTCACTAATCGAAGACTTCGAAGCTTTAGAAACAGAGGATGTTACCTTGGGTGTTGCAGATTTCTGGGTAACATCTTTGACAGCAGCCCACTTGCTTTTGCCTTTAATGTTTCTTTTCACAACTTCATATAAGGGCTCTTCTTCCTCAATCTCCCAATCTCCAAAAGTCTCAACAGAATGGCTCTTCTCAGCATCGGCATGGAAGTCTTCATCCGAAACATGAGCCGAGGAGAGACCAAGTGAAGATTCCTCAGAAACTTCAACAGGATCGGAGGATGTGTTGGATTTTGAGGTCCCTTTGTGCCTCATTGCAGTGAGCCTACTTGAGCTCCTCTTTTTGACGGGTTGTGCCGAGGGTTTGTGAGCAATGGCCTTTCTTTTTGGCTTTTTGGTTGATGGAACGGGTGGAAGAGGTGGTAAGGTCACAATGGGCAAGGGTTGCGCCATTGTTGTCACCAATGGAGGATCATCAACCGACATTGTCATTGCCGGAGACACATTGAGAGGGGTGGTCGAAGTGTCCATTTGGCTTGGACCACTTGAGCCAACGCCCGGAGAGACCTCCAAAGGGGCGGATTGCTTTTTGGAAGGGGTTGCCATGGTTAGGGTTTAGGAAGGATTTGGAATTTTGGAAGGTTTTGATTTTGGAAGGTTTGAGAAGAGAGACGGTGATGGAGGAGAGGTATTTACCGTGTAGAGAGAGAGAGATTAGGGAGGTTAGAGAGAGAGGAGAAAAAATAGGAAACAAATTAGGATTTTAATTTGACAAGACTTATCCTTCTACCATTAATTATCTCCTATTTAAATAACTCCCCCTATTTTTTAGCCACTAAAAATATTTACTTTAAATATTTACCTAACCTCCCTAATTTCTAGCCACATAAAAATTAAGAACATTATTTACTCCCCCCTATTTTCTAGGCCACAAAGAATAGATCAACTACAAAACTCTTCCCACACAAATTAAACATCCGGCCATTATTTTGAAAATTTTTTTTTTTTTTTTTTTTTAATTTTTTTTTTAATTTTTAATTTTCAGATTTTTTAATTTTTTTTTTTAAATATATAAAACGAAAATAAAAATAAACATACCAAATATACTAAGTCCATATGGTTTTTGAAAATCAAATCCCTAAATTTTAGGACTTAGTTATTTGAGTAGTTTACTAAAGATAAACTAGGTTTGTTAAAGACTTTTTCAAACTTTTAAAACTCTTAAACAATAAAAAGACTTTCAAAGTTAAAAAAATTAAATAACAAACCGAAAATAAAGAAATAAAAAAAAATATAATATAGCACATACAAATATGTTAATGGCAATGATGGTAACATCTAGGATAACACATAAGATAAAAATCCCTTGATAAATATATTCAGTTTCAAACACTTGAGGCATAATAAGCTTAGTCTTTTTCAAGCATTTCAAGCATAACAAGCTGAGCATTTTTCATGCACTTTAGGCATTATAGGCCTATATATATATTTTTAAGTACATTGCTTGTTACTCACGTATCAATACACTTCTTTAAACAAGAAAGCATCGTAGTAACGAGCTCCGTGCTTCGAGTTTTATTTCAAGTGTAAAGACCAAGTGATCTATGCCTTTCAAGTAGGGTACACTGTAGTAGCGAACTCCATGTCCCTAATACTTAGCATAAATCACTTCATACATTCTCATTGGCAAGAGTACATCGTTGCAACGAACACCGTGCCCCGAGCTCGAGAGAATAGTATGGATAAATGCCTTTGCCTTTTATTAAAAAAAATTAGTGACTTTGTCACTTTAAGCAAATGATGGGAGTTTTATCAAGTGTGTTATTCAGGGTGCTATCCTACCATAACAAAAAGGTCAGCATGTGCAGTCGTGAGAACTCTCATAGCTCACAGAACTATGGGAACCCTCAGAGAGAATAAAACCAAACAAGCAAAAAATATGCACTAGTATACATGTGTTACCCCAGGTGTTATCAGCACTCATGGTAACACCTTACTACAGAGGACAATTTTTAGAGAATGCAAAGACCAAGAGATCTCTTTAGACTAGAGAATCTATCATGGTCTAAGGGTTTTGTGAAAATATCAGCAAGTTAACACTTTGTATCAATATGCTCTATATTTATTATCTTTTTATCTACCATATCTCTTAAAAAATGATGACGGATGTCAATATGTTTGGTACGGGAGTGTTGTACAGGATTTTTGGAAATATTAATAGCACTCAAATTATCACAGTATAAGGTCAAAATATTACTATCAAGACCATAATCATCAAGCATGTGTTTTAACCAAATTAGTTGTGAACAACAACTACCGTGACTACATATTCTCGATTCAAATTTGTGGATAATGAAACACAATTTTGTTTTCTACTATACCATGATACTAAATTATTTCCCAAGTAAAAACATCCCCCACTTGTACTTTTCCTATCATCCATATCCCCGCCCAATCCGAGTCACTAAAGCCTACTAAATTAGTATTAGTATCTTTACTATACCAAATCCCTAAATCACTAGTTCCGAAACATATTTAATGATCTTTTTCACAAATTTAGGTGAGACACTTTAGGATTGGATTGATATCTAGCACATACACACACCGTACATCAAATCAGGACGACTAGAAGTAAGGTAAAGGAGACTACCAATCATGGAACGATATAGGGTTGGATCAACATCTTCTCCCACTTGATCTTTTCCAATCTTGAAAGAAGTGCCCATAGGAATTTTTGAGCTCTTCGAACCTTCCAACCCAAACTTCTTCACCAGGTTCCTTGCATATTTGCTTTGGGAGATGAAAATCCCTTCACTTGATTGCTTAACCTGCATGCCTAGAAAGAAGTTAAGTTCCCCCATCATGCTCATTTCAAATGTTGATGTCATAGCCTCTACAAAATCATTTAAACAAGTTTTTGATGTAGAGCCATATACTATGTCATCAACATAGATTTGAACCACGACAAGTTCTTTTCCATGTTTAAGAATGAATAAAGTCCTATCTGCTTCTCCTCTAGTAAAACCATATTCTAGTAAAAAACTAGTTAACCTACCATACCATGCACGTGGAGCTTGCTTCAACCCATAAAGAGCTTTATCAAGTCTATACACATGGTCTGGTTGAAATGGATCTTCAAAGCCTTTTGGTTGTTCAACAAAAACTTCCTCATCTAAGTATCCATTTAAAAAGGCTGCTTTGACGTCCATTTGAAACAATGTGATTTTAAGAAAACAAGCAATGGCCAATAAAAGTCTTATTGACTCAATTCTAGCCACAGGTGCAAAGGTCTCGTCATAGTCAATACCTTCCACTTGTGTATAGCCTTGAGCCACAAGACGAGCCTTGTTCCTAACAATGTTTCCATACTCATCGGTCTTATTTTTAAAAATCCATTTTGTCCCAATAACATTAGTGTTTGAGGGACGGGGTACTAAAGACCAAACATTGTTACGAGCAAATTGATCAAGTTCATCTTGCATTGATTGAATCCAAAAATTATCTTTTAAAGCTTCAATCACATTTTTAGGTTCTACAGATGAAGTAAAACAAGAGTATGTTACCTTTGAGTATGTGGTGGACATGCACACATACCTTACCATGTCACGGTCACTAATGGAATTCATACGTCTTGTTTGTACACCCTCATTCACCTCCCCAATTACTTGGGTTGTAGGATGATTCCTACTGATTCTAGGTGGAGGATATCTTCTCACATTCTCGTGAACCCCTGTTTCAACTCCTTCTTGATCTTCATTTCTTTGGTGGAATCGGATGCTATACGAGGTGTTATCTCATCAATGGTAACACCACCTGCTCGGTTTACGTGTTACTATCAGAGTTAGCACTCGTGGTAACACCTCGTGGTAACACCTTACGGATCGACTTCTTCCAACAGCTCCAAGGGTGTCTCTTGAACATTTTCTCCTGCAATACTTGAGTGATCATCAAAAACAATATTCATGGATTCTTGGATGGTTTTTAGCCTTAGATTAAATACCCTATATGCACGACTATTTGAAGCATAACCAAGAAAAATGGCCTTATCACTCTTAGAGTCCAATTTTGCTAAGTAGTCCCGATCATTGAGAATGTAACACACACAACCAAAGACATGAAAATAATGAACTTTTGGTTTTCTACCATTCAAAATTTCATATGGAGTCATGGTTGTGCCGGGTCTTAGAAAAACTCTATTGGCTGTGTGACAAGCCGTATTTAGTGCCTCTGCCCAAAATCTTTTCGAAATTCTTTTTGAAAATAACATCACACGAGTCATTTCAAGTAAGGTCCTATTCTTCCTTTCAAACTATCCCATTTTGTTGAGGTGTTTTTGGGGCTGAAAATTCATGGTGAATACCTTTTCTTTCACAAAAATTTGAAAAAGAAACATTCTCAAATTCCCTCCCATGATCGGACCTAATTCGAAAAATTGAAGCACAAAACATGTTTTTGATCTTAGAGTGCAAGATTTTGAACTTTTCAAAAGTCTCGATTTTTCCCTTAAAAAATAAACCCATGTAAATCGTGAAAAATCATCAACAATGACATAAGTATATTTCTTGCCCCTAAAACTTTCTATCTCAAGTGGACCCATTAGATCCATATGCAAGAGTTGAAAACAATGTGTAGTACCGGTGTGTTGCTCATTGTGTTGGGCGGCACCATGGGTAACACGAGTTTGTTTCCCTTTGAGACAATCCTCACAAACAATTTTTTGTTTAAGATCAAGACTAGGAATGCCTTGGACAAAGCATCTAGATTAACAATCTTTTCTATGTTACGAAAGTGAACATGTCCCAACTTTTGATGCCACAATGTAGTGTTATCAAGTTTTGCCGAATGGCATACTTGCTTGTCTTCAACAAGATAACAATTATCACTAGATCTTGTACTGTCATCACACAATTGTTAGTCTTTTCATAAACTTCACAAGTATCTTTATTGAATTTCACCTCTAAATTGTCATCACAAAGTTGACTAATACTAATTAAATTAGTTACAGAGTCCATCAACATGTAAGACATTCTTTAAGGTTGGAAATCCGGACACATTTAGTGTCCCTCTCCCAATGATATTACTCTTGCTCCCACCACCATATGTTACACTACCCCCATGAATTGTTTCATAATCTTTTAAAAACAATTTTGTTGCTGTCATATGACGTGAACACCCACTATCAAAGTACCAAGAACCTTCAATATTTGTTTTTAAAGCAGTGTACACAACATCACATTTCAGATTAGCTTTTGGTTTCCACACCTTTTTTGAATTTTTACCATTCTGACTGGGTGTGTTATCCTGTGTGCTGGGCAACACCTCAGGTAACACCAAGGGACTGGACAGTTTTTTTGAAACAATATGGCATTTATTTTTAAAATGTCCAGGTGTGTGACAGTATTGACACACCTTCCCTTTGTCACATGGTTCTTTTGAAGAAGAATCTTTGTCAAAAAACCGCTCCTTAACAAAACAATTCTTATTATCATTCATAGACAAAGTAGAAAGAATACTATTCAAAGATTCTTGAAAACCAATACCTGCTCTGAGAGGTGTACTCAAGTTCAAGATCTCATCCAATTTGGTAGATCCAGTGTTGAGCTTCTTCAAGGTGGTTTCGGCTAGAGTCAAATTGCCCTTGACTCTTTCAAGCTCGATTTCTCTCTTTGTTGCTTGAACCTCCATATGAGTCACATAGGCCTGGAGTCCTTCATTCTTCTTGGTTAAGGACTTAACCAAATTGTTCTCTTTCTTCCATTCCACGAGCAATGCCTCGTAAAGGTCTTTTAATCCGGAAATGAGGTCATCTTTGCTCTGCTCATCCTCTTGTGTACTTCCCTTGTATCGTGGTTAGAAGAGCTAACAAAACAAACAGCATTATTATCACATAATTCATCATACACATCGGGTGTGATCACGAGATGTTATCTCGGATGGATAACACCTTGGGTAACACTTGTCCTTTTCCGTGTTACTTACCGTGACAAACATGGTTGTTTGATCGTATTCTACCTCCCTGAGATGGTCCTTCATCCTCATCATCACGAGAGAAACCCATAGGTTCTTTCCTCTCTTCCTTAGAGTATTTGCACACTCATTGGAATAGTGACCCCAACCCGAGCAAGCATGACATTGAATGGATTCAATGTGCTTTGGATCAGACCTTAACCGATACGATGATGCTCTTCTTGGGTTTGACTTTGGGTTAGATGGGAAAGTCCTTTTTGGCATCGAATCATAGTCCTTGGTTTGCTTCTCCTTTGCTTTCACCTGCATTTTTCATTGTTATACTTTCTAACCATAGAATTGTATTTTCTAGCAAGTAAAGCAACACTAGCATTCTCATCAATTTCTTCAAAAACCTCATCTTCGTTTTCATCCAAAGAACTCGAGGCTTGAGTTTTCAAAACAACATTTTTCCCTTTAGATGCTTCACTTTGATCTAAGAGATTTAACTCAAAGTTTTTCAAAATACTCATTAAAGAATTGATATCCATAGTTTCAAGATTGTGAGCCTCTTCAATAGATGAAACTTTCATATTAAAAACGCTCGGGAAGGGTTCTAATTGCTTTTGAGACAAGTTGTTTGGTGGTAAAAGGTTCACCCAACAATTGACACTCATTAGCAATATCAAATAATTTTTCAAAATAAGAAGGAATAGTTTCATTTTCACCCATCCTTAATCTTTCAAATCGCTAGTAAGACCCCTAAGCTTAGTTTCACGCACACCGCCATCACCTTCACAAAAACGTTGTAAAATATCCCATGCTTCTTTTGCGGTGGAACTGTTTTGAATAAGTTTGAAAATATGCATATCAACCCACTCAAAAATGGCATTAAGTGCCTTTTCATTGAAACTAGCTTGGTTGATCTCTTCCATGTTCCATTCGATTCGGGTTTGACTTGTACGTCACCATCTTCATCGGCAGGTAACATTGGTAAGGAGTAACCATTTGTTATAGATCGCCATGCTCGAAGATCAATTGATTTGATATGCGAGCGTAGACGGATCTTCCAATAACAATAATTCGAGCCATCTAACACAGAAGACGCTTATTATTAGGATTAGCCGGATCATAAGCCATGACACCTAGACCAAGCACTTAGTATCGTCAAGTGACCTGCTCGATACCAATTGAAATTGTCAATGGCTTCACCGGAAAGAGATGTTACCGTAGATGTTACCCAACACCTTGGTTAACACACCGACGGACAGCACACACACACCAAAATAAATAGTTTATAAAAACTTTGTGCGGCGGAAATAAATAACACAAGATATAATTTTCTCAAGTTATATAAATATATAACTTGAGTGTGCCTAGATGGCGAAGACTTTATAATCAATATAGAAAAATTACAAAGCCGAAAGTTCCCTATTGCTAATACAATGATAATGCTCTATGGAACTGAATGAGACAAAGAACGAATCCTATCCTTAGCCAACACTCTCTTAAACACTCAGTGTTTAAGCTAGAATCACAAGGGAGGAAGGATATGCGAACCAAAGAACTTTGTCTCTCTTGTGCTATGGTGTGTGTGTTTGATATTTGGCATACTTCAAATGAAACACACCTAGCCTATTTATAGCCTTCCAATGCCTTGGAGGCTACTCCAAAATAACAGCCTTGGACCTTCGGTTCGTGTGTGAGGAGTGGAGAGATTTCTTGGCTTGAATTCCTCATCATTCGCCAACTTCCCTAGAAAGTAGCAACCGAATTCTTGAAGCCCAAGTCCATGCTTTATCACCTTGTACTCTCTTGCTTTCTTTGTATTGTACACTTCAAATAATCAGCAACAACTCCATGACTTGGTCTTCCCACGTTTTTATTCCTTCTTCAATTAAAATGGACCAAGCATTAGTTACACGTAAATCTCCTATTTACGTGTAACTCTTCCAACAACTTCTTCCTTGTTTCTAGCAATTAATCCAACCATATATTAACCTGAAATATGGACCAAAAAACACATATATCTTGCAAATAATATTAGACATTAGAATATAAAATAATATGGAAAGAATTATTAAATTATAACTCATTACGGCCGTAACACCCAATCAAGATGATAGCACCGCGGTAACACCCACGCCGCATTAACACACACAATTGGCAATCTGCACCTGAACAACTAGACCATCATGATGGGGGTCCAACGTGTTGTCTTTATCTTCATCTTCAAAGGAGATAACTTGACCATCTGTGAAGTCATGACGCCTTGAGGGCAATTCTGACTGATCCTCTTTAGAACTCTTGGCATGACGCTTGGCTGCAGAGTAAGTTGTGCCGCAAATATGGGATCCACCTGAAATGACATTTACTACCTTGGTGGCTGGAGGAGGTGCAACTTTCTCGGGTCTGGACTGCTCCCCTGAATCAGGTTCTTTAGACTCGCTTCTGACCCTCTTCTTGCCCAACAAATCTTTAAGAAGACCTTTGGACAACAAATGAGCAATCTCCTTTCTTAAGGCAAAACAATTCTCAGTGGTATGCCCAAAATCCTCATGAAATACGCACCACTTGGACTTGTCCTTCCAAGTTGTTGACTGGTCACTCTTCTTGGGCCACCTCGCTTTATCTCCAAGATTTCCCATGGCACACAAAATTCCTGCAATGTCCACAGAAAAGCAGTATTCAGAAATTTTTGGATAATCATTATCATCTCCCTCTTGATCATCATCTACAAAATGAACTCTAGAAGATTCAGATTTAACAGGGGGTTTGCCCCTGTTAGACTTATAGTGATGGGAATCCGATTTTCTGTCAGAGGGTTCAAATAGAGAAGTAGGAGTCCTCCCAGTTGACTTCCCCATTGCAGTGTCATCCTCCAATCGATGAAAGGCAAGGCTCGTCCCTGATTTCTTCAAGTTGTTTCGCAGGAGTCATCACCAACTCGTTATAGAATAGAGAGCTCTTCTTCAGGCCTATACGGAATGCTTCCGTAGCTATGGATACATCCAAGTTGGGTATAGTCACCGCCTCCTTGTTAAACCTGTGCAAATACTCTTTAAGACTTTCGTTAGGCTGTTGCACAATTCTATAAAGGTCACTAGTCAACTTGTCAAATACCCTATTGCATGAAAACTGATTGATAAACATATTGACAAGTTGAGCATAAGAAGAAATAGAATTTAGGGGAAGTCATGTTAGCCATTTTAAGGCTGGTCCAGACAAAGTTGAGCCAAAACCCCTGCAAAAATATGCTTCTCTAAAAATAGGGGGGATACTTATAATATCCATTGATTCCTGATACAGCAACACATGCTCTGCTGGATCGGTGCTTCCATCATATTTCTTCATATGAGGGACTGAAAATTTCTTTGGGATTTCTACACTAGCTATTGCTGGCACAAAACGAGATTCATTATAGCAAGTTTGAGAGACTTGGTGGTATGGCACATTGACTCCAGGCACTACCAGAAACAGGTCATTTAGCGACGGAAAAAACAGCGACGGACAGATTCCGTCGCTATTTAGCGACGGAATATAGTATTTAGCGTCGGAATTATTTTGGCGTCAAATTTAGCGACGGAATTTAATTCCGCCGCTAAATTCCGCCGCTAAAAAGAATATTCCTCGAATATTCGTTTATTTCCGCCGCTAATTTGGCGGTTGATTTACCGACGGAAAATTCCGCCGCTAAATCTTTAACAAATGACGGAATTATTCCGCCGGTGAAATTAAATGGTTTTTTTTTTTTAATAAACACCACGGAATATTTCCGCCGATAATTTAATAATTTTTTATTTATCAATACGGAAATATTCCGTCGGTGTTTAATAAAAAAAAAAAAATTCAAAATTTCCAGGAGAAAGACCGCTGCCCACAATGCAAGGGCGAAATGGTTGTACAGGAGAAGAAGTAAATGAAACTCAGCTCAAATGTAAATGAAACTCAGCTCAAATGAAATTCAAGTAGGCCTATTGTTTTATACACAGGTAATGTAAATGAAACTCAGCTCAAATGAAATTCAAGTTAAATGAACTTGAAATTCACCTTCTTTCTTTCTCAATTATTGTTGCAAGGACGGTAAAAAACAAAAAAACAAAACACTGGTGAACGAAAATGCTAGTACAATCAACCCTTAACTTGCGCCTTTGTAAGTTTGTGTACAAGAATCTTTTTTCCCTTTTGTCGAAAAATAAATAATACTCCCTCCGTCCCAATAATAGCTTCACCGCAGAAGACAATGTACCAAAGACCATTCATGAGGGGCAAATTATACATCCATTTTCTCGGCCGACTTCCCAGTTCCTCGACTTCCAGAGCAACGCAAGGCCCTGTGGAGGTGTCTTGCCTCCTAAGCCTTCATCGAAGACGTATATGGAGCTTGATGAGTGCGAGGAGACAACCCTTCACGATGTCAACATTGAAGCTTACGATGTAGATGATGACATGCGCGGTGGTGGGGGCCGAGAGAGTGCGGTGTGCTCGCGGTAATGATGTGGGTCTTTATTTTCCGGATATCTTAATTAGTTATGACTTATGAGACAATAATCTCCGTAGTGTTGTCTAATAGTTGGTTAGTTCATAGTTTTGGACTAATCTTGTTTTTGTTTTATTTTGGATAAAAATTTTAAAATTGTATGCAATTTACCAATTTGGGAATAGCTACAAGAACCCTTGCAATTCTTATATCCCCTAACCCCTAAACCCCAAACCCTAAACCCCAACCCTAACCCCTAAACCCCAACCTAAACCCCAAACCCTAAACCCTAAACCCTAAACCCTAACCCTAAAGCCTAACCCCTAAACTCCCCACAACTCCCTAAACCCAACCCTAACCCTAAACCCTAAACCCTAAACCCCAAACCCTAAACCCTAAACCCTAAGCCCCTAACCCCTAACCCCCTAACCCCTAACCCTAAACCCCTAACCCCTAAACCCTAAACCCTAAACCCTAAACCCTAACTCCTAAACCCTAACCCTAAACCCCAAACCCCAAGCCCCAACCACTAAACCCCTAACACAACCCTAACCCCTAAACCCTAACCCTAACCCACAACCCTAACCAACCCCTGAACCCCAACCTAACCAATCCCTAAACCCTAAACCTAAACCTAAACCCTAAACCCTAAGGGCATAGGGTATAGGGTATAGTGGTATAAAGGCATAGGAGTATAGGGCATAGTGGCATAGGCATGTTAGGGCATAGGCATAGGGCATAGGGCATAGATAGGGCATAGGGCATAGGGGCATAGGGCATAGGGCATAGGGCATAGGGCATAGTGCGCATAGGGCATAGGGCATAGGGTATAGGGTATAGGGTATGTGGTATAGGGCATAGGTATAGGGCATAGGAGTATAGGGTATAGGCATGTGGTATAGGGTATAGGTGGTATAGGGTATAGGGAGGTATAGGGCATATGGTGTAAGGGTATAGGGTATAGTGGTATAGGGCATAGGGTATAGGGTATAGGCATGTGGCATAGGGTATAGGTATAGGGTATAGGGTATAGTGGTATAGGCATAGAGGCATGTGGTATAGAGGCATAGGCATAGGGTATAGGCATGTGGCATAGGGCATAGGGCATCAGGGCATAGGCATAGGCGTAGGGCATAGGGCATGTAGGGCATAGGCATAGGGTATAGGGCATAGGCATAGGGTATAGGGTATAGGGTATAGGGCATAGGGTATGTGGTATAGGGTGTAGGGTAGGTATAGGGTGCATGTGGCATAGCATAGGGCATGTAGAGGCGTAGGGCATAGGGCATAGGGCGTAGGGCATAGGGCATAGGGCGTAGGGCATGTAGGCGTAGGGCATGTGGCATAGGGCATAGGCATAGGCGTAGGGCATAGGGCATAGGGCATATATGTGGGTATAGGGCATAGGGCATAGGGTATAGGGTATGTGGGCATAGGGTATAGGGTATAGGGCATAGGGTATAGGGTATAGGGTATAGGGTATAGGGTATAGGGTAAGGGGTATAGGGTATAGGGTATAGGGGTATAGGGTATAGGGTATAGGGTATAGGGTATAGGGTATAGGGTATAGGGTATAGGGCATAGGGTATAGGGCATAGGGCATAGGGTATAGGGCATAGGGCATAGGGCATAGGGCATAGGGCATAGGGCATAGGGCATAGGGTATAGGGCATAGGGCATAGGGCATAGGGTATAGGGTATAGGGCATAGGGCATAGGGTATAGGGTATAGGGGTATAGGGGGGACGCTCACGGTCGCCGAGCATCACGACCGCATGGTATGTATGTTAATTTAAATGTAGTAGTGTATGGATGCTTTTAAATAGGTTTATGTACGTATGTTAGCTGGGAGCCAATGTTGATGCTATGAAATCCATAGTTTTAGTGTAAATGTAGTGTATGCATGCTTTTAAATCAGTTTAAATGTTGCATTTATATATACAATTTCAAAGTAATAATCTCGCTTATTTTATTTATAGGAAAGGGAGTATGGTCCGAATATCACTTTTGTGGATGTTTACGCTAGCCTCCATATTCGGAATTCTACACGTCGACCTCCGCAATGGGTTGTGATCGATCTGCTTCGCCTTTGTAAGTAAAACTACCATTAAATGACTTGATTTTGAATATGTAAATTTATTTATGTACCTTACATTGTGTATATGATTATAATTGTTTGTTTTATTTTTCAGCCGCATATCAAGCCGCCGTTGTTCCGAAGGAACGCCTCCCGCGAGCCCGTCCCCTTCGTGCTGATGTTTGGCGGAGGTCACCTCTCGAGGACATCCAAGGAGAGGAGCCCGAGTGTTAGGGATGGGGGATTACGGGCGGCAATGCCCGTCGACGTCGGCCGTCGGAGAAATGTTGACCGGCCATGTTTCATGATCCGAGGGTCGACACTCTGGAGGCTGCGTTGGAGGAGGAGAGACGCGAGCGGGCAAAGCTTGCGGATGCTTTGGCGGTTGGAGGCGCAGCGGATGCGGGAGGAGAACGATCGACGCCATGCGAGACTCGAGACAATTGGCGGCGTTGATGGCTCGTCTCGGCCCGGACTCCCAGGATAATTCCCAGCGTCCCCCAGGTTGATTGCGGACTTTTTTAGACATTGTTGTATTAATTTATACTTGTTTGTAAACATTTGAGACATTTGGTACCCGCGGGAGCCCCTCCCCGCCTCCCCCCCTCCCCCGCTCCACCCTCTCCCCCTCCCCGCTCCGCCCCTCTCCCCCCTCCCCCCCCTCCCCCCCCCCCTATCCCCCCCTATCCCCCCTCCCCCCCCCCTCTCCCCCTCCCGAATTGGTACGGTGGTATTTAGTTTTTATTTGGTACGCTGGTATTTGAATTTTAGTTTTTATAGTTTTAGTTTTAGAAATTGAAATGTTATATCAGGTACAAAAAATTTTGGTTTTTTGATATTTTAAAATATTTTTTTAATTTATTTCAATCGGCGACGGAATTTTCCGTCGCCGAAATTAATCTTGAAAGAAAAATTAATTAAATAAATTAATTTGGCGGAAATTTCCGTCATTGTAATAAAAATTAATTTAATTAAATTAATTTGACGGAATTTCCGACGCTATAATCATTTAATTTTTATTTAATTTTTGATTTCGTGGAAAATTCCGTATTTGTAATAAAATTTAAATTAAAATTAAATAATTTCGACGACGGTATTTTCCGAAATAATTTAATTTCAATTTAAATTTTATTACAATGACGGAAATTTTCCTTGAAATTAATTTAATTAAATTAATTTTTATTACGGCGACGGAAATTTCGCGCCGAAATGAATATTTAATTAAATTAAATTAATATAGCGGCGGATATTTCCGTCGCTGTAACCATTAATTCACCGGCGGAATTAAATTCCGTCGGTAAAAGAAAAAAATAGCGGCGGAAATTGACCCGCCGGAGCACTGCGACGGGCTGGTAGCGGCGGACCACCGACGGAATTTTTCCGTCGCTGATTATTTTTAGCGACGGAATTTTAATTTTAGCGACGGAAATTTCCGTCGCTAAACGACCTTTTTCTGGTAGTGAGGTATGCTCCGAAGCAAATCCTTTATAGTCTGCATTTCCTTAACAAGTTGACTCTCTGCGAAAAGAGGATTGTTATTAAACTGAGATGCAGAAGTATCAAAAGCATTAAAGAAACACCCTGTTTGCCCCATTGAGGGTGTAGCATAGGTGTAGCAAGATGATAACACAGGTTGACTAGCTGGAAGGCTGAATCTTGGTTGCTCAATTGGAATGGACGTCACGATAGTACTTTCTGCTGGTAAAGTATTGGACATAGGGATATCTCCGAAATGGCTTGGTCCTGTACCTGCACCAAACAAAGATCTGGGAAGTAAAGGTGAAAATGGATTAGATACTTGAGTCTCGACTTGCTTCCCTTTACGCAGGCTATCAATGGCATTGAATATCATGGCGTTCGTATGCTCCTGACCATCCAACCGATCATTCACTTTCTTCAACATATCGGCCATGTTGGATAATATCTCCAAATTGACAGCTTCCGCATTCAAAGATGGATTGCCTGGGGTGCCGGAAAAGGGAAGCGGCCAACTCCTCTCACCTTGACTGCCGGACGGCGGATTGACCATTTCTACGCAAATAATCAAAGTTTCCCAAAGACGGCGCCAAATTGTTTTGGTCAGATTTCAACAAGTGTCTTCAATGGTGAGAAAAATGACTAAAGTGATATGAATCTAGGTACAATGATTATCAAGTTGAATAGAAATGGACACAAGCTGTTTGTTGACTAGGGAAAGTCCTTGAACAACTTGTTCGCCGGCATAAAACCCCGGGAGGTTTTGGTACCTGCCTTGACCGGAAGTTTACTAAGTGTTTTTGTGATTACAAAGCTAAGAGCGTATTCAAAGGGAGCTTAGGCTAGAGTGAACGCGTGTGCAAAAAATACAGTGTTTTCCCTTTTATACCTCACTACAACGGCTAATTACATAGAGAATAATGGGCCTAAAATCTCGGGATAGAGGTTGATCGGTTGAGATATCTTCGCCATTTTTGTTGATGGAGGGGATAACGATCTGTTGCTGAGGAGACGTCTTAGAATCGGTCTTCACTTCCTTTGACACGTTCCCTGAAAAATAGGGTTAACGTAACTATGTTCCAACCTGCAGAAGAGCAAGTTGTAATAGAACAACTCAAGTTTGTTAGTACCAAGTTGTTTGATGCAAGTTGTAAACAAGTTGATTTAAAAACGTAGGGCCCAACAGGACGGAGGGAGAACGTTATATTGATATGCTTGTTCATTCTTATTCTCATTTTTGGTTAAACAGGATTTGTCTGTACTCTGAAACACAATAGACTCAACAATGTTAAAGAACACTCTGAAATCAGAGCATAACACTAAGTACTAGTACAATACGTCCATATACAAGTTACAATTTTGATTAGTAGGGGGAAAGATCACATATGTGTACCTTTAGGTGCCAGCTCTAGAAAATTCTCCATTTTCTGATGATCATCAGTATTCTTGAATAGGAAGGCCCCAAGAATTAATCTAGTGTGAACTTTTATCTGAAACAGAAACCAATAAAATAGCATTCTTCACGAAGCAGCTGCAACCAATGAAAGAGTACAGTAACATTTCGGTAAGCCGATAGTATGATGAATATGGAAAAGTATGGAAGGCGTTGAGGTTTAACTTTAAAGTTCATGATCATAAGGCTAAAAAGTATCCCAAAGTATATTTGTTGCAGTACATGTAGAAAGAAGAAATAACTCAGATGAAGCATTTGCAGGGTAAAAATGGGATATTCCTAACTGCCTTGCAAAAAGGAACAAAGTGAACTAAGGAAACTTAAAGGCACAATGTCTGCTTGCAAAAAATTCTCCTGTAACACAGATAATTATAACAGTTAAATGCAACCAAAGAAGCGAGAAATGAAAATCAGCAGTGGCCTTGACTCCCTTGATATACATTTTAACATTTCCAATTGAAGCTTTGATCATGAGCATACCGAGAAAACTTTCATCAATTCCATAAATAACTACAGAAATATATGAAACTATCCCACTTGAACAACCAGTACATAGACACCCAGAACCGAGTATTAGCAACACTGATCACACAAAAACACAGGCCTTGAGAAATAGACAGTAACATTTCCCATATAAACCTATGATGTTTAAAAGCCTTGTAAAACACAACTGTATACAAGAAATGGCTATATTATAGTATGCCAATGGTCGACGAATGCTCAGGTGATCTTGAGGGAGAAGATAAGTATGGCTTGGGAGGTATTTGCAGCAACTCCAAGCTCCCTTCCAGCATCTCCAACACCCTAGTCATTGATGGACGACATAAAGGATCGGTTTGTATGCACCACAAGCTTACTATAATCATTTTCCTCGCAATCTCATCTTCCCCGTCATTCACAATACCATGCAATCCAAGTTGATTGTCCGATTCAACTTGTTTGTATATCCAATGCGGAAAGTATATTTCACTAGTATGACCGGGTTTCACCTCGATGTTCTTTCTACCTCCAACCATTTCCGATACCATCATCCCATAGCTATATACATCAGACTTGTATGACACCTCTCCAATGTTTCGACAAAACACTTCTGGAGCGATGTAACCAATGGTTCCTCTTGCAGTCAATGTTGATAAGACGCCCTCTTTTCCTGGACAAAGCTTAGCAAGGCCAAAATCAGCAATCTTCGGATTGAAATCTTCATCTAGAAGAATGTTATGAGGCTTTATATCGAAATGCAAAATTCGGGTGTTACAATCACGGTGCAAGTACTCTAAACCTCGTGCAATGCCTATTGCAATTTGATACAATTTTTCCCACCCTAGTTGACGATCCTTCAATGAACTACCACCGTATATGAATTTCTCAAGTGATCCATTAGGCATGAATTCATAGACAAGAGCTCTTTTATGACCCTCAAAGCAGAATCCTAAAAGGTTGACAATGTTAACATGTGAAGTCCTGCTGATACTTGCAACCTCGTTGATGAAATCTTCACCATTGCCTTTGGATCCATTCAAAACCTTCACTGCCACAAGATTACCATTGCACAACTTTCCTCTGTATACGTGGCCATAACCTCCTTCACCTAATTTTTCTTTGAATGAGTTTGTCATCTTCTTAACATCTAAATACAAGTATCTTCTCGGAGCAAGAGATCCATAATTCTTCAGAAAGTCCTCTACATTTTGATACTTCTCTGCCTTTTTCCACGATAAAACCATGTACTTTGCTAATGTGGATCTAAATTTGATGCAAACTGTAATTACCAAAACTACGATTCCAACAGCCACAGCCACTGCAACAATAAGGGAGAAAATTTAGACTAGTTCTACTGTGAGAAGACATGATCTAGTGTGAACAGTGTTATTTTCGTGTAATCTCATGGAGATACAGTTGCTTCACAAAAGTAATACAGTTGCAAAACAAACAAAATTGATCATGAATGGCACTTGTTAAGATTAACATTTTGTCATGTATTTGTGGTTTATGTTAATAAATATTGTTGGAGGAGCAATTACCTGTGGCAATAACAACGATCCTGTTCCTTGTTTCTGCAATTAGAGAAGAACATAGTCAGTACAGAAAGGAAAAACAATTGCAGTAATGCTTTAACATTGTGAGAACTGGTCATGATTTATGCATAGCATGGAATGAGTATTCAGAAAAAAACAGAGATGTGGAATATCTAAATCATAGTTCTTGATTGTTGTACGATAGCAGTCGTCTATGTTAATTTTGCTGATACCTTTGGCAACATGTATGCAGAGGAATTCTCTGCCCTCGTTTTGACATTGGTCTCCATTGTAGTGACATCTAAGACAGTTCTCGGATATACGCATATCAAGAGTGAAGTTAGCTGCTAAAATTTGGAACAAGTCAGTTTGATTTGCTCCAGGAAGAAGCTCATCTTGTGGTAGATGTGGTAACTGAATAACTACACACTCTTGAGGAATATTAACGCGATCTGAAATATCTGCATAATTTGCTGGATATTTGTAGTACAGATTGAAGTCTCTGCAATCTCTGTAACGATGATATATATCGTTAAAGTGTCTATCAGTCCTACGAGTGACCTCAGGACTGTTGTTACATTTGAATAGGGTGAGAGGAGGAATGATCGAATAGGAAATGGAAGGAGTGTAGGGAAATTTTAAAGTCTGAAAAGCATCGCAATTTTTACTGGTTATTTGGTCTAAAAACTCGTTGTCGCGAATAACCATAGTACTATTCTGCAACCTCCCTATGTAGTCGTACCATTTTCGATCATCATTGTTCAGTTGGATTCTTGGAACTGTTTCATTGCAATCCAACCTGCACAAACCACATTGCGGGTCCGAGCTGTAGAAAGGGAATCCAAAGAAGCCGAAATTTTTGCACTCGAAATCTGGACAGAAAGGCTTGGAGTTGTCATTGTTGTTCCCTTGAACAGAACAGGGAAGAAGATAAAGGAACAATGGAAAAGCAAGAAAGAAGGAAAGAAGAGCCATATGTGCTCCAAACTAAACTTTTGGCATACTGTATCTAAAACAAAGCTGCTTCTTTTTTATGTAACTTTTGTGGGATCTTTGCCTTAATGACATCTTTATATCAACAGCTCATATGTCTGTCCTACGAAAAAGTTGACTCTGAAGATGTGGACTAGAATTCATCCTCCCATATCAGGACCTTAAAATCATTAATGAAAAAGAATCTCTTCGCCTTCTTTACTAGGCAACAACACTTGAAAGACTTTGAGCCTTTCCATTTCATCCCCCTTTCAAACCATCCCACTCGTGTGAGATACAGGGGCGGACCTAGGGTTAAAATGCAGGGGTTGTTTTGGTAGAAAAAACAATGTGAAAGTGTGATAGCATCACACTTAGCCAAGTCAAATAGGTTGACTTATTTTATGTTTTGATACTTTCTTATGTATTTAAATTAAGTAAATATTTTGTATATTATTTTTATTATTACTAACCTATTAACCGAAAGTTTATTATATTTTTAGTATTGTTTTGGTCATTTATGTAGGACTCTCACAAGGATAAAGAAAGGCTTAAAGAGATAAAGGAGATTGATGATAATGATCAAGCCATCCATCAAGCTCATCCTTACCCATTTGACTTGAACTCCTTGGCTATAAATACAAGACCCAAGGTTGTTCATCATATACGTGTTTTAGATACTCCGAAAGGCTGAAGGATTATATGCTTGAGAGGAGTGTTTTATTGTGAGAGTTTCTTTTGGTTATTTTGTCATTCTCTTAGTTTTATTTTGTAACCGGTTCAGAAATTATTTTAACAAGAGAAGTTTATTGTCTACAGCATATTGCTGTAGATAAGTGTTAAATCATTTGTTGATTTACTTTTTATTTATTTTCCGCTGCAATTCTCTGTTGTGCTAGTGCTGGTGGGATAGCATCAGGACTCACATCAGCTTAGTTTCGTGTTCCTGTGCACTTCCTAGCCGCTCCATTTCTTTCAATTGGTATCAGAGCCACACTCGACTTCACTGAGTGAGATCCAAGAAAGAGTGGTCATTATGGAAGGACACTTGAATCAATACCGTCCTCCGGTTTTAGATGGATCTAATTATGCCATCTGAAAAGCTAAGATGCGTCTCTTCATCAAAGCAATTGATGAATTAGAATGGCTTAGTATAATTATTCCATGGTCCCCTCCCAAGGCTGAAATGAAATACAATGAAGAGGGGGAAACCTCAAAAAAAGGTGTACAAACTTAAACCTGAGGAAGAGTGGACCACTGACGAGGTCACTCTAGCTAATTACAATTCCAAGGATCTTGGTGCTATTTCAAGTCATGTGGATGAACACATGTTTAGACTTGTTTTAAATCAAAATATAGCAAAGACTGCCTGGGATATTTTACAAGCTCACTGTGAAGATGATGATAGTGTTAAAGCCACTAGGTTAAGAATTCTCATGACCAAGTTTGAAAACTTGAGGATGAATGAGACAGAGGACATAAAAAGCTATTCTGCTAAAATGAGAGAAATCTCAAATGAATGTCTCTCCCTAGGTGAGCCTATTTCAAATGCTAGATTAGTATGCAAAATGTTAAGAATTGTCACTGATAAATTTAACATTAAAATCGCTGCTATTGAAGAAGCAAATGACACTGCAACCATGGCTTTAGATACTCTTGTGGGTAAGCTAACTATGTTTGAAATGAACTTTTTCATTCAGTAACAACATAAAGCTGAAAGTGTTGCTCTTGCTTCTGCTTTTTCTAAAGTATCCTCAATTCCAAAAGAGATTGAAGAAATCTCAAATGAAATTGATACTTCAAATTTGGAAATCGAAGATGTTGCTCTTTTAACAAAAAAATTTACCTCTTTTTTGAAAAACAAAAGGGACAACAAATTTCCATCTAAAAAACCTACTACTTTTGATAAATCAAAAGAGGATACTGAGAGTGGTTTCAAGAAACCCACTAGTTTTTCTAAAAACAGATCTGAATCTGTTCAATGTAGAGCCTGCAAAGGCTTTGGGCATTATGAAAATAAATGTGCCAACACTCTGAAGAAAAAGGGGATGAGCTTAAGTGCGACCCTTAGTGATAGTGAGGACGAAGATGAATCGCTAAATTTAGCAATCATGGAAATCTCGTCTCAAAATCATGAACATCAATCTGATGTAGCCTTAGATGTTATCACATCGACCACCACATCTTCTGAATCCATTATAAATTGTTATAACTCCTCGCTGAACAAGAAATCTGAGAATGAAGAAGAAGATGACGGAAGCTATCAAGAACTTCTTGATGCTTATGCTGAGCTATATGCCGATTGGGAAAAGCGTGTAGAAAAAATCGCCGTCTTTGAAAAGGTAACTGAAAAACTCTCCACTGAACTATCACAAGTAAAAGGTGAACTTAAAGATGTCTCCATGGAAAATGACAATCAAAAAGATTCAATAGCTAAACTTGAGGTCATGCTCACTAAACGTGACATTGAACTTGAGAAGACCAAAACCGAATTCACAGAGGCCAAGAAAACTTTTGAAAAAATGAATACTGGAAAGGCAACTCTTGATGAGGTTCTTAATGTGAGTAAGTTTTCTAAAATAGGTCTTGGCTTTGAATCAACTTTTTTAAAAGAAGGAGAGAGTTCCTCGAAACCAAAGACTTTTCACAACCAGAAATCATCAACCAAGAAGAAAATATTTGTGTGCCATTACTGCTTCTTACCAGGACATATAAGACCTTTTTGTTATAAAAGGATTCATGATCCGGGAAAAGATGCTCCTCAGATGAGTGGTCGGATGCACTCACATCACCACTCACATCTCCAGAAAACAGGTCAGTTCAAATGGATAGAAAAGAAGAGTGAGGAATGCAAGGTAGTTTTTACCTCTCTCAAGAGCAGCATTGCAAGCTCATGGTACTTTGATAGCGGGTGTTCAAGGCACATGACAGGTAATGCAGAATTCCTAACTGATTACACCACTATCAAAGGTGGAAATGTGAATTATGGGGGAGGAGCACAAGGTAAGATTGTAGGTAAAGGTACCTTATGTGTGAATAACATGCCTAAACTAAAAAATGTCTATCATGTAGAAGGTTTGAAAGCTAATCTCATTAGTATAAGCCAACTGTGTGATGACAATTTACATGTTAATTTTGACAAACATGAATGCAAAGTGTTTGATAACACTAATCAATGCCTATTCACTGGAGCAAGGTCTCAAGATAATTGTTACAAATTTGGTGACAATTTATCCTGCCTTAGCTCCAAAACAAATGAACTTGAACTATGGCATCAAAAGTTAGGACATGCTAGCTATAGGAAAATAGAAGAATTAGTTAGATTTGATGCTGTTAAACACTTGCCCAAGCTTGATTTTAAACAATCAAGTGTATGTGGTCCTTGTCAAAAGGGCAAGCAAACCAAAGCCTCTCATCCAAAGGTTGACTAAAGTTCCACATTTGAAATTTTGGAATTAATTCATACTGAAGTTATGGGACCTATTGAGGTTGAGAGCTTAGGTAAAAAGAAGTATTCTTTTGTTTCTGTGGATGATTTCTCTAGATATACTTGGGTGCTATATTTAAAAGAAAAATCTGAAGCACTTGAAGTATTTAAAATTTGGTACAAAAAGGTTAAAAATTTGTATGGTAAGAAAGTTATTAAAATTAGGTCTGATCATGGAACTGAATATGAGAACACTTTGTTCTCAAAATTTTGTGATTCCAAAGGAATCACCCATGATTTTTCAGCCCCTAAAACCCCTCAACAGAATGGGGTTGCTGAAAGAAAAAATCGTACTTTGCAAGAGATGGCTCGTGTCATGCTTAGTTCTAAAAACATCTCTAAACAATTTTGGGCTGAAGCACTTAATACTGCTTGTCACATAGGAAATAGAGTTTACTTAAGAGTTGGATCAACCATGACTCCCTATGAAATCCTCCTTGGTAAAAAACCTACTCTTAAATACTTTCATGTTTTTGAATGCATATGATATGTTCTAAATGATAGAGATTATCTATCTAAATTTGATTCCGAAAGTGACAAAGCTGTTTTTCTTGGATATTCCACTAATAGTCGTGCTTATAGGGTTTAAAATCTTAGAACTAAAATTGTGATGGAATCAATTAATGTTACATTTGATGATACTGCTGACTTAAATTTAAAAACCCTTGAAGATGATGTCTCAGATTGCATAGAGACAGTGCAAGAGTCTCAGAATCAAACTGAACAGACGAAGCAAAATGGACTAAAGAAAGAAGATGCAGGTACTGATGTGAGCACATCATCACCTACATCAGGACAAACAAAATCTGGTTCAGAATCCGAAGATTCTGACTGTGAAGGTGAGAATTTGGATAGGACCAAAGACATACCCAGCAGAGTACAAAAGAATCACCCAATTTCTCAAGTGGTGGGTGATGTAAACGAGAAAATAAGCACAAGAGAAAAGCCAAGGGTCAACTACCGTGAGTTGGCTGGGCTAAGTTGTGTTGAATCACAAGTAAACAAGGTTAGTTCTTGCTGTTTTGTTTCTAATATTGAACCTAAGAATGTTGTAGAAGCTATGAAAGATGATAATTGGATTGTTGCCATGCAAGAGGAACTAAATCAATTTGATAAAAATGATGTATGGACCTTGGTCCCTAGACCTATAGGAGGAAATTTAATAGGAACTAAGTGGATTTTTAAGAACAAAACTGATGAAAATGGACAAATTACCAGAAATAAAGCTAGGCTTGTAGCCCAAGGCTACACCCAAATAGAAGGGATAGATTTTGAAGAAACATTTGCTCCTGTTGCTAGGATAGAGTCAATTAGGCTTCTACTTGCCATTGCCTATTATTTGGACATTACTCTACATCAAATGGATGTAAAGAGTGCATTTTTGAATGTGTCCTAAATGAAGAAGCCTATGTTGAGCAACCTAAGGGCTTCACTGATCCCTATTGCCCTGATTATGTCTATAAGCTGAAAAAGGCCCTATATGGTTTGAAACAAGCCCCTAGAGCTTGGTATAGGAGGCTAACTGAGCACCACATACAAATGGGGTTTAAGAGAGGTGAGGTAGATAAAACCCAATTTATTTTAAAAGAAAATGTAGGGATTTTGGTGGCCCAAATTTTTGTTGATGACATTGTGTTTGGATCTTCTTCCAAAGATATGCTAGACTATTTTATCACAAGTATGGCCACCACCTTTGAAATGAGTATGGTTGGTGAGTTGAACTATTTTCTAGGCCTTCAAATAAAACAAAGTAAGGAAGGAATTTTTATTTCTCAAAGTAAGTATGCCAAAAACTTGGTTAAAAAATTCTCCCTTGACAATGCCTCTCACTTTAAAACCCCTATGGGATCATTCCAAAAGTTGTGCAAAGATGAGAATGGTGAGGATGTTGACCCTACCTTATATAGAAGTATGATTGGGAGCTTGTTGTACCTTTCAGCAAGTCGTCCTGACATCATGTTTAGTGTATGCCTGTGTGCTAGATATCAAGCTTGCCTAAAATTATCCCACCTCAAAGCTGTAAAAAGAATTATTAGATATGTTGGTGGAACTGTCAATATAGGGCTAAGCTATACTCGAGAAATCAATACAAATCTGGCAGGATTCAGTGACTCTGATTGGGTAGGCAACACTGATGATAGGAAAAGCACAACTGGTGGTTGTTTCTATCTTGGGAACAATTTAGTATCTTGGTATAGTCGAAAACAAAACTGTGTATCCCTATCTACTGCTGAGTCAGAATATGTGGCTGTAGGAAGTTGCTGCTCTCAACTTCTTTGGATGAATCAGATGATTAAAGATTATGGTCTTAAAAGTGATACCCTAAATATTTTTTGTGATAATCTAAGTGCCATAGAAATATCAAAAAATCTTGTTCAACACTCATGTACTAAACACATTGACATTAGACATCATTTTATTCATGATCTTGTTGAGCAAAAAATCATTAGCATGGAATCAATTAGCACTGAAAAACAGTTGACTGATATTTTCACCAAAGCCCTTGATTTTCAGAGATTTTCCACTCTAAGGAAGTCTCTGAGTTTGTGTATCATCTGATGATGTGATTCCCCATGTGGTCACATCATATCTTACACCTGTATATTTAATTCTAACAAAAAATATATATATTGCATTTCATGATATATCTCAGTGTGGTCACTTGTATTGCATCTTTGACTTGTCTCCTCTCTGAATTGTGAATTCCTCTTAAAAGAAGTCAACGACTGTTGACTCAAAATTTATCCTACTGGATGTCTCTTGGTGGGTGCCTAATCTAAAAAGGGAAACAGCTACTCCACTCATGGTATGAAGTCATTTCAATGTGATCAAAATGACATCAAGAGAAAGTTTGTGTCAAATTGACAAGATCATTCGAAAGAGGGCTATCCATGAAAGTAAAGAAGAGTGAAAGCTACCCATAAAAACTATTTCTCCACAAAAAAATTATAAGTGGATGCATTCTAGAGGCCAAGCTAGACAAGATTACAATTCATTGACTTTCCTAGAGGAGATGCGTCCCCTGATGTAATTACATACTATGCCACACATATACTGAGATTTATCCTTCACATATCTGTAAATTATGCATCATTTTGTTTAGTCATAATTTTAGGTCAACCTAGCCCTTGGTGAAAATTTTAAACAAATGTTTTTTTCCTTCGAATTTATTTTTGTTAAAATGTTTTATGCTCAACAAAATTTCTTATAAAAATTTTTTTGATGTCCATATGTTTAGGGGGAGTATATGTATGTGGATTTTTATTCTCTCTATGGCAAGTACATTATCTACAAAGATTATATTTTTAAGGTAATTTGTGTTATCTTTACCATCTAAGGAGTCCAAGGGATTTGAGAGCACTACTCCAAGGAATTCGGCTGGCCAAGGTAATTCTAGTTCAATTTAAACTCCAATTACTCTAATTAGTCCTAGCCTAGTTGTGATTAATGTGTGCCATCACATCACTTAAATACGCCTAACCCCCTTTCTTTTAAACCCTCACCGGCCATTATTCACGGTTAGAAAACCCTTAGAAATTCAAAACCCTTCTATGTTCCTCCTCTGTTCGTAACCAAATTCAATGGCGTCCCATTCAAATCCTCCATCTCCGACCGCCGTTAGCTCGCCTCCTCCATCTCTGGTGACCCAATCCGAAGCTGCCCTTGAATTGTTTGTTGATGTTGATGCTGCTTCGGTCTCCGTGTCACTACCTGGTGCTCCTGATAATGCCATTGATGCCAAAAACCCCGGGGATTTGAAGGTTGTAGAAGCTGTTGCTGGCTTGGCAAAAGGCTCCAATTGGTCTCTCCGTCAAAGGGGTTTCTCGTCTAACAAGGGTGAGTACACTCCCAAGGTTCGCCCTAACATGGCTGAACCAGACTTTATTGAAGTATTTGGGAGGGCTAACTGTCTACTCAAGCGAATCAGATGAAGCTGATGCTGAAGCTTTCAAGGTGGTATCTAGGAGGGCTCAGTCTGTAGAGCTTGAGGAATTGAAGGAAGCTGAAGAAATCGTTGAGTCTGCTGCTCAAGACATGGATGACATTTTTCCCCATGTCATAGTTACTCCTCAAGATCTGCCCCCTAGAGGTATCTCAACTCCTCTACTGTCCCCTACTACTGCTACCGTGGGTGCTACCTCATCTCCTACTCTATCCCCTCCTGTTAACTCCCCTGTAGCCCCTGCACAATCTTCGCCTGGCAACTGGTATTCTGAGGCTCATTCAGAAGCTGATGATGTTGAAGAGTATGATGAGGATGAGCATATTCCTCTCCAAGCTCTCTTGGACCTAAGGAAGGGCAAGGGAAAGATGAGAAAATCAAAGGCTGAGGCTGTTGCCTCCATCTCTGCCCAAGTATCTGATATAGGCTCATATGATGATGAAGCTGAGGACGAAACCTTCAAGCTGGGTAGAGAAGAACTGGAAGCTGAAAAAGAGGATGCAGCTGAAGATGTGATCACATCAGCACCCTCACCAAGAAGAAGCCAAAGGAAATCCAGTTCCTCTGTTTCTCCATTGCCTGTGCCTAGGCATTCCCCATGATCCAAACCCTCCTCAAGGAAGGTAAGCCCTCATTCCCCAGAAAAGTTTATGTCAAAATCTGTGAAAGAAAGATTTGGCTTTTTTAGGAAAAAAGGTTTTTTGGTGGAAAGGGTTATTGATAAAACTTTTGAGGATGTAGGAATGAAAAGATACCTAGAAGAAAAGGGTCTCCTCTATTCTGTCTCGTACCCAAATAGCTATTATCCATCTCTTGGTCTTGTTCAATCTATTCAAGATCCAAGAGATGTTAGCTTTGAAAAGGTCATGGTTCGTGGTAGGCTCATTAATTTCTCTCCTGCATGATAAATGTTTTCCTTCATGCTCCCAATCGTCACATTCTTCCTCCCATGGCTCCTAAGGATGTTATTGCCAATTCCCTCACTAATGGTCTAGATCCTACTTGGCACACTTAGTTCAAGTGCACAATGCTCACTTCCTTATGTGGTTTTCTATTTAAAATCTCTACATTCAATTGGAAACCCACTTCCAATAAAAACATTGTGATTGTGCCACATGTTGATCTTATTCATAGAATTTTTACTGGTCAAGAGTTCAACCTTGGTGAGATTATTTTTGGTAGTGTGGTCCAATTTGCTGAAAAGGAGTTACCTTCTGACCTTCCTTTTCCTTGTTTAATAACAGGTCTTTGTGTAAGGCAAGGGGTTGAAATCCTAATTTCTGATCGAATCTGTGAGAAGGTTGAACCATTTGGTATTCAACCTGCGTTAGAGTGCACTAGGCGCACTATAGATCTCCCTGTTGTGTTCCCTGATGACCCTGTTATTGAAGCTCATGATGCTGATGAGGAAGAGCCTATTGATGTTAGTGAAGATGTACCTACATCTCCCGTACCACCAGTTGATCAAGTAAAGGTAATTTCTGAAGAAATAAAATTTTTGGAAAAAATGATGCTTAACTCGAGGGTTCAATTCAAGGCGATGTCTACAAGAAGGAACCAACTTATGGTTGTACGTGAAAATCTTTCTGGTCAAAAAGGGTAGGCAAGCTCAAGCAAGGTTTTCCAAGAAATTTGTCAAGACTTCAAGTGGGAGTTGCTTGCTGAGACACAAGCTGAGATGGGACAAAACCAAGCTGGGACAGAACCATAAACTAAATGGGGTTCTTTTATTTATCGTATGTTATGGTGTTTAAAACATTTTTAATTTCATGCGTTTTATTAGGAACAATGTTGATGTTTTATTTTGGTTGCTTTGGGTGTTTTGGACATGCTTGGACATGGTTTGTTTATGGTTTTATTAGCTAGTTTTTAGTGGGAACATTCGAGCTCTCCACTATGAAAATTGTGGTTTGTTTTTTGGTTTAAATTGTGTTTACATTAAATGTTGCTTGAGGTTTGATTTTTGAACAGAAAGCAACAAAACAGGGGGAGATTGAAAGTGTGATAGCATCACACTTAGCCAAGTCAAAGAGGTTGACTTATTTTATGTTTTGTTACTTTCTTATGTATTTAAATTAAGTAAATATTTTGTTTATTATTTTTATTATTACTAACCTATTAACCGAAAGTTTATTATATTTTTTGTATTTTTTTGGTCATTTATGTAGGACTCTCACAAGGATAAAGAAAGGCTTAAAGAGATAAAGGAGATTGATGATAATGATCAAGCTATCCATCAAGCTCATCCTTACCCATTTGACTTGAACTCCTTGGCTATAAATACAAGACCCAAGGATGTTCATCATATACGTGTTTTAGATACTTCGAAAGGCTAAAGGATTATATGCTTGAGAGGAGTGTTTTATTGTGAGAGTTTCTTTTGGTTATTTTGTCATTCTCTTAGTTTTATTTTGTAACCGGTTCAGAAATTATTTTAATAAGAGAAGTTTATTGTCTACAGCATATTGTTGTAGATAAGTGTTAAATCATTTGTTGATTTACTTTTTATTTATTTTCCGCTGCAATTCTCTGTTGTGCTAGTGCTGGTGCGATAGCATCAGGACTCACATCAGCTTAGTTTCGTGTTCCTGTGCACTTCCTAGCCGCTCCATTTCTTTCACAATGGTGTAGAATCTTGACTAAATAGTGTGTAGATTATATATCTTTAGGAGGGAGCTATGGAATTTGATGTAAATGGATGCTAAACTATGAAATGCGAACAAGGACACACCAATATAACGAGGAAAGCCCTTGAGTCAAATGATATCGCCGGCATAAAACCTCGGGAGGTTAGGTTACCTTCCTTAACAAAGAATTCACTAAGAATATAAAGATTACAAGCTGGAAGACAATGGAGAGATTACAATTTGTTGTGATCGCAAGTGAGTGTGTGTTTATGAGTGTGAAAAACGTGTGTGTGGGTGAGTCTCCATGTCCCCTATTAATAGTAAAGATTAAAAAGATAATAACAAATCTTCCTATAATCTCGGCCTTGACCCTATCCCCATAACGATCCATGACTTGGTCTCTTTACGTTGATAGAAGCCTGATGACGTTAATAGTGATCCCAAAAATATCTCCATAATAGCTGTAAATAAAGAGTGGTTAGTTAAACATAAAAATAAATTATGCGTAACTTACAGGGAATCAGGATGCCGCCATGCAGGAATATTGAAGATGTCTACATATGAAAAATATGGCCATAACAATTGCCCCGAAACTTATCACTTTTCGAAATACGAAGAGGTAAGTTTCCAGACTTCGAGTAACTGGCGGACATGATTTGACAATATTCGGTGGTGAAGGAAATCAAGAAGAAGTCAAGGCGTCGTCATCTTTCAAAATGTCAACAGGTAAGAATATTTTACCCTGTCTTTCGATTCCTGTTAATCTTCCTTTTCCTCAATGCTTAAACTTTCTCTTCAGTTTCAAAGGCAGTTGCTTCAGGCTCAGACTTTGACCCAGAAGATTTGGATGCTCTTGTTGGTGCTTCTCCTGCTAAGTCTGATGTTAGGCCACCAATTGTCCCAAAGAAACAGGTCCAGACGGGTGAAAGTGCTGGTATTGATTCAAGGGTAAAGAAGAGGAAGGTTGCGAAGTTGTGGATGCAGATATTTTTGAAGGTTTGAAGGCAGGAGAGGTGAAGAAGAAGCTTCTAGGATTAGTAACCAATGTAAGATGTTACTAAACTGTTCTAACTGTTCCATAGCTCTATTATTTGCTAATTTGGAACTTATGGTGTTTCTTAACAGGCAATGGGATGTTAGGAGTCCCAAGTGGAAGATATGGCTAAGATAAATGAGCAAATTAAGAAGAGCGCTAAGAGTGATGTGGCTCAGGCTAAGAAGGAAGCTGTTGGTTTAGAGAAGAAGTTTTAACGAGCAGAAAGAGGAGTTAGAGGAACAAAAGAAGACGGTGAAGGCATTGTGAGTAATCTGGCTTCTATTGAGGGTGACCATCAGAATGAAATAAATGAAATAAAGGAATCATGTAAGTTGGTTGCTGCCAAAGTCATGTTGAAGATCAAAATCAAGATGATGGAAGAACATAATGATGGAAAATCTAACGATTGGAAGGTTGAGAACGAGTATGCAAAGTTGAAGAATTTGTTGGGTGAAAAAGTGGATGAAGGAGAGGTGTCATCTAACCCTAAGGATACGACGGTTGAAGAAGAAGGAGAGAAGAAGGATGAGGAAGACAGAACTCCCTCGGCAACACCTGCAGCAGATGCTAAGTGAAAAAAAATCAAGTTAGTTTTTCAAGTTGTTTTGTTTGATGATGATTTCGAGGGTCGAGTCCCAAAGACAATTTTATTTATTTTGGTATGTACCTGGTCCATAAGGGCCAAAGACAATTTGTTTCAAGTGTTGGGTTGGTTCAACACTTTTTGCTTTATGTTTTAATTCGTTGGTGTAGACCAACAGACTTTGGAAATGTTTTCAAAACTTATTCGGTGCTATGAATATTCTAAGTTTGAAAAACCAATCGTGAATGTTTATCTTTTTACAAAGATGTCGACATACTGATATGTCAGACATAAGGTTTTAAAGAAACTTTGAGTATTTTATATGCTTCGTAAGGTGTTGACATAATAAAATGTCAAATTTTTGTTTTCAAGCGAAGACATGAGAATGTCATAACCAGATGTACTTAAGAAGACAGGAATATGCCATAACCAATTGAATCATGCTTAAGATCAATCATTTGACTGAGTGGAAATGGGTAAGCTATACAATTTTACTCATATAGGCCCATCCCACACCTCAACCAATCACTTATCATGCGCTCCAGGAGAAGGTGTAGAAACCTAACTTTCGGAGAAAGAGGTAATTAACTCTTTAAACCATAGAAGGGATTGTGTACCTTTACTTTAGAAGAGATGGCCAGTCTCTAACAGAGGAGAGTTCGTTGTTACTTTGACTTGAGTACTACGATATGTCCCCACTTTGGTATGTTATCATCTTGCAAGACAGAGACATGTTAGAGATGGGTGTCAACTCTGTTGACGCCCCTCTGCAGGTCGTGTTAGTGACATTTTATTTTTAAATAATCATAAAAGAAAGCAAGAAGAATGAAAAGACAACAAAAAGGAATATTCATACCTGGTTTGTGAGGATATTAGGAGAAGGATATTGTTTAAATGTAGTACCTTTTGAGGTGAATGGCATTCCAGCTTCTTGGGATTATTTGGCCATCCAAGGTTGACAATCGATATGCCCCCTTTTCGGCCTCTACATCAATCAAATAGGGGCCTTCCCATTTTGGGGCTAGCTTGCCTGCATTAAGATCCTTTGTATTTTGAAATGCTTTTCGCAAGACTAAGTTACCTACTTGTAACCTTCTGACCCTCACATTTTTATTGTAGGACCTGGCCACTCTTTGCTGATATGCTGCCATCCTTATTTTGGCCATATCCCTTAGCTCGTCCACAGTGTCCAAATCATGTGCTAAGATGTCGACATTATGCTCAGGTGTCAACAAACCATATCTGGCCGTAGGAACTAGAACCTCTGCAGGGATGACTGCTTCTGTCCCAAATACCAAAGAATAGGGTGCTTGACCAGTTGCATTCTTAGATGTCGCCTATCAGCCCATAAAACCAATGGCAACTCTTCTACCCATCTCCCTTTATTTTGGTCCAATCTTTTCTTTAAGTTATTTATGATAATCTTATTGTTGGATTCTGCTTGTCCATTCGCCTGAGGGTGAACTGGTGAAGATGTCACCATCTTGACTCCCCATCTTGTCAGGAAATCTTGCGTTTTTCGACTGATAAACTGTGACCCATTGTCACATATTATTTATGAGGGTATCCCAAATCTGCTAAATATGTTTCTCTTTATAAAGGAGATTACTTCCCTGTCTCGAATCTGCACATATGCCTCAGCTTCTACCCACTTGGAAAAATAGTCCGTCATGGCTAGTAGAAACACTTTTCCTCCTAGAGCCCTGGGCAAATTTCCCACGATGTCCATTCCCCATACCATGAACGACCATGGAGACAAGATAGGATGTAACAATTCTACTGGATGATGTAGGATGTCACAATGCCTCTGACAGAAATCACACTTCTTGGCATACTCCGCAGCATCTCTTCGCATAGTAGGCCAGAAATAGCCCATATTTAGAGCTTTGGTATACAGGCTTCTGCCCCCGGTGTGATTGCCACATTTCCCTTCGTATAGCTCTCTCAGAACCTCTTGTGCTAAGTCTGCTTCTAGACATCTTAAGTAGTGACCTGCAGCAGATTTTCTAAATAAGAAGTTATCAATAAGGAAATATTTTGATGATATTACCCTGAATGCTCTCGAGCATTCTTCTCCTCGGGTGGAATTGTGTCATCTTGGAGGTATTTGATAATATGAGTTGTCCAAGATGTCGCATCTGGACTGGGAAGGATGCCATCATCTATGCTGAATAGCTCAAGACGATCATATGCTGGGATGTCGACATGCACAATTGTGATACTGGTCTACGAAATACTTTTGAAGGCTGAACCTAGGTTTGGCAGAGCATCTGCCTGTGAGTTTTTTTTTCCATGGCACCTGCTCCAATGTGAAAGTTTTGAATTTGGCCGCCAGAATTTTCACAATCCCCAAGTATGTTGTCATCTTTGCATTCTTCGCCACATAGGAACCGTTGTAGTGGTTGACAATGAGTAATGAATCAATGAACACATGGATGTGCTTGATGTCAAGGTCTTGAGCCACTGTTAAGCCTGTAATCAATGCCTCATATTCTTCTTCATTGTTAGTGGCCTTGAAACTGCAACTGACGGATTGTGGTATTATGTCCCCTTGTGGCAATTTTAGTACAACCCCAAGTTCATGTTCCCCTCATGTTGGAAGCATCATCTGTATAAAGTGTCCACACCTTCAAGGTGTCATCATCTTGCAACTGTTGCATTTCTAACTCTACTTCTGGTTGCATGCTTGGACTAAAATCAGCCACAAAATCAGCTAGAGCCTGAGATTTGATTGATGTCCTCGGTTCATATTTGATGTCATAGGTGCTCAACTGTACGGACCATTTTGCCATCCTACCGGCCTGACATTTCTGGTTTCCTCATAACATTTTTAACAGGATAATTAGTACGAACAATGATAACATGGATTTCAAAATAATACCTTATATGTATAGAAGCGGTTATCAATGCAAGAATTAACTTCTGTAAATGTGAATACCTTGTCTCGGCGTCTAAAAGTGTCTTACTTAAATAGTAGATTGGTTGTTCCTGCTGTGAGATGACTCTGTCTTCCTGTCCGGGTTGTCATATGTCGACACCTTGCTTGTAGAATTTGATCTCCGTAACTCGTCTTCCTCCAACCTTATGAACCTTAGGGCCCTGCTTCTGACCTCTTCCAACTGCTTACAAGGGGTCATCACCAAATCTTGATAATATTGGGAATCTTTCTTCAGCTCCATCTTGAATGCTTCGGTGGCTGTCGACATGTCAAGATTGGGAATTTCCAGAAATTTTTTATTGAATCGGTGGACGTACTCCTTCAGGGTCTCTGTGGGTTGCTGGGTCACATTGTAGAGATCACTTGTCAACTTCTCAAATTTTTGACTGCATGAGAACTGATTATAGAACATGTTGATAAGTTGGGCAAAGGAACCGATTGAGCCTAGGGGCTGCCTAATCAACCACTTGAGAGCTAGTCCAACCAAGGTCGACCCGAATCCTCTGCACAGACAAGCCTCTCCGAACTGCAACTGGATATGCACTATTTCCATCTTCTCTTGATAATGGGCAACATGCTCCTCTGGATCTGTTCTACCATCATACAGTTTCATGGAAGGGACATTGAAACGCTTTGGGATGTCGACATTTGCAATGGCGGGGACAATCGAGATTGATTATAGAAATTCGGCGACACTTGCTGGATTGGAGGGTGATGCCTGGTACGTTCATTATCAGCTCTCTAAGGTCCTGCATTTGTTTGGCTAATGGATTTCCTATAAAAAGGTCAGCCACAGGAATATGATTGAAAGTATTATTATTAAAAATATTATTAGGCAAACCAGTGTTATCCGCAGCTGGGGTAACAACAGCGTTGTCAACGAACGGCATGTAAGAGGTGAATCCGGTTGGGGGTGGAGTCAACAAAGTGTCACCAGATAAAGATGGCGACATTATCGAAGGTGTCAACATCATCGAAGGTGTCGACATCATCGAAGGTGTCGTCTGATGAGTCTGAGATGGGCCACCCATTGGAATGAATTCATTCTGAAATGGAGATCCTCCACCGATTTCAAAGCTGATATTCCTCGCGCACAGTGGCGAGATGTTGCTGAGCTGGGATGCAATGAGCTTCTGATCTTGCTCCATCTTGATCATAGCATTGGCCAACAACTTTGAGTTACTATCCTGGTTATCCAGCCTCTGATTCCACATGGTCAAGGCACTTTGGATGTCAGCATCCACAGTAGAAGATCCTGCCTTTTGGGAAGATGGCAAAGGCTGCATCATCTGAGGCTTCGATTGAGGAGGAGGCGGCAACGGGGTTGTCTTTCCCCCAGACGACCGAGTAACGACGATGGTCTTGCCGGAGGCGGAAACCTTCGGGTTAGTTGACATGTTGAGTTCAGGAAATGATCCAAATAATCAATAGACCAAGGGCCCCTCGGTGGGCGCCAAATTGTTTTGGTAGAAAAAACAATGGTGTAGAATCTTGACTTAATAGTGTGTGGATTATATATCTTTAGGAGGGAGCTATGGAATTTGATGTAAATGGATACTAAACTATGAAATGCGAACAAGGACACAACAATATAACGAGGAAAGCCCTTGAGTCAAATGATCTCGCCGGCATAAAACCTCGGGAGGTTAGGTCACCTTCCTTACCAAAGAATTCACTAAGAATATAAAGATTACAAGCTGGAAGACAATGGAGAGATTACAATTTGTTGTGATCGCAAGTGAGTGTGTGTTTATGAGTCTGAAAAACGTGTGTGTGGGTGAGTCTCCATGTCCCCTATTAATAGTAAAAACTAAAAAGATAATAACAAATCTTCCTATAATCTCAGCCTTGACCCTATCCCCATAACGATCCATGACTTGGTCTCTTTACGTTGATAGAATCCTGATGACGTTAATAGTGATCCCAAAAATATCTCCATAATAGCTGTAAATAAAGAGTGGTTAGTTAAACATAAAAATAAATTATGCGTAACTTACAGGGAATCAGGATGTCGCCATGCAGGAATATTGAAGATGTCTACATATGAAAAATATGTCCATAACAGGGGTTAACAAATTACATTACTTAAAAACTTCAAAAAAAATAATTGTTTGTTACATTACTAGCTACATTGATTACAACAAACAAAGAACATGTCAACATAAATTTTGCCAAAGGGGTGGGCTGAACTGGTAAGTGGGGGTGCATTTAGTATTTTATTTTATTTTTCTTTTTACATGTCAACATTAATTTTGGGTGTTCTTGTGTCCGTCCTTGTGAGACAGTTCAAAGGGAAGTTTCCTTTCTCATTTACTAGGCAGAAGACTGAGTCTTGGCTATTTGATTTTAACCTCTCAAAGAAAATGAGACTGAGAAAGATTATCAGAGCATAACAGTCACATTTCATGGATTTGGATCCTAAACTAAGGCAATAAAGAAAATGAGACTGAGAAAGATTATCAGAGCATAACAGTCACATTTCCATGGATTTGGATCCTAAACTAAGGCAAAAACGACCCGTTCCTATGCCTGACCTGCTAAGAAGGCATCACACATTGGCCCAATAAGCATTTTCTCATTTCGGTCAACCACAATTCATCACATGCCTCCAAAAGTCCAATGGGTGATTTGATTCTTAATAATAGTGTACGACCTTCTATATATCACACTAAATTTCAACATATTTTCAATATGGTTTGGGAATATCACATATTGCATTTCAAATTTTAGTAAAACATGTAAAGTATTTTAAATACCGAGAATAAGAGAACTTACAAGCTCGTGATAATCCCATGATCCAATGCCAAATGGAGATGGCCAAATGGGCAGCCCGGCCCGTTTGACACAAACCTGTGGGAGAAACAGGTATTATCCCGTTAGTCCGTCTCACCAAATGGGTCTAAACCCGACCCGTTCCAAATTGCCCGTCCAAGCCCGCCCGTTTGGCCCGGATCTGAAGATCCACGGGTTTTTCGTTTTTTTTTTTAAATCAGAAAAAAATCAGAAAAAGCATGGAAAAAATAAAAAATAATTTAGTATTTAATAAGCTATTTTTAAAAATACAAAATCACTTAGATATAAGAAAATTAGTTGTTTTATAGATATAACAAAACAATAGTTTATACGGCATCAACAAATAAAATTATTCAAACTAAATTATTTTCTTAAAGTTATAAATTATACCTTTAATAAAACAATTTAGTTTAAATAATTTTTATTTGTTGATAAATAGCATATATTTGTTCTATAAAAAATAAATTAAATGAGGTAATAATATAATCAATTTAATAATATAAACTCTATAAATATTTATTTCATATTTTTTTTGGTGGAATTTTCATTGTCTTCAAATGATACAATTTAAAATTACATTGTTTTAAAACAAAAAGTATTCAAATCTTCAAATGACATGGTTTAAAAATTTAACAAAGTTTTCAAATTTAACAAAGTATTGAAAATAAATGAGTATTCAAATTTTCAAACTAATTATGGTCTTCAAATATTCAAAGTATTCAAAAAGCTTTAGATATTCAATATTGTTATAGCTTCAAAGTATTTGAATTTGCTGAATCCTTCTTTTTCTTCTAGTATCATTCTCGCAAAAATTCGTCGTTGAGATTGTCTTCGAGGCTTTCATAATCATCGTCTTCAAAATCCCGGAATGTGCCTTATTTTCTCAACTCTGTGTCATACCAGTTCGCAAGAAAAATCAATCTCTCGATAATAACGGGTTTGAGTTGGTTTCGCTTTTACGTTACGACTTTTCCTTCGGCACTAAAAGCAGCCTCCGATTCTACCGTGGACACCGGAGGGGTAAGTAGATCATATGTCATCACCGAAAGAATATGATAAATATTAGCATGCAATTTCCACCATTTTAGGACATTTAAATTTCAAAACTTTCACCATCTAAAGGGTAATATGGGCTTTCAAGGTATTGGTGTAATTCATCTACACCCCTTTAAGAACCAGTACTAGATGAGGATGAAGTATTTCCTTTTGTCATGAAATCCCATCCTTTTTTTAACATTTTTGTTACTCCACTCCCTTTTCTTTCGGATGTTGTGTTTGGTCCCTTTAGCATTCTACAATATTGGTCGAACAAACAATATAGGATTGTGTGAATTTCCCTCATTTCGTTCTTGTATAAAGGGTTTACAACATCTGCGTTAAACTCGGGACACGTGTTCTCATAAAATTCATCAAACAAGGCACCTAATGGGGAGAACTTATTACTAGGATCCATATGGTTGCTAATTGGGAAACTACGGGAAAATGTTCATAATATTTTGTGAATTCAGTTTCCATTTTCATAACGGCACCTCCAAACATGGCATGTGATCTAAATTGCCTAATAACTTCATTTAGGACATTTATTTCACGGCACAAAAGATGGGAGGTGGGATGATAAATTCCCGAAAAAATATTGGTTGCCCTCCACCAAGGTTTAAGTAAATCTAAAAGCTCGCTAGCTATCGACCAATCATACTCACTAATTTTGTAGTCCTTTTGATGATCAGAAAAGTATTCTGTGAGTACCACCCTATATTCGACAGCTCTCTTCAACATTTTATATGTTGAGTTCCACTTAATATACTTGGCCACTTGAGGTTTCTTGTATTTCATGTTATAAGCGGCGCATAAATCAACATAAATTTTCAACATTGGGCCGGAATTTTTTATAACATGGGAGGCCGTGTTGTTGCTATTGGTGACAGACTTTAGTGAGTGGATCAAATCTTGGACACATAGATTAACAATTTGGCATGCACACCTAACATGAAACAAAGTGTCATCTAGGGGAGGATTAAGAGCTTGGATCAACATTGTGGCGGTGAGGGTATTGTAAGTCGCATTATCAAATGATATTGTTAAAATTTTGTTGGTGATAACATACTCACTTAATACATCGTTAATGTGACTTGTACATTGCCAAGCCATGTGGGGATAAGGCATTGTTCTAAAGAAAATCACCCTTTTTTGCAACATCCACTCCTCATCAATCCAATGAGCGATTATACAAGTAAAGGTTTCAGAACTAGAATTTAGAGTGGCCTTCCAAGCATCGGTGGTAAAGCAAACACTACCCTTGAAATTTTGGAGGTCGCTCGCTAGTTTTATTTGATGAGTTTGGAAGAGCCTATTTATATACCTAGTAATAGTTTGGCGGCTCATTGGTTGGTACGACGGGTTGAAGCTTTTAGAATAGTGGGTGAGTCTATCATCATCCGAAAGTGAAAGAGGCAATCGACAACTCACTAGTAACATCGTTATTAAATCGACGTCCACTTTTGGGTAAGTGACATATGGTATATTGAGTTGCGTTTGCACGGTACCATCTATCCCTTTAGCGGCTTCCCGATCATGTTTATTCATGTGCCTCTTTACATGCAAGGTACCATTAACACCCGCCGGGTTTTAAAATTTCGAGCACCTCTTGCATTTGGCCTTTGTTTCACCGTCAACAATTACCAAATCATATAAATAGGCATACTTGGACACTCTAGGTTGTGCCTTTGCCTTACCCTTACCCTTACCCTTGCCCCTTACCCCACTAGGTTCACTTACCCTTACCCTTGCCCCTTACCCCTTACCCCACCAGGACACACAATCCAAGTCACTTGAAAAACTGAATAGAAAGCCAACAATTATCCAATAACGATCGGAAATGGATGACTACAAACCAAAAAAAACATACAATAGTGGAAATTGAAGAACGAAAAAAGGTTGAATTTGATATGTTATGAAGAGAGAAGTAATTATCGAGTACTTTCCTCGGCCAATTGCTTCATAGATGTGGTATTGATTCATATTTGTTGCAGTCTGGTAGTCCTATGGTTCACTGTGTGAAGTGCGTGTGTCAACGGTAGAGAGAAGGAGAAATGAGGAGAAGGCTACAGATCGGTGACGGATTATGTCGGGAAAATGGGGATCGGCGTAGATGTGGACGGGATTAAAGATGGAGATTGCGATGGAGTCGAGTTGTTAGAGAGAGAGAGAGAGAGAGAGAGAGAGAGAGTACGTTTACACACAGAAAGGGGAAAAAAGGTCTCAAAACCTTTTAATTTTTTAATTTTTTTTCAATTATATTAAATCCTATTACAACGTTTCATTTCAAAATGTTGTTGACAATCCCAATCATTTAACAACGTTTATTTTAAAAACGTTGTCAAAAACCTTTTAATTTTTTTTCCAATTATATTTAAATCCTATTACAACATTTCATTCCAAAACGTTGTTGACAATCACAACCATTTAACAACGTTTATTTTTAAAACGTTGTCAAAAACCTTTTAATTTTTTTTCAATTATATTTAAATCCTATTACAACGTTTCATTTTTAAATGTTGTTGACAATCCCAACCATTTAACAACGTTTATTTTAAAAACGTTGTCAAAAACCTTTTAATTTTTTTTTCAATTATATTTAAATCATATTACAACGTTTCATTCCAAAACGTTGTTGACAATCACAACCATTTAACAACATTTATTTTTAAAATGTTTTCAAAAACCTTTTAATTTTTTTCCAATTATATTTAAATCCTATTACAACGTTTCATTCCAAAATATTGTTGACAATCTCAACCATTTAACAACATTTATTTTAAAAACGTTGTCAAAAACCTTTTAATTTTTTTTTCAATTATATTTAAATCCTATTACAACGTTTCATTCCAAAACATTGTTGATAATCACAACCATTTAACAACGTTTATTTTAAAAACGTTGTCAAAAACCTTTTAATTTTTCAAATTTTTTTCAATCATATTTAAATCTTATTACAACATTTCATTCCAAAACGTTGTTGACAATCACATCGTTTTACCTTTAAACGTTGTTAATAGGTACAACGTTTTAGTGAAAAACGTTGTAGTCAAACCATTTAACAACGTTTATTTTTAAAATGTTGTCTTTAGCAGTCCAATAACAACATTCTTTATAAAACGTTGTGCAAAAAAACATTGTTAATGATCAGATTTGTTGTAGTTTATGTCTTTAATGTGATGATAGGTTCTAGATGTATTTGTGTTGGGCTCATTCATCCAATATAGGGTCGAATCCGGAGTATACCCGGGAAATGGAGGGGTGTTGATTGGGTTCAAGGATTGATTAATTAGATCAAACATAATTTGATCATTATGGTGCAAAATAGAATTATCAATTGGTTCTAAATTTTGATGGGGTACATTTTGTGGGGTTTGATTTTGTGGTGGGGGTTGGAATATGAAAATATATCATTAACTAGATATTTCATGATAACTAGCAATTAAAATTAAAAATGCAGAACTTTAAAATAATATTTTTTGAATTTTCAAAAATTTATAAAGATTAAATACTTTTGGCAATAATTTACTAACAATAAAAGTAAACAATTATAATTTTATTTATTTTTTGAAATTTTCGAAATTTATGAAGATTAAAAAAAATTAACTAATTAACACAATATTTAACTAGCGAGTAAACAATTAAATAATTAAAACAATAAAATTACCTTCAACTCTTACTATTTAATCACAAACATTCGTATTGGAAATAATTTGATGGTTTGGGTTTTAGAGAATTTTATGATGGATTGAATTTTTTTTTGTGAGAAAAATGGTAAGACTTCCTCTTCTATTTATAGTAATTATAGATTTATTTTGCACCAAATTTATCCCTAAATATGGCTGTTGGGAGGGGTAATTATATCCCAAAAAATTAAAATCTGATAAATGAGTCGTTATAAATAAATTAGACAAAAATACCCCTCAAATGGATTAACAGGTATATTTGAGTGCATTTTAGACATTTACAAAAAAAATGGTTAAACGGGCCAAATGGGCCACGAAACCAACAAATCTTTTGATTCGTGGGCAAAGCCCAATCCGTCACATATAACCTAGTACAGGCCCGTTTCGTTTATCAAGCAGGCTACAAGTAGGTGCCTCCCAACTCCCGAAACCTAAAAACTCGTGTCCCAGGATGGAGGTCCCAAAATACCATCTTAAAAAAAAAAACTTTTCTTTGTAATATTTGAAAAGTATAACAACCCTTTTTCAAATCAATTTCAAAATAGCCCCTCTACTCGGAGGTGATATATAAACATGTTTAACCAGTTATAACCTGTATAAGTTTCAAGTACTACAACTGTCAAGGCTTACACAAGCCAACTTTAAAACAAACCAATCCCAAGTTTAATTACACAACACAACTGAAACATGTTTATAAAAGTTTTATATACAAAACTTTTGCCAAAAGAATAACAACCACGACATTCCCAACTCCCCAACCAACACATACCCTGACAACCCAAAAGATGTCCAAACTCCTTTCCGGCCTCACCGGTCCGGTCCTCCTGTCTCAGCGGGATCTAAAACAATAAAGGGAGAAGGAGTGAGAATAAATCTCAGCAAGCTATTATGTATGCAACAATATGCCATACAATATGCAACAGATAAACAGGTTGCTCAATATCAAATATGCAACACATAAATAGGTTGCTCAATATCACATTGGTAAAGCGGTAAACACATTCCGTTACCTTCTCTTTACCTTTCCCATCTGAATCATATGTAGTACTACGGTGGGAGTAATACTCCGCTCATTTGTGAACTGCTGGTGCATATTCACGTCTTATACGATCTCTATCGAAGACCCATATAAGATGGCAGCTATCATATGAACTGTTCATACATATCCATAAAAGCTGTACACCCCCAAGTCGTGGCCACAGAAGGGGGAACGGTCACATGTATAAGGAAATCTAAGCACCTTATGAAATATCTTCTCATAAGTGATAGTATTCCATATACCCCTGAGGATCAGCTGATACTACCATATTCAAGCACATAACAGATACTTGAAAATAAGTCCACCCCATGGGACATTGTAAGTACCCAAATCCGGATCGTCAAAATTTGCCAGAAAGTTAACCGAAATCCGTTAACTGGCCCGCTCCAGGTTAACCAGAACTCGTTAAGCTCCCCGTTGCCATGCCAACGAGACGTCTCGGGACTGCCCCGTGCATCCCGACGTCAAAGCGTACTTGACACACGTCATCGCACGTAAAAGTACGGCTTTCCCTGAAAAACGCACTTTTCGGGGGCGTTTCGGACATTTTCCGGACTGTTATTTAAAAAACAGACAAAACCGGGACCCGGGAACGAACTCCCACGCATTTGGTGACTCACAGGGACACTTGGCACGCATGCCACCTCCCTCTAGTCACCCTTCAATCAAATTCAAAGTGAAAAGACTAAAATACCCCTGGTATACAGTCTCAGTCCGGCCGGACTCCCTTTGCAGACTTTTAGAAATTGCCAGCAAGTCCCTCAAATTCCCAAAGTTTCACAAAACCCCCTGGATTTTAGCCTAAGTCCGGCCGGACTCCTACTGAAAATTCACCTATAAATAGAAGTTGCTGTCAAAGCCAAAAACACAACAAATTTTACTCCAAAAATTCACCTCACCCACGGCCCAAACCAGTTTCACCCCCTCTCGAGCTTCCGTTTGTCTCGATTCGCGTGAAACTTCCGTATTTCGATCAAATACGCCCCTCACCACTCCGAAACACCGTTCCAAACTACTTTCCGTATCCCGTATACACCTCCCGAGCCAAAGGAGTCGACCCTAGCCATAGGTACAACTCCCTCTCTCTAATCTCTCATTTCGTCTCGGTTTATGCGCCAGTCGCTACAACCGTTTCGAACCACGTCCTTGAAATGTAGACGCCTCCGTCTAACGGGGTCCGATACGTTTTAGCCCCTCGATCCTCTTCTCTTCCCGTAAGAGAAGTAATCACGGGTTAAAACGGCGTTCCGACCCCGTTCCGTTTTACTTTTATGTCATTTACCATTCCGGATCGATCGATCCGTCGATTGTCATTTACTTTTCTGTCATTTACAATTCCGAGCCGTTTTGGCTCGTCGATCGTCATTTACAATTCCGAGCCGTTTTGGCCTCGTCGATCGTCATTTACAATTCCGAGTCGTTTGGCTCGTTGATCGTCATTTACGATTCCGGATCGTTCGATTCCGTTGATACTGCTTTAAATACTGTCATTTACAAAGTCCGACCCGTTTGGATCGTGATAGTATTTACTTTTCAAAGTCCGAGTCGCAACCCGATTCGTTGATCGCAAATCATTTAATACGCTTTTTCCCGTAAAAATCGTTAACAATGTAATGCCCGGTTCAAAACCGGAGTTCGTCCTTCGAACTCTCTTTCAAAACGCGCGAAATGACGTTTGGCATCCAAACGCTCATCTTCAAACTAAAAGCCGCCATTTGACACTCAAAATCATTTAATACGCTTTTTCCCGTAAAAATCGTTAACAATGACTCGCCCGGTTCAAAAAACCGGAGTTCGACCTTCGAACTCCTTTTCAAACCCAAAATCGACGTTTGCCACGCAAACGCTCATTTCAAACTCAAAACCGACGTTTGTCATTCAAACGCTCGTCTTTTCAAACAAAGTCACCTAATCAACGTTTGACATTCAAACCAAGATTAAGCTTGTCATTCAAGCCCCCATTTCAAAACACACACACACACACACGATTTTCGAGAAAGGTAGAAAGACTCGTCATACGAGGCATTTCGGGTGATCTCGTAATACTCTTCCCGAAACGTAACGTGACCTCCGAACCTAACAATCTCTGGTACTCAAAAAAGCTTTTTACTCGTTTTTGCTACCAATAAAAATGACCCCCATTTTCAAAGCCTTTTCCTAAGTTTTTGCTACCAATAAAAACGACACCTTTTCACTAAAGGTGTCGCGACTCCTCATTTTCCTTCCCATGAAGCGAGGTCTCAGACACCAACCCTCCGCGAAAGACAACCGCGTTTCGCGTCCGCGCGAAATCCCGGGTAATTTCAGTTGGCGACCCCGCTGGGGATCGAATACTTTTTTCAAAACTACCGTTGTTTTCTAAAAAGCCTTCCGTGGGTCAAACTTTCGTTTACCCTTCCTCGTTTTCGTATGCGTGTGTTACTTTAAACCTCGAACGGTTTTTTCAAAGGCATTACATTGTCACCTTTTCAAAATCATACCATGTTTGTGCATCCCCATTCATGTTTGATTTTCATTGCTATCTTTTGAACTGCGCATCATAATGCTTTAAGACACATTCTGAAAAATCTTTGTTTTACTCAGAAAAAGAATTTTAGTGACCGCACACTACTCGCACCTGCTGCCTCGGTACACCGCACTTCACGAGCACTTGCTGCCTCGGTACACTGCACATTACAACCCGTAACCCGGGATGGCCTTATCAGTTTCACCCCGATTGGTCTGCCAGACACCTTTCGGGGGCGCACGGGGTCGTCCCAAACAGCCCATCATAGCCCGTGTAAGCCATGCACTCTTTATGTCACACTTTGTCCAAGACCCCGGTTAGGTTTTGGCTTAGCTCGTGTCATAAAGCCTAAGTGTATGTTTTTATGCCGGGTTCCGCCACGAGTCAAGCTCGAGAGGTTGAGACCGAAGGTCGTTCCCGACTCGAAGTCTTGAGCTTTTCAGCCTTGACTTTGACGCGGAGCTCTGCCGAAAAATATACCCGAAGGTTCAATGTGACACCGTGTCACCAAACCTCACCGTATGTACTGTGCCAGTCACAACTTGGCCAACGCCAAAAGATAAGGTCCCTCACACAAGCGAGTCAGGAGAGGTCATGCCGAAATTTTGGCACGATCCCCGCCTTAACTTATGGACGTTGACTTCGACTGTGGCCCGTGCGTCACATACGTTGGAAGTTTGCGTGATCAGCTAGCCTTAAGTTCACTTTTTCCTTTGTCGGTGGAACTCGCTTGCCTTATAGGACCTCGCTCGGGATAGTCCGTCTCGAGAAAGATGATCTACAAATGGAAACGAGGGGCTTATAAGCATAGTGACGAGATCTACTGATTAGAGCTCTAGGATTAGTTGCGAAAAAGAAGACACGCTCTTTTCCAACCGATTAGGACTCTGAGAAAACGCGCTTTAAGTAAACATTAATCGGTAACTGCACATTGCACGAGCCCGAAACCTTGAGCCAAATATCCCTTTCCGAAGCCTAAACCCTTTTTTTTGTTCCCTGCAGCGAGCAGAAAGTGGTTCAGATTTTCGGGTCAGCGCCTCGCCAGAATCACCGTAACGGCAGCGTCAGACAGTTCTTCGGTTCCCTCAGTTCCCTCAGCCAGAATTTCCGACATGTCTAGCTCACTGAGAAATCGTGACGGGGAAGGACCCCGCCACCGGTAATGAGATATGACTTTGGAAGAAGCCATCCGGGCTTGTGAGGTTCACAAGAGGCGAGAAGAAGATAAGAAGAATTTCGTGGTACGGCTTACGAATGAGCGAGGTATAGCAGCTATCCCCGGTCAGACGGTACTTTTGTCCCGGTCGAGGATGTCGATTCCCCGAAACCAGTTCCTCAAACCTTCAATCAGGTTCCTCCCCTGCCAACTTACGGGATGCCTTCGAACCAAGGAAACGGCCAGACCTAGGCTTCACATTGCCACCTCTCGTGGCAACCCTGCCATATTTGGCCGTGGCCGGTGCTACTCCTATCACTCAATACCACCGGCGCACCGCGGACCATCTCGCATGATGCTAATATTCTTCAAGACCCTCCCGGGTTCATCCCGTTGCCTATACACGAATCCCAAAACACCCGGGACAAACCCCGATACAGTTCGAAAAGGTCCCCATATATCCACATATATCAAGCCTTCCACCTCCAATCACTACCGCTCACGTGGTAGCACCCGACGCCGAGCCTCACAGCCCACCACTGGACCCAACCTTGGCCTGGATGGTCGAACGGATGAAAGACACAGAAAGCCACCATGAGCGGCTCAAAGCAGAAATGCTCAAATCCCGAGATCCGAGAATGGTCACGCCTCTCACACCGCCAAGTTCCGAATGCCGGAGATGGACCGATTCGACGGAACCGAATGTCCTCAAACGTATGTTGACACCTACGTTCTCGGTATGAGAGCGAAAGGAGCAACCCTCCAACAAATGCCCGACCACTTCCGGCATACGCTCAAAAGTTCGGCGTTACGATGGTTTCTAAGGGTCAAGCTCACGGATCGCCACACCTGTGATCAGATCAGTAACATCTTCCTGGAACGGTACCGATCCAACTTAGAGTGGGAAACGAGTCGCGAGGACTTAATCACCACTGACCAGAAAGCGGATGAAAGCGTCGGAGAATTCTACAAGAGGTGGAGTTGGAAACTCTCCGAGATCATGGAGCCACTCTCCAAGGATGAGCAGATGCGGATCTTGAGTCAAGTCTTAAGACCGTCCATCGAACTCTCATCAGTCATCATTTCTTCCCAGATCTCCGGGCCATGGTCAATGCCGGCTCACAGTTTGAGAAGGATCTCAAGGAAAAGTTGGCTACTGCACAGCCATACAAATACCGCTCAGCAGTTGCATTCAATCCCGCATCGACCCCCGACAAAGGGAAAGATACGTCTGTCAACTACATCCATCAGGGACAACAGTCGGGCAACAGAAACCCAGTCCCGCAAAGTAACAACTCCACTTCGAAGCAGTCTGCCGTGCACTTCGACAAGTTGGACATGCCACTGAGCAAGATGCTCGGCGCCGAGCCTCACAGTCCACCACTGGACCCAACCTTGGCCTGGATGGTCGAACAGATGAAAGACCTGAAAGCCACCATGAGCAGCTCAAAGCAGGAAATGCTCAAATCCACAGATCCGGGAATGGTCACGCCTCTCCCTGCCAAGTTCCGAATGCCGGAGATGGACCGATTCGATGGAACCGAATGTCCTCAAACGTATGTCGACACCTACGTTCTCGGTATGAGAGCGAAAGGAGCAACCCTCCAGCAAATGGCCGACCACTTCCAGCATACGCTCAAAAGTTCAGCGTTACGATGGTTTCTAAGGGTCAAGCCTGCGGATCGCCACACCTGGGATCAGATCAGTAACATCTTCCTGGAACGGTACCGATCCAACTTAGAGTGGGAAACGAGTCGCGAGGACTTAATCACCACTGACCAGAAAGCGGATGAAAGCGTCGGAGAATTCTACAAGAGGTGGAGTTGGAAACTCTCCGAGATCATGGAGCCACTCTCCAAGGATGAGCAGATGCGGATCTTCAAGTCCTGCTGAAGACCGTCCATCAGAACTCTCATCAGTCATCATTTCTTCCCAGATCTTCGGGCCATGGTCAATGCCGGCTCACAGTTCGAGAAGGATCTCAAGGAAAAAGCCGCTACCGCACGCCCATACGTATACCGGCCAGCTAGCCATTCAATCCCGCACCGGCCCCCGACAAAGGGAAAGATACGTCTGTCAACTACATCCATCAGGGACAACAGTCGGGCAACAGAAACCCAGTCCCGCAAAGTAACAACTCAACTTCGAAGTAGTCTGCCGTGCACTTCGACAAGTTGGACATGCCACTGAGCAAGATGCTCGGCGCCGAGCCTCACAGTCCACCACTCGACCCAACCTTGGCCTGGATGGTCGAACAGATGAAAGACCTGAAAGCCACCATGAGCAGCTCAAAGCAGGAAATGCTCAAATCCACAGATCCGGGAATGGTCACGCCTCTCCCTGCCATGTTCCGAATGCCGGAGATGGACCGATTCGATGGAACCGAATGTCCTCAAACGTATGTCGACACCTACATTCTCGGTATGAGAGCGAAAGGAGCAACCCTCCAGCAAATGGCCGACCACTTCCAGCATACGCTCAAAAGTTCAGCATTACGATGGTTTCTAAGGGTCAAGCCTGCGGATCGCCACACTGGGATCGATCGGCAACATCTTCCCGGGAATGGTACCGATCCAACTTAGAGTGGGAAACGAGTCGCGAGGACTTAATCACCACCGACTGTAAAGCGGATGAAAGCGTCGGAGAATTCTACAAGAGGTGGAGTTGGAAACTCTCCGAGATCATGGAGCCACTCTCCAAGGATGAGTAGATGCGGATCTTCAAGTCCCGCCGAAGACCGTCCATCGAACTCTCATCGCCATCATTTCTTCCTGCATCTCCGAGCCATGGTCAATGCCGGCTCACAGGTTCGAGAAGGATCTCAAGGAAAAGTCAAGCTCACGTACAAAGCAATACGAGATACCGCTGCCAGCTTGCATTCAATCCCGCACCGGCCCCCGACAAAGGGAAAGATACGTCTCGTCAACTACATCCATCGTGGACAACATTCGGGCAATGTAAACCCGGTCCCGCAAAGTAACAACTCCACTTCGAAGCGATGCCGTGCACTTCGACAAGTTGGACATGCCACCGAGCAAGATGCCGGAAGGGTTAATCAAGAAAGGTCTCCTTAAACCCGTTGCAAATTACAAACCTAAGAATCCCGTAGTCAACGCCGACAAGAACAAGTACTGCGCCTTCCATCAAAAGATTACGGCCATACCACCGACAACCGCGTGGGGTTACGATACGAAATTCGTAACTTGATAGAGGAAGGAAAATTGGAGCGTCCCCTGGGCCCAATACGCCTGAAACCCTTTTGCGAACAACAACAACAACAGTGTGAATTCCATTGAATGGGTGCCCAAGAAGATTGCCGCGAGCCGGTTTCTCCGCCCTCTTCCAGTAGGGTCCTCCTCTAATGTCCACATCGCCTACGATGTTTGCGACGCTCCGCCGCTCGGAGTACGAGTCCCAAGACACGGTCCGAGCAATCCTCCGAGAAAACAAGAAGAAGTCCTCTCAACAACAATCGAGAGAAAGATACGAAGCCGGAGACACCGGTGTGGGTACACTCGGAGAGCCATCCGGAAGTTCGAATACTACGTACTCTACTCCACCACCCTCCCTTCCTCCAGCCATGCAGCTTAAGAGCAGACAGGGGTGGGAAAGCCGAAAAGTCCCGCCGACACAAAAGTTAAGACTTTGGGACACCGTAATACCTCGCATCTTGGTAATCTCACTACCATTCGTAAGCCTAACCCCCGCGGGATCGCTAAGGTTTAACTTGTCCAGCTTCCGAGCCCGGACTGGCAAAGGAAGATCAAAATTAGCTTGGCACTCGCACTCGATCAACGTGCTAACCAAGGGTGGCAACCGCCACAAACAGCCTCAACACAATACCGAGGCTCCAGCAAAGGCTTTACCTCGCAAGAGGAAGACAGGAAACGGATGGCTTGATGACTCTCCTTCTCCGGATAGAGATCAGATCTACGATTCCCGATCGTATGGCAAAGTATGATCACGTTCGTGACGAAGATCTACCGAGAGATGCCTCGGGGCACAATGAAGCTCTGTACATTACTCTCAAGCTCAACACCATATCACTCCCCGGAGTATTGGTAGACAACGGGTCAGCCGTTAACGTTCTCCCTCTCAGCATGATGCGAGCCCTCCGTATCAACAAAAGCCATCTGATTCCGTCTACCCGGACTATCAAGGCCTACGACAGCACGTCTCGTCCCATCCTGGGGACGGTAACTCTGGTTCGAAACCCAAATGGTGCCAGTAAAATTCCACGTGATGGACATTCCATCCGAATTCACAGCTACGTTGGGACGCCTCGTCGCATCACATGAAAAGCCATAGCCTCCACTCTCCATCGCGCGTTAAGTTCATTAACCGGCAGGAGATCTTGAAGTTATCGAGGGGATAGTTTCCTCATAGGAAACGAAGTCGAGACAAGAGCTGCGTGCTCGCAATGTGCACCGGGCTACCTCCTTCAAACCGACCGGGGACTACGGGCAAATCTCATCGAATCCCTCGTAGTCCTGGAGATGCTAACTATGTAAACGTACTCGAGCAAAGTGCACTCGAAGCGCCCGATACATCAAGTTCAACTGTCATTTCCAACATTTGGAGGCGTATTGGAAAGAAACACCGAGCATCGCCATGATGCGGGCACATAAACCCCGTCTCCGAGTGAGTAGATTCGCAAGATTCTTCAAACCAACTCTTTCGCCCCGCTGTGCAAAGAGATTTTCGTGATAAAGGTCAACAAGCACCGTCATACTCATCTTGAATGCATGGAAGTCGTATGGGATGTCCTCCATGAGGAACTACCCGCTGCACCCCTCTTCTCCAGTGAAGGGCATGATGTTTTTCTAGCAGCTCAAAGAACGCACCCGACGCAATACGTCCCTATGTTTGGGTTGAGCCATCGACGACGACGAGTCGAGACTCTCCGGAGTCGAGGACGCGCACTCCGCGAAACGGACACTCGCATTCACATGCTCGCCTTTGAGGACGACACCCGTTCCGATCGTGTCACCTACGACCAAGGCTCCAACACTATGGAAATTGTCAAGCTCAACGTCCAAGCACAGTGCCTATCCAACAATTGGAAGCAATCCGGTTGACACGACGAAGAATCCTCTACGATCAAGTGATCTGACGACCCGACTTCGTCAACATCATCTATTCCATATATCCCGATGATACCAAGGATCCGGTCCTTATTGTCGATTCTGCAACGCCAAAGTTACCCTCGACGACCGCTCGCTCATGGTAAATGAGGCCTCGCTAACCGAGCTCGTAGCTCACCATCACTTCCGTGTACTGCCCCAGCTGCAACCGCCCGTGCCGTCGCCAAGCTTAAAGCCACAAGCGCCGCCAAGGCCAAGGACAACGGCGAAGGAGACTAAGTTCCTCACTCCGTCACGAATCGTATCAACCTGAACGCTTCGCAGCCACCCCGAAAACATCTCGTGAAGGTCTTCCCGCAAGACGTAGCCGCCTTTCCGACATTGGAAATGACCACCTCAAAGCATTGTAGACACCCCATTACGAACACATCGGATCATACTTATACCACTCTAAGTCTCGCTTTGAGTCAAGAAGTAGAAATCCACCATTTCGTCATGTTTCGTTAAAGTTTTGACTAACTACCGTTAGTTTGGGACTAAACCGCATACGAGATAACGAGGAAAGGACAAAACTGTCCACAGAGCAATATCTCGCCGCGAGATGGCGTGTCTCGCGCGAGATATCTCCCTCTCGCAGATTGCAGATGACGCCTCGTCGATTTCTAACCTCTTTCCGGATAAAACTTTATCTCTCCGGCCAACCAATGGGAGAGGAGGTCTAGAACCATCCGATAGGGTTTTAACTCTCCACTTCTTCATATCTAACCTCTATAAATACTTCGTGACTTTCAAGGCTCAAGAGAGGCTCGGAAGTCGAAAATCCCCAAACCAGCGAATTTACACACGCACAAATACACATTTTGTCGTTTTCTTTCCTGAAAGAATCCCTCAAAATCACCCTAAAACTTACCTCATAGTTTGTTTGTCCAACCTTGTTGATAATCAAGCATCAATCCTCCAAATCAAGTGACCAAGGCGAAGCTCTGTCCGTGTGAAGGGCTCGACTCTAAACTTGAGTTCGAAACTTCGCCCAATCACCTTTGCACGCAAGGTAATTCCTAATCTTCCTTCTAATTGATTGTTAGAGTGGTATAAGTCCATAGAATCTAGGATCGGCTCTCGAGCCTCTCCAAATCATGGAGGCACTGGTCTCGAAGCAATTCGATTCTACATTCCAAGTTTGACCTCGTCGAAATGGATCTTTATTTGTAATATTTGGATTCGTTTACTTCTTCTTTTGAAAAACCTCTCTTTTCTTTAGCAAGACCGATCTCCTGATTGGGTGAAATG